>VUYV01000012.1:6659262-6760010 GCA_008711295.1 Anarhynchus alexandrinus
CAAAACCAAAAAACAACACTTTCCAGTCTTGCAGAACTCTAATCTTTTTGTTAATGGCCTCACTGCACAGTCATGTCAGTTTTTGAAACATTAGAGAAGTCATTATTGCTATTTATTTATAGTGGACTGCAAAGTTTGGGAAATGGCAGATATGTACACAAAGAAATCAGCACTAATTTTCATCAGATGTGACATATAATTCCACTGCAGAATTACACTCCAGACTATCTTGTAGCATCCCTGCCTCTTGTCACTGATCTTCCCCAGTTCTAGACACGGGCTGACTGGGGAGTGGGCAGTGAGACAATATACAAGGACTCTTTTCCCTTATGAAACTAGGCAGGATTGGGGCAGGAGAAAATGAAATAATTGAATTCTAGTTTGAAATTCTTCTTAGGAGCTGTTGGAACAAGGCACATTGATGTTTATGTTTAGACCAGATTCAGCCAGTTATTTTAGTACGTGTTCCCTTCTAAGCACACAAAGACTCATACTAAAAGAACTTTTCAAACTAGGTATTTTGAAAATGATTCTGCTAGGATTAAAAGTCATCAGTATAGTCATATTTTGAATCATGATACTCACATGTTAACTTTACATCGAAGAAAAACCATAATGGATCTATTCTGTATTTAATTAAGTCCTGAATTTACATAGTAGTCTGTGACTTTCAGCATTTCTTTCAATCCTACACATACGTAAATGTAGTCTTAAAGAAGTTTAATAAAAAAAATGTCTTACATTGTCCTTCAGGTATTGTTGAACAGTCAAGAAAGAAGATGGCCTTGACTGAGGCCTTTCAGTACTCAAATGGGGCTTATAAGAAAGATGAGGACAAACTTTTTAGCAGGGCCTGGTGCAATAGGACAAGGGGTAATAGCTTTAAACTAAAAGAGGGTAGACTTAGACCAATATAAGGAAGACATTTTTTACAATGAGGGTGGTGAAACACTGCAACAGGTGTGCCCAGAGAGGTGGTCGATGCCCCATCCCTGGAAACATTCAAGGTCAGGTTGGACGGGACCCTGAGCAACCTGATCTTGTTGAAGATGTCCCTGCTCATGGCAGGGGGTTGGACTAGATGACCTTTAAAGGTCCCTTCCAGCCCAAACTATTCTACGATTCTATGATAAGACGTACAGCTCTGGGGAGAAAACCTTTAATATTAACATTTTTTTCAGAAGAGAGGAGGGCCTTTATAAATTGAACACATTAAAAGTAATATGACACTATTGCACTGTAACAAAACCATACAGCAGCAAGCGTAATTCTGACTGTATTCATGAGCCAGCAGTAGGCCCTGTGCTAATCAAAGTACAAAATGAAAAAAGTCCTTGCTCCAAAAAGCTAACAAAAACATCAAGAAATACACTTTTAGTAGACTCTAAAATGGAGAAAATGTGATGCAGTATGATCATATACTATAAAAATGAGGTATTATATATATGTATGGTAAGATCTATTAAGAAACAGTGACGGCTAAAAAGAAAGATTAAAACAAAGCTGTCTGCACTAAAATAGAAAGAGAGGCAGTTTTACAGTGTTAATTTCCCAGTGCAACAACACACTTGCAGACTTCTTCAAACTAAATATGTTTTAATGTTGGTAATATTTACTTATCAAATGCTACAGGGAACACTGACAAAAAAACCCAACTGATAATAGTGTGGAACTTCCAAGAATGGCCTGGACTTTGTCCAGCTGTCTCCCATTATTTTGCTAGCGCTTTTCAAATTACATGTAATAAACTTAATTTTGAAACATTATTATACAAGTTTATTTGATTTCCTGCACTTGCCTCTTGGCAAAGAAGAAGAAAAATGAACCAGTATTGACAAAGATGGCATGTACAGATAGGTGATTACAAAGCAGCACATCAATCTCATTCCATCATGATGAAGTAATATGCACGGTGGGCACAACTGCAACCAATGAATAAAATATTTAATTTGAACACCATGAAAAATGAGACAAAAGTGAAGAAGGCAGCAATTTTGCATAAATAAATGAGTGTACTTCCATAAACGCTCTTAAGGGATTTTATTATATAGTGGGAAAAAACTGCTATAGGATTTATTATTAAAAGAATCAAATTTTTTTATATGCCGAAGGAGAAGAGAAAGCAAATAGAATGCAGAAGCTATTCAGGCCCTGTTCCCACTAGAACACAAGAAATTCAATCAATATCTAGGGTGAGATGTTCAGTAGCAGTAAATCAACACAGTTTCCATTGGCATAATAGAAAGACATTGATTTACTCTACCTGAGGATTTGGCCCCTAGCATTTTGCTGTAAGTAGGAAATTCTGAAAAGTTACGAAATGTTTAAGAGAAAGGTTCATCTTGTAACGTAGCACATGTCTACAAACCAGGGACGTCAAGCAGATACTAGGTAATTATACACTCATAAGAAAATTCTTCACTGTGATAGCAATTTACTCTAGGCAAGGTAGTTGAAAAACAAAATATGAGGGCTATCTGATTGGAGAGCTCAAGCAGTCACACAAAAGCATGCGTCCAAAATTAGACAAGAGACTTTTAACACAGCCAGTACAAAGGTGTAAACCCAAGTTTCATTTCTCCAAGGTGATCAATGCCATCCTTTAATAGAAGCTGAGAAAGCTCAGACACTAGTAGGAAAAAAAGCAGTTTTACATTTGCGTCTCCACTGAACTTTTAACCTTAACTACCTGTCCTTCCCATTGGCCCAATCGTTTGACTTCTACGCTTCTTCTCACAGCATTCAACACACATAAGATTGACTACATAAGTTAGACAGAAGACGCATTTAGCACACATCTTCCACAGAAAAAGCACAGGGACTTGGCTTGTGCTGGAAGACACAAAAAGAAACCTCTCAAAAGGAGACACAGGATCTGCCTATGCTGATATTTAGGGTCAAGATTAAGGGAAGTTCTCAACTGTTCTAAGCCACATAAGCCATCCTGCTACAACACAGACCACTTAAGGCCATCAACATTGGCATATTTGATACCCAAAGTAGAGCTTCTGTCCTATTTAACATGTAGACTACTTCTTATGCTAGTCCCTGACAAAGAGAGAAAGAGAGAATAGAAGGATTGTGAAGCAGAAGCAGAGCACTGAGGGATCGCTGCTGACAGAACTGCTACACTTAACATCATCAAAACAAAGTGAATTTGAAACACTGCAGAAAGTGTCAAGCTCATAGAAAGTACCTGTAAGGTCAGTCTAACCAAGACGGACACACAGTGAGAGTTTAACTATGAGATGGTGTCCTGTTTTCAGCTGGGAAAGGGTTAATTTTCTTTCTCATGATTGCTGTGAAAGGAATGTCAATAATATTGGTTTTAGTTGTTGCTAAGTGATGTTTATACTATTCAAGGACTTTTTTCAGCTTCCCCTAGAAGTATAGACAGAAGGACAGAATGGCCAATGAAATATTCCATACCATAGACGTCGTGCTCAGTGTATAAACAGGGGTTGGCTGGGGGGCGGGAATCTGCGATCTCTGCTCTGGATGGTGCCAATTCACCGGGTGGTGAGACTGACCTGTGTCACTGTTATTATTGTTGTTATTATTGTTATTTTCCCTTTTCTGTTATTGTTTCTATTAAGCTGTCTTTATCTCAACCCACCAGTGTTGTTTTTCCCTTTCCCCTGCTTTTTATTTTCCCTCTTCCCCCTCACCTTTCTTGCGGGGTGGGGGAAAGGAGGTGGGAGTGGTGAGTGGCTACATGGTTCTAGTTGCCGGCTTGGGTTAAACCATGACAGATGGACAGCAGCTGGAACTGGCTTCAGAATAATCTTCAAGTCTACCTTGACTATCAGAGTTGAGACTTTATCACTGTCACTCAAGCAACTGGAATTGTATGTTCTAATCTACATAACCTTCTCACATTTCTATAATCCATCCTGTTCAAAGTTTACCTGTAGAAAGTGTTTAGAAAATACCACAGTTCTGCTTTGTCTGTTTTCCCATCACCTCAAGGATCATTGAGCAGCTGGTGGCCGTGCAACATGCCTCATGTATAGGTCACACTGCCTTCTCTATGAGAGCACCAGAGGTAGAGGAGGAATAGGAGCTCTAGTGATAAACAGGCAACAGTTAATCCTGATGACTAAGAATACAGAATGAAAACCTGAGATTCTCTTTTTTCCCCCTTCATTTCACCTCCAAAGATAAATTTTATCTTCAATTTTCTCACAAGAGCATCCTCGATGCAAGATGATCTATAAAAATGCAGTTATTTCTGATCACTACTGTGTGAACTCAAGAATATGTTTCTTCCTTTGCTTTAAAGCATGTGTTAGTGATGTTGCATTGTCAAAATGAGGTCTTATATCAGTCAAGATACAGATTATTTTTCCTCTGACTTCCAGATAAACTATTAATTATACCATACAGCAGATCAAATTGGTCTTAAGTGCCCAGAAGAAGAAATGTGTTAACAGTGTAATATATGTATGCCAAGTTTCAACAAAGAGGACATTTTGTTAACAAGTTGTAAACTCCTCAGAGATGCAAGTCAGCATTATTTCTGTCTGATTTAAGGGAAGCATTTGTTTGGGCAGCTGCTGGTCATAATCCGAAGTTCTTTTTTAATTGGAGCATTTGTGTCTAGTTTCATACTAGCTTTATATGCTGTGGTTTTTCACATTCTCTTAGCTGCCTGGCATTCACTGTGTTCATCCGAGGTGCCAGTTAGCTTGCCATCTGCACTAGTCACTGCACCATTGAAATGTGCCTTTGCTTTGCTTCAGGAATCAAACTAAAAATTATAAACAATTAGTAACTCAATGGTCAAGCTGCTTTCAGATCGGGATGTGGGTTAGGAAAAGATAAATAGGGCTTTTAGACACATTTGCAGTTCCATAATCATGTGCTCTGTCCCACAACTCATCAGTCAGCTCCTTGGAGTTATTTACAGCAGTTTCAGAGCTGTTCTAAACAATATTCATATCCTACAGACACTTAAGATGTTTTGAGCATGCACCTTTTTCAGTAACTATGCATTCCTGTCCTAAAAGATCTAATATCAGACATTAACATTGCCATATCATTGAGAAACACATATGGGTATCCTTAGCTAGCCTGTTGGGTTTTATTGTTGTTTAATGTTCTGAGACTGGTGCAAAGCAAAGTTAACATATTAAGAAGCCAGGAGCTATAACACTGGTAGAAAAAACAGTCATCATAAAACTACACAGTTGCATTCAACTTCCTTCTGTGAAATACATTTTATTTATTCCATGTGATTATCATTGAGTTGTTGTTTATCATATGGTTGTAAAAAAAAGTGAGAAAGTTTTTTGCAGTTGGATTAATAAAGCTACATTTCAAACAAAGCTGAATTTCAGGATTCAACAGGCTTTCCAAACCTATGATCTGGTTTCAAGAGAGCAGTTTGTAGAGAGGAAAAGGGAAAGCTAAGTTTGAAACAGTATGCTTGTGGAAGAAGTGGTATTGTTTGTCACCAATGAAAAGGGCAACAAGTACTTCAGATGAAAGAATCAGATTCACTAATGCTTTTAAAGATGCTGTTGCATCTTTTGACATTGCAGTTCCACATCAATCCTTTCTGTACCTTAACAGTGAAACACACGGTAGAAAAGAGCTTTTCCCCCCTACTTGCAGCTGCAAAAGCCAACTTTATCCTTAGTGACTTTTCTCCACATACTAGGTAAGCATATTTTGACTGATTTCTGGTTTGATCACCATTCTCTGGTAGGGAGAGCAAGCCTGAACTCCTATTGACTCAGACTCAGAGTCTCAAGAGGCAGCTTCTCCCAGGGTCATCCAATGATATGAGAATCTTGGGATTCATTTAAAAACCACTCCTATCCAGCTCACCCAGCGGCAAAGAAAAGCTTGAGACCTCCAAAGACTCAAAACCAAGAGACAAATCAAGAGAAGCTTTAAAGCTCACAATTAATTTTAATTTTTAAAACCTAACACCTTTTTTTTTTTTTTGCTCTTCACTCAATATAATAAGCAGTACTGTCCAGGTGGCACCCCCTGTTGTGTGTCCCCAACAAGAAACAAGAAAGCACAGTCATGTGGAGTGACTTCTCCAAGAGTTACTCCTCCTCCAAGTTACCCCTTCACACAATAGGGCAGAGAGTGTACCAGCCAAGGCCAGAAGCAAGCAGAGCAGAGCCTCTTTAGCAGGCTCTCCAAGTCAAAGGAGCCAGTGCACAGAGGGCAAAGTCCCGTGCTAGAGGTCTGAAGGAAGCTTATTAATTTCCTCCTAGTGACAAATGAAAGAACCAAGAGCTACATGGTCACTCACTGATTCCTGATTATCTGATTCCTGATCAGCTTTTGTGCTGCACGGCATCAGATTCATTCCACCCATGTGTGAGCACTTGGCTGAGGTGCTGTATTTTGGCAGCTGGTTCACCTTGGCAATCATTAGAGAGGGGCAAGTTCTTGCCAAGTATTCCTCAAACCACCTAATGCCTCCTTGGCTGCAATTCTCTTTCCACTGACCACACAGGGATACTGAGAAGTTCTGGCTTCTTGTTAGCTACCTGTTTTGCTTGCCTACCTCTAAGCAGCGTGTATGCCCTTACAGTCACTAACAGTTTGTAGAAAAAAATGCTGTTCAGGTCTCCATGATTCACAGCAGGAATCCCAAGACCATGTATTTGGCATCCTGTCACTTATATCACACACTTCTGACAGAGATAGCCTATCTTCTGCCTCCTGATAGGGAGACACAAAGTTGAAGTCAATGAATCTTTCGTACAGGAAACTGCAATTCATCATTCACTAACATAATGTGGAACAGCCCCTACCCACTGAAAGGGCGATTTTCTCTCGGGTGAAAGGAAGCCTATTTCATCATTGTGTCATGATATTTATTTTTTTAGAGACAGCAATGATATTGTAAATAAAGAAAGAATTTATTTCTGCCTCTCATAAAAATTAATAAGAAAAAACACACTCAAAATGATGACAATTGTTAACAACATTTTTCTGTTATTTTTTTCTTTGTATATAATGTAGCAGGATTCCTTCCAGACCAAGGTCACAAGAGTCACATAGTCAGCATACAGATGCATTGCCCCAATCCATCCCACCTCACTAAGACACCTCAAAACACTTTACCCAAGATCTGATACTCTCCATGGAGGAACCTGTTTCTCCCCATAGGTCGTACAGGAGATCAGTGAGATATGACATAATTTTACTAAATATGGTAAGGTAGTTTTTTGACTGGTTAATGGCAAAAGACACCTTTATAGACCTATAGACCTAGATCTGTTTTACAATTTGAAAGTATTTTTACATTTTAAAGAAGCTCCACAGTGATTTCAGAAACTTTGATGTGGAATAACATCTTTGCTTGGCCAGTTGAATATGCTGGTACACAATACATAAATCCAAATAATCATGTGAAATCTCTTGAGTGTAGAAACTGTAAAAGGATAGTAAACCAGCAACTGGATAACCGAGATCAAAATATGGAAATGCTTATCGGGAAGACATACAGGGAAATGCCAAATTATCTTAAGAAAGGAGTATAAATCGATAGTGCCAAACAGCTAGCTGTTCCCACTAAAGTCAGCAGAAATATTTACAAGAGTAAGGCACCCAAAAATCCTACCACTTAGTAAGGTGTCAAGACTGGATTTAGAAGTCAAGCAGGACTGGTTTAAAAGCACCACAAACTTCAAAGCAACTGCTAGAGCATAGCTGTTGAAAACAGAGCATTTAACTAGAAAACTCAATACGTATTTAAGGCACCAAGCCTCAGACAATCAATTTAGAAAATCTTTGTCCATTTATTTTCTTGTATAAAGCAAATAAAACTAACTTGTTTCAGCTGCCAAATGCACTGAGGGAAAGTGGGACCCCCTTGAAAGTAAAAGTTATCATTAGTAAAATATGGTTATATACTTTATATGCTCCCAAAACAAACCTAATCATTGTATATAAAAGAGAAAACGAGCAAAGCAGAGTGCGGAGAGCTACAAAACACAGGCAAAACCAACAATTTTTAAATGAGACTTGAAACTCGGACCCAGAGCTACAACTTTTGGGCCTCACTGAATTTTTATTTGAGCACAGCAGTGACTTTTATTACTGCTCTAATACACAGGAATGTGTCCTACAGAGCGCACTGACAGCTATTATCCTCCTAGGTGTATCAGAGTAAGACAACCAAATGGCTTTGCAGGGGGACTTGTTAGAGTGCAATCAGCGTGTCACAACAGACAACGTATATGCAGTAAACACCATGACCTGTATATACTATCCTGATTCGCTCACATACATAAGGGTAGAAGAACATAGCTCTTATTTTTGCTTTCATCTTACATGTTGTTTTTTAATCTGAAAAGACCCTTGTTACAGACTAGTCATAGCACCGAGTCTGGGGATGTTCATTCCCTCTGATGTGATAAATGGACAATTCATAACAGGTCTGGTTTGAGAACCAGCAATCAATACAGGCACTAAAGTATGGTTTAGATGACCATTCTGGTTCTTATCGGTGTGCACAGACAACGATAACACAAAAACACTGATATCAGAGTATTACGTGGTTACCTCATCTCTCTTTACTAGGGGACACTGCCCTTCATCAGTGTCACCAACAAATCAATTGGTCGCTTAAGAAGATGTCTGTAAGTGCTCATCTTGTCTTTTTCTTGAAATGTATTGCAACCATTTTTCCGTTAAGTTTCACATAAAAAGGATTTGCTGAAGCTGTGCAACTGGGATAAACCAAAGAACCGATTTACTGAAATAGCTTAGAAATGGTTTAATATTGCAGTGGTGTCAACAAAGCAGATTTTTAAAAATTTCCTCCTGACAACAAAGGAAAGATATCCACTCCAAAGCCACGCATAAAGGGAATCTTTTTTTAAAAGTTTTCCCACCTGTCTAAAGGGGAAAACAACATACACCTAAAGGGCTTTGAGATCTACAAATGAAGACAGCACTATTAACTCTATTTTTAAAAGTGAAGTGACAACCAATGCTATAAAATAAAAACATCTTCACTATCTTCACCTTAGCAAACCTGACAGAAGATGAAAATAAACAGAAAAATAATGAAGAAATGCTTACTGCTTCCACAAAGTCTCAGTTTTCCTGGATCCATAGTCCTTTTGACTCCTTAAGCAAAATTTCCATTCCTACCATTGCCAATTTACGACCCACCAAAGGTATCTGAAAGCCCTGAATTATTAGCTTCAAAGCTGTAATTCCAGAGTGTCATGAGTAAGACTCACTGCATAGGTGATGGAGAACCGATATTCAAGAGAGTTGCTTTCTGAATATCTACCAGCTATACCTCAAAGGACTGGAGCAATGGATCACAATGTCCAGCTAATGTGTCACACTACCATGCCGCTACTCAACTGATCGCTCCCAACTCACCTCAACAGCGAGACTCCAACATACTGTCTTTTTTGCACTTCCAGCACTGACTTACGGGCTTGAAGATGGAAGTTAACATCTTCTGCCTTCCACATGCATAAGGATGCACCATATCCAAGACACACGCTTCCCAGTCTACAGTTAATAACTAGATAATTTCATAGCAGGCTGTCTTTAAATGTATGGCTTCTCACACGTTGTTTGACAAAGGTACTTTTGCCTTTAAGGGCAGCTTTTCCTCTCCATACCATTTTACTTGCTGTAAGTAAAAGCTTGAGCTTATATCACAACTGTAAGTGTTGTTGTTAAGAGTTTTAGAAAATAGGTTCAGAAACAGGTTACTAAAAGAAACATAGTCAAATAGTAAAACACCTAATTGTCATATATCTATGCAGGATTGCCCACAGAAACCTTATCACCACTGCATAACAATTTTAGTCCAGTACTGAAGACCATGAAGCGCAGGCGATAATACAGTACATCTACTTGAAGACAACAAAACCAGGCATTATCACAGAATGAAATGTCACATCTTGCAAAAGCACAACTGGAGTGCTCGTATTAAACTCAAGTATAGCCAAAAGGATGAACTATGATATCGAAACCATAAAAATAATGGCTAGCAAAGAAATTTTCTGAAGTCACCAGATATCTAGCCCTTTATATAAGGGAAATGTGCTCTTTTAATGGTACTGTCATTACATAAGGTTTCCCCTGTGCACGTAATGTGAGAAAGCCCATACAACGTTTATCTCTGCAATGTAATATGATCACAGTAATGGTAATCCATTCATCTTGACCACTTTTCACAGATGTCTTCTGCATCATGGAAAATGTGAACCCAGGTCTGGGGATCTGTCTGCCCCATAAGCATGTCTATACCTAGTTCTTCAGTCTTGATCTCAAGAGCTCACCAATTACCCAGACTGAAACAAAACAACTCTTACTACGATTCCACATCTTTGACTGTCAAACTGTTTGTAACCACAATGTCTGCAAAGGTTGTAAGATATTTCAGCACAAGACATGGATTCTACTGTCATGAATGACAAAATGATCTGTATTGGGGGAGCTGAAAAGGTGTGGGTTATACTATGTGAGCTCCATTGGGTTCAATATAAACTATGAAACTGGTATCGCAGGACCTGGAAAAATAGCTTTAACATCTCAGAAGAGGAATGTAGATTCCTTTCCCGATGAGCAGTCTTTCACACCTGCCCATGTCAGCCACTCATTTCTGGAAATATGGTGCCATTTAAGACACTACAATAGGCAATGAGAATTAAGCAATATTCTCTAAGGGGAAAGCTGTCCAAACTGTAGCTAAAGATCTAGCACTGTTTCTATTTCAACTTGGGCAGATTCTTTGTTTTCAACAACTTCTATTTTTCTTTATTCCACAGAGGTTAGCTGAAATTATCTGTGCTCTTAGAGCAATATTTTCCATGGCAGATTACAAGTACTATGCCTTAGCAATGGCCATCAGATGTCATTGGTCAAAGTACCATTCAGAGCCCACACATACAGTGCAAGCACTGTGAAAATACCCAGTCTGAATCTATACTGCAAATAGGAAAGGAGAATTTATACTTATGTTTCTCTGGACTTCAGAAGTAGTTTCTCCACTTAGTGGTTATTTAGTCAACTGGAATAGCAGTGGAAGTAGAATTAAATCCTCAAGATTCTTACACTTACTACAGTTTATATCATTTTCATATTTGCTCCTAACATCACTTCTCTACAGTTTCCTCACTACCTGCCTGGCAACAACAAAACAAATGAATTAAGGAACTAATTCAATAAAAACTGAATTTACTTTAGAAAAAAGAGAAAGATTTTAATCTCTTTAAATTGGTCCTTTGATGTGGATGGTTTTCAAAACTGGGAGCTATTATAGATTGAAGGATCATGTGAAGTTTTGTCCTTAGAGTAATCAAGCTCCAGTGAATCTTCTGAAGAAAACGAAGTGTTAATAATAGCAGAGAGTGCAAAGCTATTATATATCAAGGGCCAAAGTCTCTAGCGTAATGAAATAAGCAGAGCATGTCTGCAAATTCAGGCAAAGTAAAGGCAAACATTTCTATTGCACATTTCTTTAAGAGAAGATAAAGAGCACTGAATCAATAAATCACTGAAAAGATTATTATTTTGTACAAGCTGAAGGTCAGTGCAGGTCATTCCCACTAAAGCAGACAGAGTTTGTTAATTTAATCCAGCAGAT
The DNA here is from genome assembly GCA_008711295.1 of Anarhynchus alexandrinus. Lineage (NCBI taxonomy): Eukaryota > Metazoa > Chordata > Aves > Charadriiformes > Charadriidae > Anarhynchus > Anarhynchus alexandrinus. The sequence continues at coordinate 6,670,853 of VUYV01000012.1, forward strand.
TTGGCAGGGAAACCAAACAGGAATTTAATCAGCAGCAGAAGGTGGTGAACATTTCTGAAAATTGAATAATCATTGTGCCAGACAGTAAACATCATTATGGAAGGAAAAAAAGGAAAGAACAAAAGTGTCCCCTTTTCACGCTGTTCATTAACATCTTCAAACAGGTAATAAATTATTTAAAACAACTGTCTCTGGAAAACAAAAACACCACATATAAGAGCAGCCGGTCAATAGTTTAGCGCATTTATGATGACATTAAACTTCTCTTAACTATAGCTCTTCCTTCTCCTGTATTGTAATTCTTTCTTTAAAAGCTGCCTCATGAAGTAATATTGCTATTGCTCTAATAAAAAAGATTAATTTACTCTTTCATCTTTTTCCAGTTCACAAAAAGACAAAAAATCAAAAGCTTTCAAATACATTTTCCCGTATTTTGCAAGAATTGGCCTAGATGAGACACTGACATCTGAAGCCCTTTGGCACAGTATATGCCAGTATTTTGTTTGTTTGTGGTTTAGATATTGTTTTTTTCATTTTCACACTAGTGTATTTGCAACAATGTCATCAGAATTTTATTTCAGAGATGAAGCTATTTCTACCACAAAACAGTTCTCTAAATCAGTCTTTCTGTTTCTAACTACATCTAATTAAATGTTTTTCTTCCCTGTATGTTTATTATAAACTCATAAGAGGATAAATTCTGCCCTTAATAAGCAGAAATTCAGGTAAGCTGATGTGGTAAAATAGTTCATGTCTTCCACTGACATAAGACTTAATCCTTGTGGTTTACAAAGCAAATTCATAAAAAGGAAATGTATATTCTAAATTAAAATAAATCCTTTGCCAAAGTCACTCAGATGATCCTGTACCCAGTAAAGTTATGTCAATCTGTAGAGACCTCATATTCACAGTACTTAAATTCAGACTTCTGCAAATATAAAGAGAAAAAAATCTGTATCTGAAAGTTTTTTGAGACAATCTTCTGTTTATACTGGAAAATTCTGTAGTTCAGAATTCCAAGCTTATACATTGATATATTAATTTCTGTAAAGGAGAGTTAATTATTTCTCCATGAAATGACATTTCAGAATTTGCATAATATTCATTATATCCAAATTTCCAGCAATCTTTGATCAAAATCTTTATCTTCCATTTTTAGGAAAGAGAACATTTTTTGATGTTAAAAGGAGAAAGACTGCTTTCCATTCTACTGTGAGATTGGCAGACCTTTAGGACCTTGCTACTTATCTTAAAAAAAAAAAACTCAACATGCCCACCAAATAACTTTCTGAATCAAGGAGACACTCAGCCACAGACTAAAATATGCAGGTTTTTCACCTCAGTTAAAATGAATGTGAGACTGGTAAAATAAATAAGAGATTTGTATCAAACATTTTACATTTACATTGGTAGGGTAAGAAAACTTATAACTTGTGAATGGATTCTGCTGGCCTGATCTGGCACTTCTTCCATTGGTTAAAAGGAAGCCAGGAAAAGCCAGTTTGGAGGTTAAAAATTCCACCACTTCCTTAATTTAGTTCTTATTTTCATTTGAATAACAGAAATACTTGTGCTGCTAGTGACAAGAAATAAAACATGCTGAAATAATCTCTGACAACGCTCAAGGTGTAAATCATCTCTTTCATCTGAAACAATTTAAAGTACTCCAAGCATCTTCACTATTTTACCACAGAAATAAGATTTCTGTTCCACCCATTGGCAGTATCCAACCAGCAGATAGCATACATGAAATACTACCGACATAGCCAAGGATGTGGAGACAAATTTCAAGACACTGTTAATTCCTGCTAGCAGGATCTCCATTTCTTTAATCAACTCACTTGTGGGAACCACACTCAGTATATTGCTGTCATGCGATGTAACTTTATCTGAGGGTGCTGAGACAAACTGGGGGAATAGCGGCATTTCACAGAGATCGGGAATGTTTCTGAGGTATTGCACTGATAATGCATTGTCCGCTTACATTTTTTTCATGCTGTAGTCCAAAAAGAACCTGAAGCAGCTCTCCTGCTGGAGATGCATGGAGAAGACCGTATCAGAGGCAGAAAACATTTAAAAGATGCCATCTGTCAGAGAGGATATCCCACAAATTATTTGTAGGATACATCTACATTACTGTTTCAGTTCAGATCAGGAAAGTACTTTTGAACTGAATCTCCTGACCAGTCCCACTTAACTGCTCTCTCTGTCACATCTGAGAGTGGTTGTGATCCACATCAACTAAGCTACTTGCGCAGTTAATGAGGTCCAGCGCACAGGACCGAGCAAGGCGGCAGCAAAACCCTTAATCTCTGCGCAGTGCAGATCTCGAGTCCTCTGCACCAACTGTTTTGTCCTGCAGATTCACTCCTACTGTGTTACAACACTTGCACGCAGGGATACAGCCAGACTGCTTTGGCCTATCTGGGATGGACTGGGACAGTAATCAGTGGTCTCCTTCAAAAATTCTGAAACTAACTTGCAATGGTTATTTTGGGCAAAGGGCATTTCATTCAGTTGGATGGATGTACTTTATTTACCATGGTAATTTCTCCAGTGTAAACATGGTGTTAGAAAACTGTGATTTTCTAAAGAAATGAGACATCAAAAACCTATTAGATTTCACTGGAAACTGGGCACCCAACTCCTGTGGAGAAAATCTTAAGTTTATTATGTGGCGAGTTCACTAAAATGCCTTTTATCACCATTTTCGCTGTAAAATAAAAATGTTTGCAGGCAAAAAAAAATGCTTTACTAGCAAACTCACTGCTTGCTAGAAATTCCTGGTGATTTGATACATCATGCTATTCACAGCTTCCCCTTAACAGTGGTAATTGAGTTAGGCCTTTCTATTACAAAATGCAAAGGCAACTGCAAACTTGGCTCCAAGAGTATCTCCTATTAGTATGAACAGTTTAAGATGTATGGCATTGCAAAAACAGTATCTGTCAGGGCAGACAGCACCCACTAGGCATTTACAGTTCTATCTCTATGTAAACATTTGTCAATTCAGTGCTGTACTTCATTCTATTTGCTGAGAAAACCTAGGTAAAAATGGATACTTCAAATTTTCAATAAAGGTTTTGACTTAGAAAGTCTTAAAAGATGGTGTATAAGATTATTACCTAATCACTCAAAGGTCAAACAGAACAGCAAGACTCAAATTTTTCAGAATTTATAAATGTTTGGTCCTTCAATTCATTTTTTTTTAGATCTGATGGTGCCCTCTCACCTCTGTCATAAGAAACTATTTCAGAAAGTTCATTTCATTGGTTCAGTTTCACAAAACTCCAAAACTACATTTTGTTCCTGAAGTAAAATATTGCAAAAATAAAGCTCTTTTAAAACTATTTTAGAGATAAATGATTCATATCTGATGAGCTGTGAAAAACTGGAAAGTTACAAAGGAAAAAAGGGGGATGTAATGAATTTAACGGAAATGCCACATGGTTCTTTTTTAATGATGCTGATATTTTAATCCTAGAACAAGTGTTTGCAAGGCTCCAAATGTTGGCTTAGAAATAAAAACCTGCTAATTATTTTGCTTTTAAAAGAATACCTTTGATCCCTCAATAGATCTTTTTAAAAGAAATCATCTGAATATCAATAAATCGTAGATTTTAAAAAATACTGTGATCATACAAACATTTCTGAGATGTGGATCACAGCCAATAAAACAATCTCTTCATTTTACCTTGTGGGTTACAGTTCTTTTACAGCATTCTGCACCTTTATGTATTTTCTCCCAATATGTTTTGCTGAAGAGTTCCAAGGTTTTGCTCATGAAAATGAATTTGAGTACTGGGTCACCTCTGCATCTGACAGCACACAGCATAGCAAAAAGCTAACACAGTCCATGGGGATTAAAAGCTCAATGGAAAAAAATCACCTTAGTGAGTTTCAAAGTAATATCCCCTAGAAAACAGGCACAATATAAGCAGTGACTGTGCAAACTCTTACTTGCTTCACCTCTTGGAAAGAATGCCTTCAGAGTTACTCTGAATCCATCAGTACTGAGCCTTTCCTATTTGTTTTCTGGAGAGAGAATGATTTACTAATTTTGGTACATACTACTTCCAGCTGTGTGAGAAGAAAAGTCTATGGATTTGGTTATATTTCTGTTCTGCAAAACCTGGAAAAACTATAGTGTAAAAATTATTTGATTGCCATTTCTCCTTTGAATAAATGATAAAAGGCTGCTATCCTGCTTCAACTTCCAAAAACAGAACAAGAACAATCTCAGAACTGGGATCTTAGTCAGGGAATAATCCAGACAGATTATCTTTACATTTATTATTTTAGAGCATTGAAAAGTTTGCCATGATATCACACAGTGCAAAGAAATACAGAGATGATGCCCCAGATTTCAGACAAAGGGGAAGAAGGATGTCAAATTGAATTTTCAGCTATCTTTTTTTTTTGAGATTACGCATATTCTGTGGAACAATCTGTTTAAACACATTAAAAGAATTATTTTATATAGGCAATAGATTTTGAGAAAAGGTTAGCCCTAGGAGAGGACCCTGTAGAAAAGGCCCTCCTGCCAGTTTAAATCATCACAGCATAAAGAGGGGACGAGTCAAGGAATATTTTTTCTATACGCTTTCTTTAACTTTTCTTCCAGACTCTTAACTCAGTTCGTTGGGGTGGACTTTTCCTAGACGTCTATGTAAAAAGGCACTAAAAGGTGATCTATATGGTATCTTGCTCCATAGGTAGGAACTGAAAGGAGTTTTCCATGTGGCCAGTAGTTTGTGTCTTTGGAATGGTGTTGTGTGCCCTCTTGCTGTTTTCAATGCTCTTCGGTCTTACCTTCTTGAATACTGTGTAACAAAATTTACAAATAAAAAGAAAGCAAGAACTTGGAAAAATCTAAGTTAGGCTTACACGTGAAAATAAATAACAAGAAAAACTCTGCTTGAAATGCACCTGAGAGAACAGAGCACAACAAATGTCTTGTTAATCTCTGATTATATGACTAAACCTACTGAAAACAGGCAAACACTTGCAAGGTGCTTTTTCAAGTTGTTATAATGAGAGGTACCACTTCCCATTATTTAGCTGTTTCCGAAGGTTTAGAGACGATCTTCCTAGTAAGATAACACAGCCTATGTGTCATATATGAACTACTGAATGAGTTAGAGTAACGTCTGCCTGTCCCGATCTCATAAAGTTCCCTAGTGACTGATAAAATCAAATCTTTTCTCTGTTTCTGTCTAAAGGAAACAATGAACTACTGAGATCAGTTGGCCTTTCATGGTAGATTATTCACTCTATAGTTTAGTCTACAGGCTTAATCACATGAACAAAAAGGCAACCTTAAAAGGTTTTGAAAAACATTTTAGCCTCTCACAGAATGTAATGTTAAAGCACAGATAAGTGCTCTGTGTGGAAGCCCCATTAAGACAATACACAATTTTGATTTTGCATATATCCTTAGCTGTTCTACAGAACATTGAATTCAATTTAAACCCAAATGTGAAAAGCATGAATTAATTAAGCAATATATTACATTAACACAGATACTTCTGATACTATTTCTTAGCCTTTTATGGCAGAATGAGCATTTCCCTGAATTAATGTACATTGTTAATAACAGTATTTAGAAGAAATATGTTGAAAGATATAACACTTCCTTTAAAGCAGCCAGGTAAAATGAACGGCTATTCTAATAATACCATCTAAAGGGTATACTAATCACGTGGGTCATGTCCCCATTTCCACTGTGGAAGTTTAAGCAAAATATAGGATTGGTTTAGGAACTGGGAAAAATTATTTTCAAGTTGTGAAACAACCTTTTTAATCCTGCTTTTGTTATGACTGAGAACTTGTTCAATGTCTGTAAAATGGAGACCTTCCCAAAATTACCTTCCAATACTACCGGCAGGATTCACAGATGGTGTACAGGATTTCTCAAGATTATGAGTGTGTGCCTCTAAATGAGTTTCTGCTTTTAATACACAAGAGAGAAGTCTGAATTCAGAAGGTGTTACCTTACTCCTAAATATGCCAAGTCCAGTGAAGCTGCAGTTTCAATCTTTAACACAATTTAGTTGTGCAGAAACAACTGCATGGCAGTACTCAGTGATAGAAATTTTATACTGCACAACTTCTCGAATTTTGGTCCTTTTTTACTGGAAGCAAAATGGCTACAAACTGGATAAAAGGGAAGGGGGATAATAATATATGTTGTGAAAAATATTCACTGGTCATATTAAATACAGCTGGGACATATAGAGTTCCTTGGGAGCGATATGACACACAGCCTTTACACTTCAACACCTCTGTTTTATTAGAAATATTTGCACTGTAACGGAAGGAAAATGGAAGGAAAGAACAACCATGAATAGATGAATAAGAAGAAATGGAGCCACCGAAGAAATGGAGCCAGCAAAGAAATGGAAATTATGAAATATAGAAACAAATTGAAGGAGGTCACAAAAGCTGTGGTTATTGCCCTCTGTAAGCGAGTACAGTTATGAAAATAGTCTTTGCTTTGCATTTGCCTCCAAATCTTTCTTCTGAGCTGTGCCTACATGTAAAAACACATCTTTACTGAATACAGTCTTTGGAGCTCAATGTGCACCTACTTCTGCCGGCTTTGCCATTGGGTCCCAGATCCTACAGGGTCCTTTACTCCAATGTCCTTTATAACACTCTGCAAATGAAAAACTTCCCTTTCTTCTCACAACCTTTCTTTGATTTCTGATTGCTTTCCCATATTATTGCTTTGATTAATCATTTTCAATGACCAGTCACCATTTGCCAGTGCAGACAACCAGCTCATTTAACCAAGTGTTAACATGCTGATTCCCCCTTTCATTTTCTACCTAGTTTACTGCCATATACAATATTTAATGAAGCTCAGCATTCCTTGATAGGTAGCTTTTCAATTTCCTTTCAACTCAACAAGCAGCACTTCAAAGCCTTCCTTTGAACCTGGAGAGGTGGCTACACCCAAACCTTTTTGCATACCTTAGGAGAGAGTTATAAAACACATTTTCACTGCAGAAGGCTTTCTTCTTAGCTTGTGCTGTGAACAACTCTTCTCTACATCTATCAACTGTTATATTAATTGTGCTCCCTACCTTTGTCTGAAGCATTGTTTATTCCAGGCTTAATTTATCTACTTACGTAATTTACACCTGATGTATATGCAATTATGACTATATTCTTGATTCTAGATCCTAAAGTGGCTATTATTGTACTTTGTTCAGTTACACTGTGGACAGCTGGAAATGTTTGTACACGGCATATCTCTCTCTGAAGATTTATTTGCTTCATCCTTCTCACCTAAACTAATTGTTATCCCAATAGCAGGAAACTGGGATATAATATTAATATGGCAACGTCTTATAGAAATACTTTGAAATGTTCAGAACAAGTCCAGGACATTTTACGGAAGAGGTCAATATGGAAGCACATGCAGTATCTCTTTTAAAGAAAAGAGTGATCCACTTTTCTGTACCCACCTGCACAACTCAGGTGTGCAAGCACTGGAAACAATTTCTGTTTCTGAACAGCAGTTTCACAGAGAGACCTAACAGGGGAGAAAATCTCAGCTGTAGCTCTCTCTCTAGTGTTCTCTACCAGCTGTCTTCAACAACTCCCACACGTGCTGTATTATAAACCCAAGGGACGTGACAGCCCTCATTTCCTATGGAAGCAACTTAAGGACCTTAAGAGGCTCTTGAATTCCATTCCAGCATCTGATTTTGCAGCTTGGGAGCACTGGGTGTCACAAACCACATGTCCTCTCCTGTGGATTAACTTATTGAATACTAATGGAAGCAGGCTTGAAACTGAAAAATGAAGAGAGGTAGGCACCCTGCAGAACTGACATTAGAACTATCTCCACTTACCTATATGTTTTTAGCAACAGATTAGCACAAGATATATCTATCTCAATCCACTTGAATTATAAGAGGATTTCATTTTAAAAGATAAGATAAAAAACAACACTAGTTTTGATCTTGCAAGAGTATACTTCAATCCAATGCCGTTTCCTTTAAACTATTTAATGAGTGAACGGAACCTAGTGATTTTCTGAATCTAGCAAAAATTCATGTGTTCAACTTAGTGTTCCTCCTGAAGCTTTTCACACATGGGAGCGCAGCCGTGTACCACACCCAAAACAGCATAAGCAAAGACAATAGTATCCCTGTACAGCAATCAAACTATTTGTCATACAGACCAAAAAAGATTATTTGAAATAAGGCAGAATCTGAAAAAAAGTGGTGTTTTTTTGTGTGTGTGTGTGTTATTCACCTGGTTGTACAGGTATCACCTTGCTCAGTATTCTATGGGTGCTCACTGCTGTCCATTTCTAAAAGGCTCATAGACTGAAAATGCTTGATTTCCTATGAAACAGTGTTTTTATGATACACCCATGATAATATCACAGTGTACTCTAAATTATCTCTCACCAGGTTTCATAACTTCTGCTTCTGCCATAATTGACAGTATTTGGGAATATTATTTTTCATTTCAATCTAAATTTTCTCATCCAATTCCAATATAATCGTCTTTTCTCTTTTAACAACCCTATTACTTGTTTTCTAGCATAAACTTAATGAATGACAACTGAAGGATATAAAATGCTGTAACAATTTTATGCTATCATTTGCTATAATTTCACTGCTTCTCTACAACTTCCTTCTTACTTCCAGTCCATACTTCCTGCAAACTTCTTAGTACAAGACAATGGAAAATTTTCCGGGATAATGTCAAATTTTCCTGATGTAAGAAAATGTTTTACACTCTTCTCTGACCAACAAGATTCAAATCTACATATATCTCTGGGACCTGATCACATCCTTCATTCTGGACTGACACTTTACGACCTCTATTTTCTTTAATGTAACTCTTGGGAACAGCCTACTTTTATGCAACCATAATTAAACTCTCATCCTCTTTTCAGACATCCTTTGGCAACCTACTTATAATTAGCTACCTTCTCTTCATGAGTTTTTCTCTTTTCTAACTCTCTTTCCTTAGTACTTCCTCCATTCCATTCTCCCTGTTCACCGTTTGTTGATGTCTGTCTAATCACTTATTCTCATTAGAAGTATATTCATCATTTAGTTTTGGAACCCTGACCAAGATTAAATCTCATCTATCAGTCTCTACCTCTCATATGAAAATTGAAAGCCTTGTTAAAGGCATTAAGTTTATTATTTGATATAGCATATCTTCTATTTATCTGGAAATTAGATTAGAAGTTTGATTCCAGTTTAACTAGAGGCTTTTAAAAGTCTTGCTACCAAAGAATGACAAGGTATATGAGGATACTAGAAAGTTAAGGGCATTAAGGCTGACATCTTGAATGTTTTTGTTCTTGATTTCTAAAGGCTAGACATCTTAGATGGCCACCACACAATCCTGCTCAACAACCCCTTTTCTTTCCATGGCAAACAGATTTCTTTATTTACAACGGGGACCTTCAAACATGCAGAGTTAACCACAAAAACTAGCTAAGGACTTGGAAGTCAAGTGTAGCAGAGGACAGCCCAGATTTAGTGCATAGAGATAACTACCATGGTACAACTGGGCTCAGTGAGTTTTGAAACAGTACATGAGCAAATCATGTCTCCAGTCAGAAGAGAAAATACCTTTGATCTATGAATACGTCAAAGACAGGCTGTCAGGTGGAGCTATATTGCAGAAGGAATAATAAAACAAAAAGTAGGTTTTTAACTGTGGGAGGAAAGAAGTCCACTGCATCAGAGTTTCCACACTGTTGTCAGTTGTTCCACTATGCTAATTGTCTGTTAGTGTCTTCACAGAATCACAGAATCACAGAATTTTCAGAGTTGGAAGGGACCTCTAGAGATCATCTAGTCCAACTCCCCTGCCAAAGCAGGATTGCCCAGAGCACGTTACTCAGGACTGCATCCAGGCGGGTCTTGAAAATCTCCAGAGAAGGGGACTCCACAACCTCCCTGGGCAGCCTGTTCCAGTGCTCTCTCACCCTCACCGTAAAGAAGTTTTTCCGTGTATTTGAACGGAACTTCCTATGTTCCAGCTTGTGCCCATTGCCCCTCGTCTTACTATTATTAAATTAACTCCTCAGAAGAAGCATGGCACACAGGAGATCTGAATGCTGTGGGCCTAATTCTGTTACGTTAAGGGTCTATAATTTTGCTGTGCCCACAGGACTCCACATATCGGAATAAGAAAAGGCCTCGTTGACCTTAAAAGCAAGGTTTTATTCCAGTCCTATTCCCAGTATTGTACAAAGAAAGCAAAAAGATATTGCAGTATTTGGTTGTGGATATGCATAGCTGAAGTGCATCCACAAGAGCCGTGTTATCTGATTTTCAGGCTTCACATGCACAGTGTCTGTTGTAACACCCATCGACAAGAACAGATTTTACATAATGGAACAACCTCCGCACATTTCTAGAGAGGATGAATTTCTGTTTGTCTAGCAATCCAGTGAGACAAAAAGCAGTGAGTAATGGTATGCATAGAAGCTTGAGAGCATGTGATAGATCATGTAGCAGTTACTATAACACAGTGAATTAGGGCTGCTGGAGCAGTACTTGGTCTTGAAACAGGGAAGGAAGCTGAAAACACAATATATTGAGAAGAGTGACCTGAAATGGCCTGGGAACTAAGGATCTCAAAAGACAGCAGATGGCATGACAGAGACTGAAAGTTACTAACCAACAAATGAGGAGGAAATGTTTTCATAACAATATTTAATTGAAAGTCTGTTCAAGCAGAATCCAGAGCTTTCAGAGTCATTATCATTGTTTCTCTAGCATCTCTACATCCATTAAGTAAATCTGAACACCTAAATGTTTGGATAATAGCACTAGAAAAACTAGTAGCTAGCTAGTAAAGACAGCCTCAGAATCCTTTCTCCTCTAACTCCTTGGGAGACAAAAACTCTAACACCTACAACAATAAAACATAAGTCACAAATTTAATGTGAAAAAGAAATTAGTTTTGTAGTGAAGCCTCAGGCAGGCTAACATGATCTTGATTTGAAATCCTGAGAGCAAGTTGCACCTGCACAGGATCTGAGCTGTATGATCTCCATGGACCACACCAGGATGAAGACCAGATAATTCTCTAGATGAGCAGTAATGCCAACCATACAGAATTGAAGGTGGTTTATGGGTCCGAATCAGAGAGATAACATCCATATTTACTATGTTCCTTCTCAAAATTAAAAAATGGAAGAAGAAGAACCCATAAAAACATCTCCATTTGACATGGTGGAGCTATGGTGGAGACAACCAGTGGATGGACTCAAAGAGGAAAAATGAATACAAATACAGGAATGCAGCAGACAGAATAATCCGTAGCCAGAGGATGAAATCTGAAAGGAGGAATCTAACATTCATTTTCACTTTAACTACAGAAAAAAAAAAGGCATTCCTGTATTCCCAGTAGGGTGAGACAATGGCAATTGCACAATGTGTGTATTTAAAAGGATATTGTGAAATTCAAGGCAAACATTGAAGAGATTGTTTAATAAATCAAAATGGGGCTGTTCCATACAGCTGCACAATAGCAAATATAAAATTTCTAGCTGCAAACAAGAAAAAGGATTGTGCAACAACTCCATAATATTAATGGACCCATAACCTTCAAAAATTAAGGCTTGGAGCTAAATGAAGAGTGATATAAAAATCCTGCACGAATTTACTAAAGATAAATCATGACAGATCCCTTCTTCAATAAGATAACTGATTTTTAAGACTAAGAACATATGACCAAAGTTGACTCCAACAAATGTTCATTTCTTCACTCTATGAGAAATCACCAGTTAAAATGAAGACAGAGAATTACCTACGAGAACTGAAAGTAGGTAACAAACTGACTGAAAATAAAATAATGAGTTGTTCTGAAAAGAATAGTTGTCAGTGAAGTTCATCAATAAACAGTCGCCATTAATGACCACAACATGGTGACATTTTCTGATGGCACAATAATGTACAACATGATATTGTTGGATGACTGGAAACTTACACAGGAAGAAATGATGTACTAGGAAACAAATAGAATTTACATAGAACAAGGTGCAAGGACCCACAGTCACAACATAACAAGTATTTCTGCTATAATCTGGAAGCTCATTGGTAAGGAAATAGTAACAAGGAAAGAAAAAAACAAGGGTGTCTTAAACTGTTGGTCAGTTTTAAACTGAGGATTTGCCTCCTGGTGCAATGCCTCCATGGAAAGCACAGATGTGATCTTAGGTTATATCAAACGGAGTCAGCATTCCTGTGGGAATATGAAAAATTGCTGCTATTTTACAAGGTGTCACTGAGAATTTGTCTAGGTGGACATCTTTCTTTTCAAAAAATATTAATTCCAACTGGAATGATGCTAAGATGATTCTGAGGCTAGAGAAACCAGCACGAATAGAGAACACTATAAGGATTTGGCCTGTTTAGTTGAGCAAATTGAAAGTGAAGAGTGAATAAGATGGATCTCTACATCAGAAGGATAAACACCAGAGAAAATAATAATTAATGTGGACAAAAGGCAACGAATGCACTAGAATAATTGGATAAAAAGTGATTATAAATAAATTTAGTTAGGAAATTAGGACAGGTTCTTGCCTACAGAGGCATGATGATTAAATTCAGAATTCAAAACATATTCTTCAAATCAATTTCTGGCCAAAGATATGGGGTACAATGACATCTTTGGATTGCTGCTGCCCACTTCATATAATCTTGGGGAACATATTGCAGTCATGTTATCTAATGGTCACTATGTCCACGAGCAGGAATTTTGCCTCCATAAGGACAACAGGTCAAGCCCTTAAGATACAGAAAGGAAGTATTTACATTTGAAACAGACTAAGATTTACAGACATGGGGTTTCAAGAAACTTATGTTTTAAAAATTCTGACACTTACTTCAGGCTCCTCTAATTCTTAGACCCGGTTAGAACTCACCAGCAAGTCCTCTGCTTCCTTAGTATTTCCATCTAAAAGATACTACTGTGCTGTGCCAGGAAAATACTTTCAAACTTTGTGGGATTAAGATCCAATTTCTATTCCATTTACAGAGCACTTTGTGGACCTGCTGGCCAAAAAATACCTTCAGCATCCCTTGGGTGTTAACCAAAACGATTTTTTTTAACCTAATGGATAAAGTGTCTGTTATATATTTCAAAAATATTGTGTTCACGTCCTGCTGGGGTTGTATTTTCATTAAAAATTCTTTATGTATTTCTTTATCTCAGTGTCAAAGGGTTGTCAACATACCCATTCATTATTTATTAAACATTTTCAGCCTTCCTCTGTTTTTATCTTTGTTTTTTTAATCACACCAAACAAATTGTGTCAACACAAGAAAAAAGCATTAAACATGAGAACAGACAAAAATATTCTCTCAGTGATTGGATGCCCATATATTAAACGCAGTAGTCCCTCTGCACTGATTAATATGACAAACGCTAAACCAAACAAAAAACATACAGCAATTTAAGTCAGAGAAAAATGTGCAGAGTGAAGAAGAGGGGAAGAAAATGAAGAAAAGGGAAGGAGGTACATGGATTTTACTCCAGCTGTTTGTCTAATTCTCTATGAAATCCATTTAACTGATTCAAAGGGACTAAGACTCCTTAGCAATTAATGTTCATTCAGTATTCTTCTTAATCACATCCCACAACCACCAAAAACTTAGTAACTACCTGCTGTACACCATATGGAGACACCATTCATTAAGGTCAACAAGGTGTATTATAATTACACCAGTATCACACAGAACTTTGGAAGACAGGGCATGAACAAAAACCTGCATGATATTTCTTCCCCCACACCATCAGCATCAGTCAGTTGTTTCAGCTTTTATTTCATAAGGCCCCTGAATTGGCCAAGGCATTAAAAGATTATTTCTGTTAAAACTGAATGAGATATGTATGATGGTCAAAGATTGCTCCTTTAGTCTCATGTGTTGCTCTTTTTAATTCTAAAAGTGAGCTATTATATTCTAATTCTATTATTTAGATATAAATATATTTTTATAATTTTATAATACTTGCCTGTGTGAACACTGGTGTGTCAGTGGAAACTAATACTGTGTAGTTGGGAGTCTCTGTATATATAGTATCACATTCAGTAAGGAGAGGATTTGGGTATTTCAATGGCATAAATATTTTGGGGTTTTATTCTGATGTAAGTGATATATCTAAATATATTGCCTTATTTCAGTACATGCTAGACTTCTTGGCAGCTCAAGATAGGTGGAATCCAGGCCTCAGTCACTAACAGATATTTCTGGAGGTGTATATATACATGTGTGGCAGCCAGTCTTTTCTCAACCTTTCCCTTCAATTTTTAACTTGAAACTTTCTCCACATGGGATGAAGCCTAAACTGATATTGATACACTAATCCGGCCTTTTGCTGACTGGTCCAATGAATTCTGCAAATTAACTAACATTCAAAGTCCAGAGCCTCAGTATAAATAATGGGACACAAGCATATAGGCATTGCATTTGTGATAGAAAGTAGATATTGTATGGCCTTCTTTATCATAAATATGATACTACTACAGCTTTAGAAGCCAAATACTGTCAGACAAGCAGATAAGGGTTAAAAAGCAGTTCCCATTTTTAAGTGTAAGCCTGATTTTCTGAAATTGGTGTTGAAGTAGGAATCTCCCTGAGCCCTTACTTAATCTCGGCAGAAATAATAATTTCCATCCTTCTTTTTTCAGAGAGTCTGAAAGACTTTAATTTAACCAATTCTCAGTTAGTGCTTGGCATAATAATGGCATTGATTTAGCTATTTACATTTCTTAGCATTAATACCCCACATACTTTAATGTCATTTGCTAAACCTCGAATTCGTATTTAATCTATCCCATAACAAAGAATTTTCTGCAACATTTGCACATATATTATGTACCCATTCTCAATGCATTCTCATAATTTGGAAACAAGTCTTCATGGGCTTTAGAACCAGCACATCCTCTGCATAAAGCTTTTTGTTCATTTGTTGCAGGCGTGATATAACTTATAGAACACAACAGCTGTATTGCCCTGGGTTGTCCTTACTAGCACAGCCGGATCTGGAAGAGTAGCAAGGATTGTCCCTCTTTTATAAGAAAGATTCTGAAATCTAATTATCTATTATTTGCCTTAATGACAGGTTAGTATATAACAATTTAATCAGATTCTTAAAGGGAGCATTGAATCTCCTTCCTTCAAGGGTTAGGAAAAAAAATCCCAAGCAACCCTGTCTTTTTTCAGTGTCCAGCAGCAACACTACCAAGCATTCCTTCAAGCACAATTACAATTATATTTATGAGTTCTCTGCCTCTTGCCAAGATTGAATAAATCTGACCTGATTTACTTGTCTAATTAGAGTAATAAGAGGTTTGGGGTTTTTTCAGCTTACAAGCCAAAGGCTCTGGCAAGAACCTTTGTGTCACAATAGATCAAGTAAATTGAGCAGTAATTTGTGCCATTCACAGGTACCTTCCAAACTTCGGTAATGAAGGACCTTCAACTTTCTTAATTGTTCCAACTCTGTAGTAAATTCTGGTTTTGCTTACCAAAATGTCTTTGTCTGTGGAGGACCGGCATGTGCAATGTCTATTTCTAGCCAATGGGTTGATTGTCTGTATTAGCACTCACTCAACATTGGTATTTTCACCAATATTATCCTTCCTTAATTTAATTTTAACATTTTTCCTTTTAAAAAATGCCAGCTTCACAAGAGGAGATTCACAAAATCTGTGTCTATCTACAAAGTAATGCTAAATGTTTTGAATCTGTGGGGCCCTCCACAAATAATTCAAAGACTGCAAAAAGTTTTTGTTCTATGGTTGCAAAGAGACCAAATTTAAGGCTTTTGGTTTTGGGGGGGAGTTGCAAAATAAGAGTTGAAAGCTACTGTCAAACTGAACTCTCTGACTTAGCATGGTGACAGGCCAAATCTCCTTATTTGAGGATAAGAGACGACCTAGCTACTGTAGCTTGACTCTACTCCAATCCAATTGATCCTAAGGTCAAGTAGACCAGATGAAAAAGTTTTGAAGGAATTTGCTCCATTCCACACATTTAGTGGTGAGATATCTCCGTGGCCTGCTGCCTTTAGGACAGTTGTTCACTGGACCAACTTCTGCATATAATACTCTGCATACTAGCTTTTGCAGTTTACCAGGAAAGCACCTATGTTTCTTAAAAACATGACTTTACATGCAGATTGTCCCAAGGAAACCGCTTCACATAGATTCTTTTTACTTTCAAAGAGATTATAAATTCCCAAATTCGCAGCTTCACCCAGACTCCCCTATATTGAGTATTAAAAAATACTCCCCTATTTGAGTATTAAAAGTTAAAGGTTAAAGCACAATAAAAGCTAGTTTATGAAGATAAAGTTCACACATTAATTACAAATTTGTAAACTGGATTGCAAATTGTAAATACATTTAAAAATGCATACCTAAATTTTAACAGCAAAATGGTTTCTCCTTAGGTGCTCAAGAAATAATAATCACCCAAAACCTCTTGTTGCAAAATCTAAGGGTGCAGAATTCATCAGATTACTCCATCTGCTGGGTGATTCCCTCCAATCCTGGATGATTTCTCTTAGACTGTGTATTCCTGTCCCTTTTTAATGCAAATGAAACATTCAAAGCTCGATCAGTGTCCTTTCAAAGCAAATGAAATATTCAGGGTTGCCTTTGATATTCAAAGCACTTCCTGGAATCATGACTCCCTCTTTTCTCTCTCCATTTCCAGTTTAAGAAGACCTTTATATTGCAATTTTAACATATTCTTTCTTTTACAGAAGGCACAAGACAAATGTTTTAACGCTTTCTTGACTTTACGAGCCTTCCTCATAAAAAGTATAAATTATACAACAATTTGGCTAGGCTTATGATTTCTGGTGTGTTACTGTTGTTCTATGGAGACCATTCATGACATATTAGAAAAATACATGTCCTACTCTGTAACAGAGTACTCAGACTTTGTGGCTGCCTCCCACCCTTCGTACATCCTAACCCTCCCACTGAATAGTCTTCCCTGGACCCTAAACTCAACTGTTCTAAACAACATACTGTAGCAACTCTAGTTCTTCATAAATCAGTGTCTTCCTGTATCTTGTATTCAGTAATGCTCATCCAGTATTCATTTAGGGCTGCCCCATACACCCCCTTTTCAGGATTTGTCCTCAGGTGCAAAATGTTCCGTACAGCCTTCTTTCCACCATGCTTTTCATATCCTTTTCTGAGCATCAGCACTGCCGCCCATCTGCATTCCTGTTCCTCAGGTTTTGATGTTAGTTCTCAGAGATGACATTTCATACCCAAATATCTCCTTCAAGGCTCCCATTTAGGGACAATTTTCGTCCTGTGGAATCTGCATCCACTCATCTTCATTGTCTCTTCCCTTCAGTTCTTGCCTCTGAAGCATTGTCATCGTTCTTTCTAACCCATGTATTCAAAGAAGGGAGTAATCCTTCCTCCAAAGTCCCCTCCAGCTGGGCCACATTCTGGTTGCTGGGAGCTTGTCTATGAAGCCTTTTGCATAGGCTAATTCTGATCCCCCTTTATCTTTCATAATAATTCATGTACCAGCAGAAACTGAAAGTAGGAAGTCTCCCTCACATCCTCAGCTACCAAACCACTTCCTCAGCCGTGACACACAGTCCCAAAGCGCAGACAGCAAACTAATCACAGAGACACAGATTTGCTCCCTTCTTAGGAAAAAATCTTGCTCTGCTTGCATTCAAAGTATATTCCAGGCAAGCAAGCTCTTGGTCTTTTTTCTACTCTCTTTTCTGGCTCCTGTGCACAATAAACCAGGAGTAGAGTGCCAGAAATATGAACACTGGCCTACTAATAAATACGTGTTTGGAGATATACTTATGTTGTTTAACAGAAGCTACCCTTTAGCACAGACTCAGCAAACACACCGTGAACTTTTTTTTTGCATTGGGACCATGTATTATGGCACATCAATATGTCTGTATTTAACTTGATTGCACTTCTGCTTTATTCATGATGTGTATAAGTAAATAAAAATATACCTCTAAAGAATCAATTGTGAAAACTGGAAAGTAAAATTTCCTACATTAAATAATGACAATCTACATATATCCTTGTTTATATGAAGACTTTGAGGGGATGTAGCTCTAAGATCAAAGCTTTTGTGGTCTCCAATATGTTTCCCTGGAATTTCAATCCTTGCAGGTCTGTGCATATTCTACTGGAAAAGTAAAATGCAATGAGCAAAAATATTTGCGGTCTTGAATCAGGATTAGACAAGCTAACAACCAGAATTGCCATTCTGGAACTTATAATTGATCAAGAAAGACAACAACTGCTAAGTGCAGACACATAAGCTAGCTGCTGAAAGTTATCTGCTTCACTAATAAAATAACAGAGGATTAAATTAAATGCACTTGGGCTTGAAACTGCCTTAGTGAATGCCTAGGTTTCTTTGACATTAAATGAATTACACAAACTACTTTAGTGTTTACTCCTAACCCCCTCCAGACTTACCAGCCAGCAATGGTGGAATGACACACCCTATCAGTTTGGTCTCAGCTCAACTAAGCAAGATATCAGGCATCTCCTGATCTCACTGTGCTGCTTTTGCATGCAAGTGTTAAAAGGCTCGCGTTTCAGGCCATGCTTGCTATGGATGTCCTAAATATGGCCCTCGATAAGAGTCACTGTATCTTTCTTTTCATCAGAGGGACCAGGTTCAAAACACCACAAAGACAAGTGATCCAGCACACAGATAAGGTCTAGCCCTGAACTTCACAAACATTTTTATCACTTTATGTCATTACAAGGTTGAGACCAACACTCACATATGGAAGATCTCGGTCAATGTTTCTCTACAAAGAGACCTGTGCAACCCAAGCTGTGGATCACATTACTTCAGAGAGGAAAGAAATGCAGAGCACAGATAAGAAACTGAATCAATATCTCTCCCTACCAACCCACCCAGAGCAAATTAAAACTGCCCTCCCATTTTGCAAGCCACAGAGAAGAGTGAGACAGAATCATATATATTGCCTTGAAATGAATCCCCTTAGCACACAGCTAGAGTAGCACAACAAAATGTAATTTATGTCTGTTAGAACAAGCTTAAGTTAGCACAGCTCAAGGACTTGAGCAGGTAAAAGTTCCTGACAGGACCAATGGGCAAGAGAGTGCCCTTGTTCAGGTAAAGACATTCCTACATTTCCATGCACCAAAGAAGAAATAGAAATTAAGACAGAAAAGACACAGGGCAGATCCGATGATGGCATTTATATAGGAATTCTGTACATTGCCTTCTACACTCTAATAAGGACAGCACCTATTCCATAGTGGTATTTCTTATATTTACTATGACCAGTCTATTACATTTCAGGCACATATCAACAACTTGCTGAATTCTTACTGTAAGATTCAACATTCTGTGTAGTTCCCCAACCAAAATTGTGCAGAAATAATTTGTCTGCAAGAAAAGCATCTAACAGACTGAAGAGAGCATACCAACTTCACACGGAAATACCTTTAGCATCCCTTTGTAACTCCTCTTATGAGACATAGTGTATGAAATTACATTTAAAACAGGCTTAGGCATGTTAAATATGAAGATAATACCATATGAATTCTTCATTAAAATCAGTATTATAATAATCTCTAATAAAAGGTCCTTGGCAGACCAGTTAAAGAAGAAGATACTGAACTGAGATACTGAGGTGTCTTTACACTGTCTTTATTTTCATTCTGTCTCAGGAAATTTGCATACTTGATTGAAAGTACCACCAGTGTGACAAATTAAAATAATGCCTCCTCTTTGTCTAGGAAATCAGTGTTTTCTCTATTTAGTTTAGGTGGAGCAAAAAGCTTTTTTTAATACTTACTGGTTGCCACGCTTGGGAAATTTAAAGGACACATGAAACTTAAATGCCTCATGCTTGCATGTGCACAGATACACCTGTATTTATGTAGTGCCCACGTTTCTTACACATACATAACTATTTCTGACCCAAACCCACCAACACTTTGAAAAACATGTCCTGAAAGGATGCATTCCAACCTTTTCACATCATCAATATATTTTCTTTACTCAGAAGAAGATCAAGTAGATTACATGTGAGTGAGTCATTTTCTACTCCTGGAAAGGTCAGTATCTTTGACCTTGTGACAGGATCATCTTATGAGTATTGGACACTGATATGTCTGCGTCACCAGTCCAGCTGTCCATGACTACAGGGGAGGATTCAAGTACTTCAGCCTAATATGAGTCTTATTGTATCAGTGGGAACTCATCAGTTCCCATAGTCAAACAAAGCCAGATTAAGTAATGATAGTAATTGAAAAGATCATTGGAGATCTTCAGACAGAAGGTAGCTATGGAGGATTGACTAACAATCTTACAACGGAGCCCAATTTCACACCTTCACCAGACACAGAAGCAGAGGTGTCTCACATCCACGTGGAAGCAGGGTAACACTGAATCTGGGTGAAAAGGAGACTCGGCGCTGGGTAGAAGAGATGTAGAAGAATGTAAGTTCAGGTTATTCTAGTTTGTACAAAGTGGAGTTGCTCAGTGGTGGGTCTGTCTTGTCTGAGTTGGTTTGCCTGCTTGGGCAGCATAAGAATAAAGAGGGAAAGAAAAGAAGCAGAGTCACTGTGGCCTCAGGCTGCCATGGAGAGTGCTCTTTGTACCAACTGCATTTACTCTCCTGGAAAAAAAATATACTTGTTCTTCACTAGAAAAAACATATTTCTGCAATTAAATAATATGTGAGTGCATCAAATAAGATTCCTCAAGTATGACTGCTCAGATGTCCTGTGTCTAATTCTTGATGTCATTCATGCATACTGTATGGTCTCCAAATGCTGTCTTATCACCAGTACATCAATCTTGCCAATTCCAAAATAATGTAAATAAACTTTTGAAAGTGAATTACCATGTTCTGCAAAAAGCTCTTCTTCAGGTACTGAAGTTCACTGCAGAAATAAAAGCTCTTCAGAACTGCTGCATGATAAAGTACTACAATACTCTCATAGTTTTCCGATTTCCTTTTAGGTAAGAAGCTTTTAACTACACCTTCCCCTAGTGCAGTCCTTTAATTTAAAATTGATTTCCTCATCAAAAAATGTGGCCTAATTGCATAAAAGGCTCCTTAGTGCACTGAACAATTAGTAGTATTCAGCATGTTTCAGTCTCAAAACAGCAGATGTCAACAGTCTTGCAGATTTTAGATATACAAATCAATGACACCATCTGAAAACTAAAAAGAGCTTGGTTTATATTAGTCTAACAACTAACAAGAGCTTGGATTATATTTTGAGCAATATGCATTTGAAAAGAACATATCACTTCCCACTTAGAAGTTGTATGCTCTTTTTATTTTCTTCTTTACCATCACCTCCTGTGGTATAAGAAGCAAAAGGTTTTCAGTAGGAAGAAAGGTGAAGCCTGCTTTAGGTTCTCACCATGAAGGGTATAAGGACATAAGAAGGAACGTAAGAAATTGGACAAAAGTGCTTAGTAATTGTTTATAGCAGCATTAAATGTTTATAAAATTGGAAGGTTTTGAAAAACAACGTAGATGCTTCTGTTGGCAAGGAGGGATCCAGCTAAGATAAGCTCTGCATAAAAGTACCTTCTTGTCATTAAATGCTTGTAATTGGCAGCTCTAAATTTTTCTTTCTTTATCCCCCCTATATGCTGTTTTCTTGGTTACAACATTATTGGCTGCTAATTTTATTTTTGTCCTGTGATAATGTATAAAAAGTTACTGTGAGACTAATGTGAACACACTGTGAGTTTAATGTGCATCTCTTGCTGTTATTAGATAGGGCTGCAGGGCAGGCCTGCGTGCCTTTGCTGCACGGCTATGTTTTATTAGGTAACAAACACAGCTAAAGCTGATAACGGCTTTAGATAAATATCTAATTGAAGATATTTTTCTGTCTGCAGGGGAAAGTAGAAGACATTCACTATATACCTAGAGAGGGAAATTAACAGCATGAACTAAGGAGGATGACCTGAAAAGACGTGTTTTGTACACAACAGGACAAGCTAAGTCATCATTTCTTTGCATAACAGGAGTTGTAGACGGAAATAAAATGTATTATCCAAAGACTTATTCAAATCAACCATTACCCAGAGATTCTCTATGTCCCAGTTTGAAGCTTTAAGAGACACTGATAGCATTACCACCCCCTGACTGGGGTCCAGCTATTTCATAAAAGCTCTATTTAGTTTGCAGATTCTCCGTCCTTTCAAGTTGCCGGTCCCAGGCACAATTTACAGCATAGTCGAGTTCCTTATCCCGGCTAGATCTGGGCACGCATCTAGTCAACCCTCAGCACCGCAGCTTTCACAGAGGGGAAATCCAGGCGTGCTGGCCAAATGGGCTTTGTCAGCTAAGCACAGCAGCAGCCAGTGCTGATTCTTGGCATTACTGATGCTGATACTGTGTATGTGGCAGTAGGGAAAATTTTTGTCCTCAGCACAAGTTTTATGTATTCTAAGGAAAGACGTATCTGAAATGATAACAAAACTCTCAGTGTGAAGTGCAGTATTACTCTAATGTTAATGGGACCTTCTATATTCCATAACATTTCAAAAGTCAGGACACCCACACAGGATTTAAAGAACCGTGCTTTAGATTAGTAATTTTGGCATGTTTGGAACTAAAAGGGGTGTGCCTCATGAGTAAGATTAAGGGCAATATGTAGTTGGGTGCCCAATTCTCTAAAAAATTCACTAAAATTTGAGCACCAGTGTCTTTTTGACATTTCAACTAATATATATAAATTGTATTTGAAGTAACTCTAAAAATATCACAGATTGCTTTCTTGTTCCTGAAACGATCTATAAGAATTTTCCTAGTTTAATTTATTTTTTTCACTACAAGAAAGTCTTTCCCTCTCCATTCAAATGTGAAAAGTGTATCTGTTTTCATCCACATAAATTTCTTTCCAATAGACTGGACTTCTTTATATACCAAGGGAAGAATTTCAGATCACCAGTGACCTCATACAAAAAACTTTAAATGAAGGAATTACTTCAGGTTTATGTGGAGTAATAGCAATGCAACCAAGTGCTTCTTCATTTTTTTTAATTGAAGAACTGCTTAAGATTTCTGGAAAAAATCCCCAGATACTACATCCCACTGTTCTTTGGCAGCTGGGAAAGAAGATGGGGTTTTATTGTTTACAAGTAATCATTTTACTGTTATAAATATAAAGGATATTTTTTAGAAATACTGCTTATCATATGCAGCCTACCTTCCAACAGGCAGCAGGTCCCTGCACCACTAATTGTAATGCAAAAAGGAAAGACTTTTTAAAAGACTTCTTGAAGCTAAGATAAATTTCAGAATATGATATTTTGTGTATTATCCAAAACACAGTATTTTGTCTTTCTTTTTTTTGCTAGTTCCCAGCACCCAGCTATATTTTCCAATGCTTACCAAAGCCTTCTGCATATGCTTTAAGTAAATGACTTCCTAGGCATGACCCCCATTTGCTGCAAGGAAGCTGTCAGGACCATGGTGGCATTTCCTTAAATCCGCAGAGGAATCTGAGCTCATTTCAGCACTGAGTTTCCTCATGATGGGGAGAACCAACCACTTTGTCTCTTTCCAGCCTCAACTCAACATGCTCCCAGCACATCCTTCATCCACCCCAAGAGCTTTATACATCCAGCAGTGATGACAGCAGTACATGGGAAAGAGTGAAATTAATGCCGTTGAGAGGGGCGTAGATTCCCTTAAAGCTACATCTGGCTAGAGAACGCTGCAGTTGCAGGAGATCCACAATAAAAATTCCCATCTCAGGGAGCCAAATCAACAGTGCTGCAATTTTTGCCCTGCCACACAGCACAGAGGGAGCACCACATTGATACAAGCAGAGCTAACGAAAGAGGCTACAGCTCTCTCACAGGTAAGCCCACCTCCAGGCATGTCCAGCACCCATTCCAGTGGGGAAGCAGCTCTGCTGACTACAAACCAGCTGGCAGTTTCTCCCATAGCCATCCCAATACTCACAGGTAACTAGCTCAAGTTTTTATCTGATTAACACACCAAAACCAAAAAGAGTTAAAAGTATATCGCTCAAAAGGTGCCCCACTCAACATGAATTTAACAAAAATAGCAATTCCCATGTGTCAGTCTCTGCAAATATTTAACTGTATGTTTCTGATTTCATCATCTCCTTGACTGTGATTGGTGTCAGCCAAAATGGCTTCACTAAGGGCAAATCGTGTCAGACAAATTTGGTGGCCTTCTACAACGGTGTTACAGCATTGGTGGATAAGGGGAAAGCAACTGATGTTATCTACCTGGACCTGTGGAAAGGATTCAACACTGTCCCACACAACATCTTTGTCTCTAAATTGGAGAGACATGGATTTGATGGATGAACCACTCAGTGGATAAGGAACTGGCTGGATGGTCGCACTGCTGCAGTCAATGGCTCAATGTCCAAGTGGTGACCAGTAACGAGTGGCGTTCCTCAGGGGTCGGTACTGGCACCAGTGGTGTTCAATATCTTTGTCAGCGATATGGATGTTGGGATTGAGTGCACCCTCAGCAAGTTTGCTGACGACACCAAGCTGTGTGGCATGGTTGACATGCTGAAAGGGAGGGATGCGATCCAGAGGAACCTGGACAGGCTTGAGAGGTGGGCCTGTACAAACCTCATGAAGCTCAACAAGGCCAAGTGCAAGGTCCTGCATCTGGGTTGGGGCAATCCCATGCACGAATAAGGGCTGGGTGGGGAATGGATTGAGAGCAGCCCTGACAAGAAGGACTTGGCGGTGTTGATGGATGAGAAACTCAACATGAGACAGCAATGCACCCTTACAGCCCAGAAGGTCAACTGCATCTTGGGCTGCATCAAAAGAAGCATGGCCAGCAGGTCAAGGGAGGTGATTCTGCTCCTCTACTCTGCTCTTGTGAGACCCCACCTGGAGTACTGCGTCCAGCTCTGGAGCCCTCAGCCTAGGAAAGACATGGGCCTGTTGGAGCAGGTCCAGAGGAGGGCCACAAAAATGACCAAAAGGCAGGAGAACCTCTCTTATGAAGACAGGCTGAGAGGGTTGGGGTTGTTCAGCCTGGAGAAGACAAGACTCTGGGGAGACCTTATAGCAGCCTTCCAGTACTTGGAGGGTGCCCACAGGAAAGATGGGGAAGGACACTTTATCAGGGAGTGTAGCGATATGATGAGGGGTAACAGTTTTAAACTGCAAGAGGGTAGATTTAGATTAGCAATTGGGAAGAAATTCTTTACTGTCAGGGTGGTGAGACACTGGCACAGGTTGCCCAGAGAAGTTGTGAATGCCCCATCCCTGGAAGTGTTCAAGGCCAGGCTGGACGGGGCTTTGAGCAACCTGGTCTAGTGGGAGGTGTCCCTGTCTATGGCAGGGTGATTGGAACTAGATGATCTTTAAGCTCCCTTCCAACTCTAACCATTCTGATTCTATGATTCTATGATTTCATTTCATCTGCTCAGGGTTCATCAATAGTTTGCAAAGAATTTAATTAGGACAAGTTAATGAAGTATTTGCAATTGCTATCAAAACTGTACAGACATTCCAAACTGAGCTAATCTAAGAAATCTATAGCTTTGAGTCCTTGGAAGAACAAGAAACCCAAACCATAGAAGCTCTACAGCATCTTCATTTAATGAAATTAGGAATTTTATACATTCAGAAAGAGATGTGCTTCAAGTAACCACATTTAGCGTATCTCCTGTCAGCGGCTTCCCCTGGTTGACTCAAATTGTAGTGAGAAAGAAAAAATTCTTAAATAAATGTACTGAAAGCTGGGAAAACAGGAAAAGCATTCTCCAATTCCCAGAGTGAAATTAAAGGATTGCACTCAGTAGAGTAAGGATTGATTTTCCCATCCTCAATGTCAATTTAATTTGTTTCTAATTTTAATGAGATTAACCTACACAAATTATCCATTGGTCAGTAAAGGCTTCTAAGAATACAGCATCTTACAACACTGCAGCATTTGTAGGTTATCAAATATCTTTTGAGGCTTTTGCATTTTTGTTTTCGAATTGGGACCTGATGAACATTATGTGATGCCAAGGAAATCTGGGCTGCATGGCATGAAAGTTTCCTTGCAAAGAAATCTATCACACAGTGGAGCAAATTCCCAGAGGACAGGCTGTCAGTTTTTTAAACTGACTGGATCACACATATGGTAGGATACTGGCTAATAGTGTTATTTAATCTCTTTTCTCATGGAGGAGCATTTACAGCTTTTAAAAAAAAAAAAACAAAACAACAAACAAAAGAACTTAAATACTGTCTTGTACAGGGTTCTCACAATATTTTGTCATTCAATCAGGCTAAATCTTGAATATTCCATTTTTTTCCTCCTATTGCCCACTATTTTATTTTGCTTACTTCCTTGTTTATATTCCAAGGACATTGTAGATGGTTTTTTACTAATTTTTTCCAAGCCAAGTTTTTGATGCCTTACAGATCAACACTGATCCATGGATTACAAGTTGTGAAAAGCAGCCATACAGATAAATGAAGCTAACTTTCAGGACATATACAGCCCTTAGTTTCCATAATATATTTTACCCACATTCGGGAGAAAATGCATTGAAAAATACACATACCCATCAAAAGACATTTACAGGAATTTGACCTTACCAATCTGAGTGCTTCAGCAATGGTGTTTAAAAGTATATGTGCCTGTGTACTTCAAATTTTATGCTTCTGTGCCAGTGAGGAACAATTTAAGAACAGAAAGCAAACTAAGTCCTAGGGTAAAACTGCTTGAGGAAGAAGCTATCTTTTTAATCAATATTTTCTATAGAGCACAACTAGAGTATTTAGCTACAGTCATAAATAATAAGGATAATGAAGGAAAGTATATTTTTAAAACAAAATCAGTTGCTGGGGAAAAAGAGTGCAATGTCGTATGTGTTACTTAACTGGATAAACATTTGGCAGGCACAGCAGAGGAAAGGCCATAGACAATGTACCCACACACAC
This sequence comes from Anarhynchus alexandrinus, assembly GCA_008711295.1. Taxonomy (NCBI): domain Eukaryota; kingdom Metazoa; phylum Chordata; class Aves; order Charadriiformes; family Charadriidae; genus Anarhynchus; species Anarhynchus alexandrinus. The sequence continues at coordinate 6,697,816 of VUYV01000012.1, forward strand.
AATAGTGAACCAAACATCCTTACAGACTAGAGCCGACAGAGCACAGCAGACAAAGATTCCACCATGGTCCGAAGAGCTCAAATGTTGGCTTACCCCTTTGCTTCATCAGTGACTCTCAAACAGAGCTAGAATCGGAACAGCAAGAGAAAGGCTATTTAGACACGTAGAGTGCGGACTGGGAATGATGGATGAGCAGTGCCTTGGGTGTTCCCATCTCGATAGGAAGAGCCATCTGAACCCTCTGTGATCTATTCTCTGAGCAGCAGGAGACTAGATCAAGGCAAAGCCATTCTTTTCCTGTCTTAGCCACAGCTCGTACAAGAGTCAATAGCAGGCTTTTATTGAGCAATAAGTTACTTCAGCAAGTCAAACTCCTTTTGGAGTTTTTACATTAACATGCAGCCTAACTGGTAACTTTTTTAACAATAATGCTCTTAAAGCTTAGGTGAATTAGATTTTTCTTTTAAATTGTTTACTATTCTAATGTAGGATGGTGTATTTTACGTGTCTTCACTGCCACCTTTTGGTCAAACTTTTTTCTTATTGCTTTCCTTTGATTTTTTTTTTATTTTATTTATTTTTAGAGCTATACACAGAGCAATGTAACAAAATACACAAACAAAACCCCCCAAAAAATCACAAAAACCTGAAAGTATATCCAGAGCAAGAGGATGCGCAAGATGATACAAATACAACTTTTCAGTATCAACATTTTCAAAGCCTAAAACAAGAAGAAAAAAAATGAACAAGAAGAAAAAAAATGAACAAGAAAAATGTCAGATGAGAAAAAAACCCAAACCTATTTTATCCCAAATTCAGTTACAGAAAGGTTCACTGCTGTTGATTCACAGCCCTCCTGAGGTAGTGTGATTGAACACAAATTTATAAAGCTGTGTCTGGATATGCTGACTTCAGAGCTAGAGTTTACTTGTTTTCTCTCCATAGATCAATGCCTCCCACTAAATACTTGTTTTCTTCTGATAGATAGCTGCTCTTTCAGCATTTCAAGAATTCACATTTTTTGTATGTTAAAGCACAGCAGAGTCCTATTTCATGGTGAAGGCTGCTTGGTGTCACTGAAAGGCACACACAATACATTAATAAATTATTATTACCACTGTATTAATGTAAAGTTTATACAGCCACAGCACTTAAAGTACAACTGGAGAAGACTCCACTGTACACAGACATATAGCAAAGTGTTTATTCATGACTGAATTATTTACTATCCCAAAGAAAATGAGCAAATTACATCTGTTCCTCAAGTAACCTGTTACTGTCTTCAGCGTTGAGGAGCCCAAGAAGGCATGGAGCTGGCAGTCAGCTCTCTCCCCTTGCTTCCCGTAGTCTCAGCAGAGGGAGATTGGGAAAGGCTGAGAGGAGGAATGGCTATCACCATCCACTCTGTTATTGCCACCCAGTGAATGGTTCTTAAGAAACCAGCTCTGACTGGCCTTAATTGAAATAATATTCAGGCTGCTCTAATACAGGCTGCATAGCGGCAGAGCATCAGAAACTACTAATCCCTAACAGTCTTTTCTCACAGCCACCACCCAAGTCATCCGCTATCCTCAGGAGACATAACTCAAAATCTGCTTCCAAGTGAAGCTATTCTGCATTCTAATAAATCAGAAAAAAAGGTATGTGCAAGAGAGCTGAACATTATTTTAATTTGTACCTCCACAAAAGAGAGTCATTTACAAGTATCTACCACATTGTGAGACCAGCTGGGATCAGGACCTAGAATGTGCCTGCTCGTTTATTAAGGGCTTAACTCTTCATTCATTAAACAAAATGTTACATAGACAGGAAGCAGCATCACTACTTTCTGGCTGCAACAAAGTGTTTGAATGAATTGAAATCAGTAAGAACATAGAACACCCTGGGCAGGGGTACTCCTTCTCTATGAGACTGGGTAAGATGAAGGAACATGTGGAAGAGAAGGGTGTCAACATGTAGAAAGAGTATATACGAGTAACAGCCATTTGTACTTTGGTGCTACACACTTAACAAAATCTCAGGCTTACAATTTAGCACATCCCAAGCCCAGTAAGTACAGCAATAGCTACTACCCTTGCTCTGCTCTACTATTTATCCTTAGTGATCTCAAAATATTTTCATAGGTATCAGGATGAACATCATTCTGTTAAAGAGGGGAAACAGAGACACAGAGCAGTGATGAAACTTTTCCAAAGTCACTCAACAAGCTGTCAAAAGCATCCAAGAAGGAAGTCATCGGAGTCCTGCTCCAGGATGCTTTCCTTCAGTCCACCTTGCCTCTCCCACCAACTGTGCGGTGGCTCCTCTGAGAATGCTCCCTCAGCACACTACCCACTGCAGGCAGCGTGCTGGCTTAGGGGACAGACATTCGGTTGAGAAAACTGATATTCTGAAGTAGTTGGGAAGCACTGTTGTGTTAGGGCTTATGCCGCTGTACGTCTTGTCTGCATAAACAAAGTGAGCATCACAGAAGATAACATTCTGAAATCTCTCTCCAGCATTAATAATCACTTTAATACTCTGGGCTTTGTCAAAAGTTCTGATGAGCAGAATATGCTGACTCGTACACTGGCAGCTTTCTTTTCAGCCCCCGTGATAACTTGGTGGACTTTTGTTTATAGTGGGTTTATGAAGTAAACAGCTATTGTAGAAACAATCAATGAATAAAAAATAAAAGAAAATAACCTCAGTGAAAATATTAGTCTGCTTTACTGCTTATTTCACCTTGCTGCCTCCTTCATGGTAAGTCTAGGCCTCCATTATGGAGTATTTAATTACAGTGATTTCATTGCTTAATTCTAAGTGTTTATTACTTCAGGAAGGCATTTCAAATAAGTGTCTAATACTGTTCTATGTCACCCTGTTAGTTTATAAGGAAACAGATGTTTTCGCTATGTTTTTATTCTTGTTGGACATGACTTAACCCATTTCTGTAATTAAAACAGATTTACTCCTGCTATAAAAACCATAATTGATACAACATTTTAATTCCCATTTGTTGCTAGGAGTGGTAGTTGTATTAATGCTCAGACTTAGAGTCTTGTTACAATTTGACAGCAGCTTAACAAGTTATTGAACATCAACTGAGTTATGGTAACTTTACACATGCCTGTTCTTAGTGCACAGCAGAGGTGAGATATTGCAGCTTAACATAAACCACAAACTACACAGGGAGCCAAAAAATCCAGCCTTATATCTCAGGTGCCTCTGTGGACCGTCAGCAAGGCACTGTGCATGTTCGCCATGGAAATCACAGCTACATTCTTCTCTAGTGTTCAGCTTCAGAGGAAAGCAAGCATCAAGTCTGACACCGACCTTCACTTTGGAGCTTTTGGTGTAAGAGCTTCTTACAAAGGACCAGATACAAAGTCTGCTGAAGTCAGTGGAAAAATATCTGCCCTTGACCTCAATGATCTTTTGATCAGGCTTTCACTCCTACAAAAACCACGTGCTATTTCAGTGTGAGATGGATTGGTGAAATAGTGACACAGTCCCTCCATTCCATCAGAAGAAGGCCCTCTCAAGAAAAGGAGCATGTTCCGTCACAGCTAGCCTCTGGGAAGCGGGAACCACTGACTCTTTAAATCACTTTAACGGTGCTGTTGCAAGCTGAAGGGTCTTAGGGTTGTATCGGGGTATGGGCATGTTCTGGCATTGTAGCTAATTTAGTAATAGTACTGGGGGTGGAGAAAAAACACTTTGCCAGAGAACCCAAACTAGACAGACACAAAACTGGGTATTTGTTAGTTTTTTCTCACCCAGAGCTTTTTTTTTGTCATCCAGATCTTATTAGAGTTGAACTTTGTGCATTTTTTTTCAAAATGAAGTCACCCACATACAAGTTTCAGTTTCTCCCAGATAAAACAAAACAGATGAATTAGGACAATGGAAATGTCTTCTTCAGTCTATTCTTTGTCTTAACAAAAAACCAAAATAATCTGCTGCTGGAGTACTGAAGTTCTACTCTTCAGGCCACAGAAGGTAGCCAAGAAGGAGGGGCAGGGGCAGGGGGAACAGCAAAGAGTAGAAGCTGTTTTGCAGAAATAAAGTAATTCACGGTTTCCAAAGTATGTTCTTCTGAAGAGGGAAGGTTGTCACAGGGAAACAGCTGGCCACATGTGGAAAAGGCAACAGATGGGATGAGGAGAGAAAATATACAGGAAGCAGTTGTTCTTTTCACTGAGTCAAAATATAACTTTATGTGTTTCACACAGCTAGCTAGATAGACTCTGGGGAGAAGAAGTGCATGTCTGTGGCTGCGTATGTAAACACACATACAAGCACGCATACAGTTTCAACACCGTTGTGGCAGCAACAGCCACTAAAATGTTCAGGATTTGTGAATGAAAATAGAGGTGGCCAGCATGACATTAAGGGGAGATGCTATTTCATGGGAGATTTTTGCCACTTGCCCATGCCATCAAATCTCAAAAGCCTTTCTAGCAGAATATAGGGCTTGGTAGCTTATGGAGTAACATTCCTCTTGTGAATTATACTATAAAGTGCTGCTATTCAAGGGCAAAAGTAAAACTAAGAGTATTTTTATACAAAATTTAAATGACCACAGCAAGCTCTTTCAGTATTGAATATTCCAGTATCTTACACATGAATTAAATTGTCCCATAATTTACTGAAGAATTTCCACAGAGGATACTCTGTGGGGCTAAGCCATGTTCTATTGTGATGCTAAATAAGGAACAGTTCCAGCAAAAGTGACATAACACAACACTAGTGTCAAGCAGACATGATGCTGAATCAAGTCCACAATAGAAGAATTAGGCATCCCTACCAATTGTTTTCAAATTACTGATTTAATTTTAAATACAAACCAACTTCTTTCTCTTCTCCAATGCAGTTCCATTTATTCTAAATCACATGCACTACTCTATAGCAAACAGCTTCAGGGTTTCATTTAATATTTCTGACACTACAATATAACTACATTTTAGAGCAGGAAGAAAGACTTGTATGAGTAAACAGTATTTCTTTTTCTCTTATATGATTTCTATCCTTTTTCTTCATTATAATTGTATATATATTTAGTACTGCTACAATATTAGACTCGTTTATGAAAATCCTTGCAACACCTGAATCTTCTGTGTAAACTGGTATTTGAAATTAGCGTATTACCAAGAGAATTTATTTCATCACCTTTTTACTTTGCTCTACTGATCTGTTAAATGTGTTGCACCTCTCTTCCTTTCAAAGGTATTATAAAAAAGACTGACCCGTCACTTTTTCTAGAATTACAAATAGCTATATATGTTTTATACAAATTAACTGTGCAAAAACATACAAATGCAGCATTTGGGTTTTTTTTTTCTTCAGCACCAAAGCAGTAATAGTAAGGCAGAGCTTAGTATGAATAAAACCAAAATTGGAAAAAAATCTATAATTTATTTTTATGACTTTGCCAGCACCTCTACTGAAATGTAATCAATCCTTTTGACTATTTTTATACCAATGACTTTTAGATAACATAGAAACACATATTTTGAGTTATTTTTAAACAGGATAGTCAAGATAAGCGAAGAAAATAAAGATTTCCAATTTCTGTCAACATAAAATAGTCCTTGTGAGTCGAAAAAGTTAAGTAACACTCTAGACTATAAAACACAAAGACTACTAAATTACAGCTTTCGAAAGTACTTTGTTCTAACTTTCCCTTCTGAGTTGTGGTTTTGGTGTGTATATCAGGACCGGTTGTTGGGATTTCTGTTTTGCTGAAAGCTCTAAATTTACAAGAGGTGGCAGTCAGTAGAACTGGGAACCATTTAGTCATGAATCAATCAAAAGGAAAAAGATAAGGAAAAAAAAAAGATGGAAAAAGATAAGAGGTTTATGGTTTACCAAACCAGTTTATTAAAGAACATTCGTTAAATACTTCTATAGCAGTCATTTAGCGAAGTTCCTCAAAGATGCTAAGGCATGCTTAAGCATATCAGCCTACTGAGGTTTCTTAGGTGTGCAAAGCACCACAACATCTAAAAGTTAGATAGATGCCCCACAGAACGGAATTCACAAAGCTCCAGACAGTTGTTTTAGTCATTAAGAAGAAAGTGCTTGTAAACATAAGGGATCTCTTAAGTGAGAGTAAAGAATGAATAACAACACTCAGCCCCTTGTAGATCACCTAATAACATTCAGCAGCACAGATCCTGCCTTTGAAGTCTCTATTTATTTCATGAACTGTTGCCTAAGGAAGTCAGGGCAATGTTGTCAGCTGAGGCAGATTAGGAAGGGGAAAAAAAAAACAAACCACTGTTGTAGTTTATGCCAAAGCCAGGACTGTTACAGAACCATATTAACAATCAGGGAACTATAATAATAAATCATTTTAAGAAAAACTTGTTTCCTTAGCTTTGCTGCTCTTTATGAATGCTCAGAATGAGTTTCTCTACACTGCTTCATGTTCTCATATTGTTTCTGAAAATAGACAGGAGATGAGACATATGCAATTTTTCTACTGTCTAAGTAGTTTAAAGATCTTCTGGCTTGACTCTCATCTCTTTGTGAAGGCATTGCCAAGCTTTCATTTGGTAGTCTGCAATGATTACATCCACGTCAATGTCTGTCTGCTTTCACTGCACTCTCCCTGCTTCCATTTTCACTGAAATCTCAAGTAGAATTGGCAGAGGCAGAGTTCTCAGAGGGCCATAAATGGTATGTCACCTTAGGTCAACGGCTCTAGTGAAACAAGTGTGCCAAAGAGAGTAGCGAAATAGCACGAAACCAGACTTATACTCTAGACTTCAAGTAAGGGCAATAATCAAACAAAAGAATTACTTGAAAGGAGATATCTGAGTGCACTTCCTATCCTGTGGATTTAAAGTTCTTATCAAACTCTTGTGCCCATCATTCAACCTCCATGTTCAAGCTAGTGCGCTCTCGAGTCCAGTTCCTGAAACCATCCGTAGTCATTAGGGTCACATATTGCTGTGGAGTTTGATTTCAGTCTTTTCACAATCAAGGCACCTTCTCAATCACAGCCAATCAGGATTATTTTTCTTATATTTAAATGGAATTTCCTGTATTTCAGTTTGTACCCATTGTCTCTTGTCCTGTCACTGAGAAAAGTCTGTCTCTTGTTTACTTCCTCCCGTCAGGTATTTTTACACATAGATAAGGCGTCCCCATACCTTCACTTCTCCAAGCTGAGCAGTTAATCTTCTATTATGTCAAATGCTCCAATCCTTTAACCATCTTTGTCACTCTTCACTGGACTCATTCAAGTACGTCCATGTCTCACTCATACTGGGGAGCCCAGAACTGTATATGTGCAGCACTCTATATGTGGATTGCCAAGTAGAGAAGAAGGGTAACCTCCCCTCCCACTGGTAATGCTCTTCTTCTTGTAGCCCAGGAAATTGTTCGCCTTCGTTGTTGCAAGGGCGCTTATGTTCATTTGGTGTCCACCAGGACTTCCAAGGCCTTTTCTGCCAAGCTGCTTTCCAGCTAATTGGCCATCAGCCTATACTGGTGTATGACCTTTTATTTCTTCCCAGGTGCAGGACTTTGTTGAACTTCATGAGGCTCCTGCTGGCCCATGTCTCCAGCCTGCTGAAGTGACTCTGAATGGTAGCACAACCATCTGCTGTATCAGCCACTCACCCCAGTTTTTGTGTCTCCTGCAAAGCTAATTTCTGACTGGATGGCTGTTAGAGGGAAGCTTACAGTTTTTCTCTGGAGCCTGCAGCATGCTGGAGCCTGCTGTTCTTGCTCTGCCTGAGTTCCCTGTCTCTGTTCCAGTCCTGCCTCCTTTCCTGCTCCAGTTCTTCCTTGAGTCCCTGCTCTGCTTCTAGAGCAGACCAGTGTCTCAGGCAGCAGCAAAAAGTCTGAACAAAGATCCCAGCTTTTGGATTATTTCTGCTAATTAACTTCAGCTATCTACTGTTTTTTTGTAGTGTGGTTAGTCACACAATATAACCAGAGCTTCTGGATGACAGGAACATTTTAATTTTGACCATGGATGGTATTTTTGAACAGTCAGAATCTTAAGCTAGAATTCCGGTATGCAGTTTTGGACAAAAAATCTTTTTCTTTGTAATTAATAAAACTGTCTGGATTTAAAAATACTCTTGCTCTAGGAACTTATAATTGGTACAAAATATCAATATTAGCACTGAAAAAGTTGAAAAATAATTCCAAATCTGGCAAAATATTCAACTTAACAAGCTCTAATTAGCACAATTATTTCCATATTGAAGGCAAATGTGTAATTGTGTTGTCAGTCTTTGCATGCGAGCAACAATTCCCCCATCAGTCAACCATAATAAATGTATTAATGTAGTAATTCCATGTAAAAAAAATTTGCCCAGAATCTGATGGCAGACGACTTTGAAGCATTTATTGCTTTATTTAAATTTATTATGGTATTATTTACATTTTTAATAATGATTATACTATTTAAGTAATTCCAAATGTATTGGCAGGTTCTGTTCCAAATTTATTTAGATTGCATCAAATTTATAACAACTGTCTAAGCAACTTAGGGTTTTTTAAGTACCTCAGTACCCTTAACAAAGCATTTTAAGAATTTCTCACATGTGCTCACTTCTCAAAGACACCTGAGTAACCAACAAATGCCTTACAAGTCCTGACAAAGCTAATTCCTTGCCTTCCTTCAAATCCCTCTTTAAAATTAGGAAGCTGTTGTTATTTCAATGGCATCCAGCAGTTGGAACTGCTGTCATCACACTGGAGAGTCATCACCACAGCCTGACAGCCTAACCATCATCATCTCCCTATGTTCCTCAAACTGTGTTCAGCTCTGCTTCTTCCCTATGAGCTTGCATCACCCCTCTCCTATTGTTTCAAATGTGAAACCAACATTGTAGCCAGCAGAGAAAGTGTCAGTATTTGTGGTTTGTGTTTGCATAGCATCTAACACTATGAACTATGGTTTGTAGGCACTATGGTAACAGGCCAANAAAAAAAAAAAAAAGATGACATAAACGCAAGGTATAGTGTCAAAAAATTCCTTACAAATTGTAAGAATTTTAAAATACAGTATCGGAAGCAGAAAGGTTTTCTGAGAAAATCCTGAGGTAGAAGGCATGGGAAAGGACATGGTTGTGGCTGGGATCCTGCAACGTTTTGACAATATTGTGGTCTCACCGCATGCCTTCATAGGTCCTCAGTCAAAAACATAATAACATTAAAATGTCATCCCTAAACCACCAAATCTATCAAAGAGCTATAACTAGGGGCAATAAACCACACTAAAGGCTTTTCACAAGACATCTTAATTTCAAATCGCTGTTTCAGAAATATTGTAAAAAATTATCTGTTTTTAACAATTAGAGGTAATGAATACCCATATACACCACGGCAGAAAATATACCACCACTATTTGATATTACATAATCAGACTTAAGCAAAATGGTTTCCTGTATAAATAAAAAAACAGAGGCAGAAATGTAAAAGAACTCTTGAACTGGGGCGGGTCAAATGCCTACTGCATGCCCAATATTCTGTCTTTGCTCAGTAATCCTTCCCCCGTGAGTCCATTCCTTGAAGTGCTGCAGCTTTTTTGTTAATCTGTGTATAAATTACTGTTATTTTTATTATCAATGGTTTTATTATTGTAAGTGTTTTAAGGCAGTCAGCTCTATACTCCAGTGACACATGTGCTGTAAAATCATGAAATCATCAAAACACCACAATCAGAGAAGTATCATAACTGCTTCAAGGGATAACGGTACAATTTTAGATGTTATATAAGTAGAAGTGACAAACACAAAGAGAACGGCAAGCATTACTTGTGATTATACACAAAGAATACCACTATGCGTGATTCAATCAAATTTTGTTCTTAAATATCAAACAAATTCTGCTGTGTTGCTTCCAAGAAACGACATGCATTATCAGAAAGGAATTCTGTGAAAGGTGTTAGTTCAACAAACTAGGAGTGCAAGTGCTTTCTGTACCTGTCTATAAATTATGTACTTGAAATCCAGAATGTAATTTCTTTTTAAAAGGAATGAGAAAATAAAATACTGCTATTCTCCTCTACTTTGAGTTGTTTTTCAACTCATTTAATTGAACTTTAACTGAACCAGTCAGGTGGTCTTTACTTGTACTTTCAACAGTGTCTAAAAGTATCACTGTTAAAAAATTATTTGGGTGTCATGTGACTCTGTTGGTTTCTCATAATTCAAGAGAAGTACTACATAATTTTGTTTCTTACACGTGTTGGACTGGATTGAACAGCCCTCTCCAACAATCTTGAGCCTCTGGGTTTTTTCACTGTATTTCTTTTCCTCAGCTTCCCTTAACTTGGCACTGATGACTTAAATCCTCCAGAGGAATTCAAGTATTTCAAGTAGTTTGAGAGCCACTTCTTTGAATCAGAATTTGTGTGATAAATCCAGGCCAAGTAAGAAATTTGTTTGACTTTAACAATGTTACTCACTAAGAACAGATGGTCCTTTACTTCACGTTCATTCAGCAGGGGATACAGCAGTTGTCTGCTTATCTGATCTCTTTCTATGATATTCCCTTGGATAAAGGAGCTTATTAAATGACCATGAACCAAATATGTTGTCTGAGGTCCCTGTTCTCAGATGGCCTTAGCCCGCAAGGAGCAAGCATTCCCTGCCAGGTACATCGGCAACTCCCACTCACAATATGAAGAGAGGGCACTTATCACTGCCATTCCCAACTCAGCTCCATCCTACTTAGGAGCAAACACTGCAGTTTCTTATGCTGCAATTTTCAAAATCAAGTTAGATTTGATTCCATTTCAAAATGAATTTTTGAATTATTTCATAATTTTCCAAGTTCATACATGGTTCTTTGTAGCGCATGTTTTTTAATATTCCTTTTTACAGACTGCTGGGTTTTGGAATTTTGAGCAAGAGTCTTCTTTTTGGCATCTCACATATCTTCATGGCCAAAAACATTAATGTAGTTAAATTTTATACCCACTGTCCCACCCAAAGCAAGACCCCTGCCATACCAGACCAATCCTGGGCTGCACTGGGAAGAACATTGCCAGCTGGCCAAGGCAGGTGATCCTTCCCCTTTTCTCAGCCCCTTTGAGACCCATCATCACTGTTGTGTTCAGTTCTGGGCTCCCCAGTACAAGCAAGACATGGACGTACTGAAGTTACTTCAGTGCAGGTCACCACAAAGATGATTAAGGGACCAGAGCATTTCTCCTATAAGGAGAGGCTGAGAGAGCTGGGACTGTTCAGCCAGGAGATGAGAAGCCTCAGGGAGGCTTTTAACAATACGTATAAATACCTGAGGGAGGCAGGAAGTAAAGAATATGGAGCCAGACGCTTCTCAATGGAGACAAAAAAATGACAAGAAGGAATGGGCAGAAACTGAAATACACGAAATTCCATTTAAACATAAGAAATTCCATTTAAACATAAGAAAAAAAAAAAGAAAAAATAGTTTACTGTGACTGATCAAATACTGGAACAAGTTGCCCAGAGAGATTGTGGAGTCTCAGTCCTTGGAGGTATTTAAAACCCAACAGGACAATGCCCTGAGCAACCTGCTCTTTTAACACTGCTTTGGGCCAGGAGAGAGGAGGGAGTAGACTAAATGATCTCCAGAGTTCCCCTCCAAACTCAACAATCCAGTGATTTTGTGAAGTCAGCCATCACTTTGTATAGCAAAATTTTGAAAGTTTCCACGATTCCACAATCCCTCTGTATTTTCATTATGCTCACAGTGGAGAATTTTTTCCTAATATCCAATATGAACCTTCGAGCTGCACTTTGTGGTCCCTGACTGTTCTTACACTCCCTGGCACTACCAACAAGACTTGGGCTTCCTCACCCTAGTATGTCCCCTTCAAGTGTTTGAGGGTTGCTACTACATCACCCCTTAGTCTGCTCTTCACCAGACTAAACAAGCCCAGTTCCTCCATGTCTCTCCTCAGGCACCACGTGCTGTAAGCCCTTCACAGCCTTGGTAATCCTCTGCTGAACTCCCTCCAGTGCCATCCTGGAAACCCAGCCACTGTTTCAACATTTCAACCCAGCTGAGCTTGTTAAAATTACTGGAAAAGGTTTCCACCCAGCCACGCCACTTCCCCCTATGCAGCATCATTTCTGAGTCACCCAAGGGCATGCTAGAGCCATCTTGCTGACAGCAGTAGTTACACTTACCTTACTCAACAAGTTCAGAGTGAGACTAAGTGTTAGCATGATTATATGCAGGCCAGTGTGTTACTGGAAGACTGCACCACTTTTCCAACCATTTCTTCTCAGAGCTCCTAGTCTAAAGAGCAGTTGCAGAAGCTGACAAATTGCCCTGACCACAGGCTTCTCCCTGTATAAACTGTGGTGAAAATGTTCTCAAGATTAAAGCAGTGTCTAGGCAACCTTGTCAATGACGCAATAATCTTTTTCCTCCAGAAAATGCAATCTACCATTCCCTCGTGTCCTTTGTCAACATCACACATAGACGGTCCAGAATGAAGAAGGACTAAAACACAGACAGGCTAAGACAGAGTCACCAGAGTGTTTTTCATCTCTGGAAAATACCCTGTCACACTTCAGCAACCACAGAAGTCTTACTCTTTCTCACCCAACTCCTGCAATAGTTAAAGAATACCGACACTCTTCTAAATGTTTGGAGCTAGCCAAATCTGCAGAGCTTTAAATTTTTGTCAGGGAGATCATCCCCATTCTTCATGTGACAAATCATCTCATTTTGAATCAACTCCCGATTCCTGTAGTGTTTCCTACCTTAAGTCTCACGTTTCCTGCATAGCACTTTGTATAAATATCAGTTCAAAGCTGTCAGCATGAAGTGGTATCATCTAGATGTAATAGGCTGCAGGAGGACTGCCATGCAGTTTGCTTTCCAGTAACACTCCAATTCAAGTGGTACCTTGAATGACCTGGAAGTCATGCCTTAGGGTAGCCATGAAAGGAAAGTTTTCCCTAGCATTTGAATCTCCTTCCACTTTGTCAGCACCCACATAAAATGAGCTTTCCATTTTTATTCACAGATAGGCACCTAATAGTACTCAGGATGCAGAGACTAGGGAGGGGATTGCTTGTCCAAAGATACCGAGGAGCATCTGTGCAGAGCAGCTTACTAGATACTTATTTAATAGCCAAGTTCACTTTGTTTGGCTTTTCATCTCATCTTCTGAGAATGCTTATGCAGGAGCCTAGCTCTTGTGTGGTTTATGAAAAGGCTAAGGATATCTTAAGGATATTTTATCCTTAAGATAGGATATCCAGATGCTGAAATCTCTCAGCATCTTGAGCTACCTTTTGGTCTATAAATGTAGTCCCCATAACACTAACTTACACCAGGACTTCTGAGGAGAGCTTTACCGTGGAGTTCACTTGGAATAAGATGACGCTTTTAGCCCTTTGAACGACAAATTCTCATTTACCCGGTGTGTGAGAGCGGCCCGGTACGCCTTGCCGCAGGCAGCCTCCTCCCCGGCGCTCCCACCGCCAGGCGTCACCCTGCTGATGGTATGTACTGGGAACTAAGGGGAAAAAAAAACAAACACGCGGTGCAAAAAAGGAGTAGAAAAGAAAATCAAACAGCACTTTCACAAAGTCAGAGTCTACAAAAGTTAGCATCCCTTGCAAAAAAAGCAACTAATGGAAAGCACGCAGCAAATAGCCTTCATGCAAAGCACAAACACTTTAATGAAGGCAACTATAAAGAAAAATTAAAAGTTAAGGTTTTGTTTTAACACAGGAAAATCAATTATTCTAGCTTTTATCCCTTCTAAGGCATTCTCCTCTTTTCTGCCAGATGTAGCATTCAGCTGGAGTCTGTGTCCACTTAACATCTACTGAAAAGAAGAAAAAATATATTCCCAAGATACAAAAAAAAGATGGAACTTGGCATCATTTCTGTGAAGACATCCTGAGGAAGACACAATGAGCTCTGCATGAAGAAATGGAAACGTTTCTGAGACAGACTGGCCATGTTTTCTGCAATGTCAGTAAGCCACTAAATGTCAAAATATCCACTAAAACATAGCTTTCACAAGATAATGATAGTTCACACTATTGTGTGACTAAACTTTCAGGAGACAACCGCCTTTTCAGAATAGACAGCATAGAAAAAAAGGTAGGAGATCATCTTATTTGGGGAAAAAAAAATATATATATATAATTTTTTGAAGTGAGGACTGCTCGTATTAGAAGCAGGATTTAATGCAGCGTTTTGTCAGGTTTGGGAGAGCGACAGGTTTGGAAGAAGCGCTGGGGAAGGAAGAAGGGACTGAAAGGCGGGGAGGTTTCCCGGGTAGGGATCTGAAGGGGTGCACTTAGCGGGCAGCCGGTGGGGCGGGGGCAGCCCCTGCCGGTCCTCCGGTCCCCCGCGGCACATTCCGGCAAACCCTCCCGTGCGCCCCGGCGGCGGGCGCGGAGCCGCTGGCCGGAGGCGGGTTGGCGGAGGCGAGGGGCGCCCGGGGAGGCAGCGCACCTCCGCGCCTCTTCCTCCTCCTCCTCCCTCCTGCGGGGCGGGGAGGGCGCAGGTGAATGCGCCCTTTGTCCAGCCGAGGCCCCAGCAGACCCACGGCCGGGAACTCCGTGGGGCGGCCGGCCCGGGCACCGCGACCGGGGGCTGTGCCGCAGCGGACACCCCGAGGCCACGCCGCCCCGCCGCTCTCCGCGGGACGGGACCCCGCGTTGCGCTCCGCCGGCGCGGAGGGGAGCGGGGTGGGCGCGGAAGGCGGGGCCGGGGAGGGGAGGTGGAAGCTGTGGCTGCCCCCCGCCGCTCCCCTCCTCAGAGCCCGGCGGGCGCCCCGCGGCCGACCTGAGCGCGCCTTCCCCGACAGAGCCGCGCCGCCGCCGGGCACCGCCGCCCCGCACCGCCGCCGCCCAGGGCTGCCCCGCTGCTGACGGAGCCGAGCTGGGACCNCGTCGGGACCGGACCGCGCGGGACGGGACGGGACGGGACGGGTCCACCCCCGGTGGGAGCGGGCTCGGGCTCCCCGCGGGACCCGGCCTCCCCCGGGCAGCGGGGCGAAGCGGCCGAGCGTCGGGCTGGCAGCCCACCCGCTTCTGCCCCCGCCGGCGTGGGCCGCCCCGGGCGCACTCTGACCGAGGAGAAGCGCCGAGCGACGCTCTCCTGCTCCAGCACCCCCCCCCCCCCCCCCCCCGCCCCTCCNAGAGGTCAGCAGGATTTTTGAAGAGCAGGGAAAGTGATTTACTCGCGTCCCGAGCGCGTACCCCGTCCTGCACGGTGCAGCGGGCACTTTAAAAGCGAGACGGTTATCATAGAATCATAGAATCATAGAATCCCTCAACGCTTTCGCGCTGTCATTTTCCGACGGTGCCAAAGGAGAGGGATGTAGTCACCGTCCCGTGCCTCTTCCATCACCTCATCGTTATTATCATAGCCTGTTTATTTTACCCATTTTTCTTTTTTTTTCGTGGAGTCAGCCCTGAAACCCCTTACTCAGGAAAACTTCTCATTGTCTTTGGATGATGTTTTGTCGGGGTAATGTCTGCGCAGTGTGGATCCCCGTTGGTGCAGCGTTATAATGAGCCTGTTTTCTCGGTACAAAATGCAGTAGCGTACTCACAGCGTTGGAAACTTGGCTTTCTGCAGCTGGACATCCTCCATCCTCATTCACATCTGACTCCCAGAGAAGAAGGATTTGCGCTGAGGATGGACATTACTACAACTGTTTTCTTTCATAACAGTTGTGACTTAGATAGGGCTATAACTGATTAGTTTGTGTCTCTCACAGGACTCCTCAATTTTTTTCTTCAGATGTGTTCCAAAAAGACACATGCTGTAGATGACTTCTTTCTGGCAGTTCACAAGGCACTGAATAGTGGAATTATAAATGTCTTTTCTTTAGGGTTTTCCAAGACTATTACTGTGCTTTGTTATTGGGTGTACCCAAGAAATAACTTTGTGTTGACTCCGGTATCAGAAGCCGAGTGGACTATTATGGTTCGGCACCTATGTTTCCTTGCATCCAGTCGCATGGCTGTAACCCATATTTCCAAGGATCAGCACATGCATTCATTCACACGCACTTTCTTTTTTCTTTCCATTTTGTCTTCTGCTACATAAACCATTAACGCTGTATTTAACATTGTATTAAACATTGTTTCTTGAAAGAACCAATAAATCAGGTTTTAGGATCAGCATCTGGCATTCTAGCTTATGGATTTTTTTTTCACATCATGCTATCATTTACTACATCCTCATCAATACAAACCTTTAGCTAGAAGCTAGTACTTGACTCTTCATTTCTAAATTTTCTAAATGAAGAGTGATAGCAGCACAAGAATCAGGAGAGTCAAACTCTTCCACATTGAGCTTCCCTATCTAAAATATGCTTTTGGACCCCCAAGATAGTGTGGTAGTCAGAAGGGGAGAGTTATGAAGTGGTGGTATCACTATGTAAGCTCAATTTTAAGAAGTCAGTCTCATTACCTAAAAGAGTAAAAAGTCAGTCTATAAGTTTACATGCTTTTTTTTCCACGTCAGACTTTAAAAAGCAGAGGCTAGGCCTCGAAAACAGTGTGACTGCCCTTCATATTCTGAGTTCTTTTAAAAATAGATCTGGACCTCACTGTATTTGTGAGTATTTTTTTCTAGGTAAGTATATTATACTGAGTTCTGTTTGTAAACTATTCTTTGCCATTGTAACAGCTAGAAATACAGTATATTAAAACATATAGAAATAGAAATTCGTAACTAATCACGGGACTGCAGGACCTGAGGTTTTATGAAGATATCTGATACACTGAAACCTGTGATAAAATCACTGGGACTAGCCCTAGGAATAGGGGGGGGAAATAGAAATGTGCCTTCATCAGCCCATGCAGGACATACAAACCATCCATTAGCTGGTGTAGGAAGGGGTTAACAGCCTGACCTTCAGACAGAAGCTCTTGTTGACCCTACTCTGCAAAACTTGGCTGAAAGGTTATGCCCAAAGGGAGAGCTTGCTAGCAGGAGGGAAAAATCCAAAGAGAAATACTTAGGAAAAGAATACTTTGGCTTCAGGAGTCTGGTGGCCTGGCAGAAAGCAAACCCTCATAGCAGACAATACAAGACTGTAGGACTCATCCACTGAAGGAATCAGACACAGTGAAAAAAGGACAACTTTTAAAGTCTGATTTGTCCATACAATTTTCCCAAAAGGTTTATGGATATAAAAGAATCGGTAGTTAGCAAAACAGTTTCGTATCTAGTAATTCAGCTGTTCAGTAGAAGGTACATGGAGGAGCTACCTAGTCACTGTCTTAAAGGTAGCCACAGAAAGTGGCACCCTGACCTTCCAGTGGTGTGGTGCCTGTGCCTCTCCTCCTGCAGTGTGCGACAATGTGATGGACGCATGGGAAGTCCTTGTTGTGGGGTCCTTGCAGCCCTTGTAGTTATTTTTCAGCCTTCAAGATACTGTTTTCCTGCTATCCTACAATTTTCAGAAACATATGTTTATCCATTCTCTTCCTTTTTTTTTTTCCTAGCTTCTGATTTCTTGTAGTCCTTAATAGCTTAGAACCATTTCCGCTGGTACTTGTGGGTGATGAGTATTGTGTGTGTACCTTGGAACAGCATGAGTGAAGCTCCAGCTGGAGTTTCCTGACAATCTCAGAGTGAGAATATACCTCTAAAGCCACAGAGTGACTGTCATGTAAACCAATCCTAAAACCTAAATCCTAAAAAATATTAGAAACAACACATTTGCATGAGTTTCTTGCGTCAGCAAGTCTCACGAACTTACCAAAATCCATCTTCATAACTTCTTACCTGTTATTTCTGTAAGCTTTTTCAAACTTTATTGTTGCAATTTAAAAACTTTCAGCCTGAATTAATCAATTCATTCCACTGGCGACGTAAGCATTTAGCTTTATTATTTTTTTCATTAGTGATTTTCTTCTGTTGATTCATATCCTCTTCTAGTCTCCGCTTTACTTAAAGAACAAGCTGAGCTTTTCTGTTATCTTCTCGGAGAACAGACTTTCCTTTCCCTAGATTATCGTACCTTTTCCAGCAAATGGGCAGAGGACAGGGAAGAAAACATTCTGAGGGAAAATAGGCTTCAAAGTTCCAGTAGGGCATTTCAAAACCTGTTTTACATCCTGTGTTTGTTTTGCAGGGAGTTTCCACAATGGAGAAGAGGGAAGGTGATAATCGCGCCATTGATCAGAATGCAGGTCAGAGCATCATGCCGAGAAGAAATACAGGAAACCTTAGCAACTTGGTAATGTTTCTGTAAAAAAGCAGCTCATGTGGCACACAAAATACTGCAATTTTCATTTGATTTTGTCCAGAAACACTGTGTTCCCATCACACTGGCCTACCATCAATACTTCTAAAGGCTTGTCACAATATTGACATGAAGAGATAAAAAGATAAAGAGCATCTCATTCAATTTAATCACAGACCATGCTAAAAAATACACAGTTTGGGGCAGCTAAAAACTACATGAGGTTAGTTGCTACTTGTATTTTACTGGATGAGCAAAGCTCTGTAGAAATAATTTGGGATTTTTATACAGGAATATAAAATTTAACTTTGGAGGGATCTTCATAATTGCCATATCACAGTCAGTAAGTTTTCCACACCACACAAAAAAGTCCAGAAAAAAAATCCACTCCAACAGCATTTGCCTCTGCAACTGCTGATGCACAGAAGCAGTTCAAGCTACAGCCTTCTATTCTAACATGAACTGTCTCACAGGCTGTGAAATACTGAATTAGGCTTTACAGACTCTCTTCAAGAAATGGGTATCTGTAGGACAAACTTCGTTCAGATGTGAATCTCAGTTTGTATAATTTATACCAACTTCTGATCCTGCAATGCATAGACTACACTCTACTTTTCTTCCAACACTAGAGAATAAAAGTTACTCAGGCTACACCTTCACTGTTAGAAAGATATGCTTTTATCATCAGATAAACATGTAGTAGCTATTCAGCTAAAAAAATCCTAACATCCTTTAAATTTACTGTGAGGCACTGTAGAAGAGTCAGTCAGACGTGGGAAACAGGCTACCTTGTCTCCAATTAGGATTTTACAGCAAGATACCAGCATACATTTTTTATCTCTCTGTTAAAACAAAACACCTATGGATCATTGAAGACGAACACAAGACTTGTACCCACTTACCCTTGCATTATTTACAAGTAGTACCTTGTTTGAATTGACTGCTTAATCAGCTTCAATGTAATATTTGATTCCTAAGAATAAAGCCAGATAATATTGCTGAGATAGGAGGATCTCCTGTATCCTAGCAGAACACTAACTTACAACTTTCAAACTAAGTTAGTTATTCGCCATCCTCAAAATGGACAGTGCCATTTTGCTTTCTGGAGGTCCAGATATCTGCCACATCAGTCACTCTAAAGCTAAGCCGTTGCAGCATTAGTTCAGTTTTACTTTATATTTCAATGGAATATTAAAGAACTTACATGTTTATTACCTAATGTAATCAGTTCTCAGTTTCCACCCCTGGACAGCTGTCTGCTGCATCAAGTGCAATGTCCTGCTGTTGGTACATGTATTTTAATTTTCTATGTATACTGATCATGTACCTCTTCCATGAACTATAACTATGGGACAATCTTTAAATATATTATCTCGGTGTAAAATAGTTTATAATATTACACTAAAATTTTGTACTAGCTTAGCTCCTTCTATAGTCTGTGATAATTCTGCCAAGATCTTCTGTGAGATTAGAATCAAACCATGCCTACTTGGCAGCTGAAAATTCAGCTTTTTAAACCAAAGTGACTCAGTTTCACAAGTTTTCATAAAAGTTAAGAGGACACTGTTGCATTTGTGAAGGAGAGGAAGAAGACCACGGGACTTGATGCTGGAGTTGACAGATGTGCAGCTGCTTTAATATGCTGGATCCCAAACATTTCAACTTCCATCCTTATTCCCCCAATTAAATGTCATTAAAATAGCAGTGACTGAATTAAATATTTTATTGTCTTGACTCTGGATTCTGTTATTATGCATATTATTTGGGCTGCATCATTAAGTCTGTAGCTGAAATTTGACATCTGAAATCTGTACCTCCTATCATAAGAAGCTGTAATGATGCTTTACATACTGTAATCCATCTTCCCTTGCGGTGTAGTTAAACTTCCTGGAATTAAAACCTATTTTGAAATCACCACAGATAATGAATGACGAATGAGAAATCTATGCTAAAAGTACCTTGCTTGAAATGTTATGTTTTCAAGCTGCCTTGTCTTTAATAGTGTGTATGTTTTGTATGTGGTTTCAGTCCAGTACGGTACAAAAGCCATGATGGCAAATACTGTCATTACTGAAGTTTTTAACCTTCTCTTGAACTCACTTGGTATTTCCTTTCTGTCCTTTCCAGAATGTGGATATGCAAGTCACCAATCCACCAGAAGCAGCTGCACTTTTTAATTTACATCAAGCACACCATTTTGGTGAGTTTGAACACTCTTCAGAACAATACTGCAAGCAAGATCTGTTCCCCAAGTGGCACTTGCCAATGAAGATAGCATCTGTGATCTCATTATTAACATTTATTTACACTTCTATGAGAGATGTCATGTATCCTTTTATAGCCAGGAAGGAAAATGTTTTCTATAAAATTCCAATCCTTGTCATAAACAAAGTTTTACCAGTGGTTTCAATCACTCTTTTAGCACTAGTATATTTACCAGGAATATTAGCTGCTGGTTTCCAGCTGTACTTTGGCACCAAGTATAAAAGGTTTCCGCAGTGGTTGGATAGATGGATGTTATCAAGAAAGCAATTTGGACTTCTCAGTTTCTTCTTCGCTGCAATGCACGCCTGCTATAGCTTATGCTATCCAATGAGAAGATCATACAGATACAAGCTGCTGAACTGGGCATTCCAGCAGGTATGATGGGCATGCAAATGCCAACTCTTCTGTATTCAGAAAATCCTTGTTTTGGTCATTCAGACAAATCTGGAGGGGGCGGGGGGGAAGCCATTTTCATTGCCTTCATTTTATTTTGAAGCAGATCGCCACAGAGCACTGTTAAGGGATGGAGCAGGACCTAGTTGTTAAAGTATGTAATAGAGAGTCAAGAACCAAGAGTCATCACAGCTGGGCCAGCATGTATTAAATAAGTAATTTTCTTCATTTGGGATTTTTTATCTCTCTGTGAAATGCACATAATTATACCTGCCTCAAAGGAGCATTTAAGTCTTTGGTACACTATTAGTTTAGTGTGGATTAATCTTCTCTGCACCAGTAGAATCTGACTATCAACAAAAACTGAGCACACACCATTTTTAGACATATTCTTTGTAAAGTGAATTAACCAGCAATGAAGGAGGGCTGACCTAAATCACAATAATCTGTATTTGCCAGAAGCTAAATTTGTGAACACTGCTGGCTCCACAATTAGGCTGATGCACACTAACTTGTTGGAAGATAGAAATTCAATCATGCTTCTGAGTCACAGAGTCACAGAATCAGAGAATGGTCAGGGTTGGAAGGGACCTTTGGAGATCATCTACTCCAACCCCCTGCCTGAGCAGGTTCACCTAGAGCAGCTTGGACAGGAATGCATCCGGGCGGGCTTTGAATAACTCCAGAGAAGGAGATTCCACCACCTCTCTGGGCAGCCTGTTCCAGTGCTCTGAAACTGTCATTGGCAATAATTGGCTGGCAATGCTCTCCAAGATCCTCTGTGACTAGAGAGTTCCTAATACTTGTGAATCGCTTTGAGTGTCATGAGTATTGCAGTATAAGGAATATTCCAATATAAGGTATAGACTGCAAATGTACATTCTTATTACCCTCAAAGTCTAATCTAAAGTTTTGTTAAAACCGCAGTATGATGTTAGCAGCTTCTGAAGAATTCTGTAATCAGTCAAACTACCTGTTGAAAACTCTGAAATCAGCCTCACCAGTAATTTTACTTGAATGGATTACCAGAAATTTCCTTGAGATTCCAGTCCTCAAGATCAAGAAATGATTGTATTTGGGGCCTATTTACGCCATAGTGATCACTAGCAGCATTAAAGGACGGTTGCAAGTACTCATAAATAGGATAAGCTTTGACATCAGTTTATTAAAATCACCTTTTCATCCATACCAACCATCATATTCAGTGCAGCTGAATGTACCAAGTCGTTGTTTTTGAAAAAATAGAGCTAAACAACTATCCTGGCAGGATACCATCATTAAGAATGCCTGCTGAATTGGCTCCCTAAAATAATGCTGTTAATATATTTTCTGATGTTATAATCACCATATATGGTACTTAGCCATAGATAGATTTTTTTGGTCAAAGAATAAGCCTTCTCCTGCTGTGAAGGCAGGCTAACCAGTCTCAGAACCAGTCTTTCCTGGGCCAAGATGCTGATGAAGTCTAAATTGTTCTTCCTTAAAGCCCACCTTTACTCCGCAGATACTAGTGGAGACTTTGTCATCAGAAGTAAAGAGCAGTTACATTCAGAGACATTCAAACAAATAAAAACACTGTGTTTCTTGGCTTATTTCCTGAATATTATGGTGAAAATCCGTATTTCACACAAATGGCTAGGTGTGCCAGTCTGTCATTTTAAATATGGTGTTCTTTCGGCAGGTCAAACAAAAAAAAGAAAATGCCTGGATTGAACACGATGTTTGGAGAATGGAAATTTATGTGTCTCTAGGCATTCTGGGACTTGCTTTGCTGGCCTTGTTGGCAATAACATCAATCCCATCTGTCAGTCACTCTTTGACCTGGAGAGAGTTCCACTACATTCAGGTACTCATAAATGTTATTATTGCATGTCATTAGTCCTCATTTGTAGGACTGTATGTTGTCAACTAAGACCATTAGGAGTTGGAAATATCAAACACTGAGGAAGTGAAACCAATCTAAAAGTTTGTTCCACACTCTTCGTTAATTGCTTTGCAAGAAATGTTCATTTCATTTTTTATTTTCTCAGGAGAAAAGGTTGTAAGGTTCAGGGTATGGAGTGGGAAGAAAGACAACTCCAAACCACTTTTTTGCTCCTCTGACCTGGTGACCAGCAGCAGTTGTCCCTTTAGGACCTGTTCTTAGGTCAAAGACCTCTGGTGCTGAAGGCATTTCAGTCACCTTCTGGGCATCTTATGTTTCAGGAACGCCTTGTGTCCTGCTGAATTGGGATTAGGAGGTATTGAACCAGCCAACACTGTTCCCATATAACATGGGATTTCACTACACAAGGAGAATTGCTTCTTGCTCCCCTGGAGCTGTTTTGGCAATTCTTTACTGCCTGAGCAGTACCAGATGGCTGGAAGGTCCAGGAGAAGGCTTCAGCCCAATAATATGTGCCAAGGTTTTCCATCTGCAGCATTATTAGCTGCATAACACCCTCCAACAAGGTGTATTCTGAAAAGAAGACATCTTAGAACAGATGCATAATCAAATCCAGCCAGTCCTGAGTTTGCTACAGATGTGTTTGCTTCAATCACCTAAGCATCTGGTTTGCTCTTAGTTCTCCTGTATTATATGCAGTAATAATCAGGGGTGGTTCTGCTGACATCAATATGATCACACTAGAGTTAAGCAAGTGTTGAATTAGGTCCCTGAACACCAAAATCTGAACATTCAGTGACCTTCAAAGTACCTGGCATTTGAAAATTTCATCTGAATTTGAAAAGTAGATCTGAAATGTATCTCTTCATACAATTAGTGATTTGAGATTCTGCCCACTTGCATCTTTTGTAGGAAAAGTTTTCAGCTCTACAGAGAATCTATATTGTCTAGTGCACGATTGCTTGCAGTATTAAATTAGCATGGTGAAGAAACCCAGAAGACTAATACTAATATATTGGATTAGTTTTATAAACAAATAACCTTTATACTTGAAAATCAGATTCTGTAAATTTAGCACTTGGAAAGCCAGCGTTTGACTTCACTGATGACTAATTCCATTTTTCTAACAATATCAAGATTGTTATGCAACAAGAAACTCAAAATTACTAGTAACTCTAGCATAAAATTTCCTTTACTGCTGAATTTTGTAGACATCCTAAGCCCAATTTATCACTGTAAGTGGACTGAAAGACTTGAGTTTCCTGTAGTTGTGCAATTGCTTTTGTCATAGTACTAGACTTATTAGAGTTTCTAATTGACCATAAAATTTTTCTTTGCAATCAATTAAGCCATTTATAAATCTGCTTTTGAACTCATAATTTATCACAGAAATAAAGTAATTTAGGATACAGATGACATCTATAAATTGAGATATTGAGAACTGACCCTTTTTCAAGAATAGCCTATAATCCATGATCTCCTCTGTATATTAGCAATATCATAGCAATAGTTGAAAAATGTGCCTCATCTGTTTTCTCTTACAGTGGCATAGAGGGGTACAGTTAGATTCTTGAATCAATAGTTCTTAAATTTTAGTTCTAAGCCAATGGTCTCTTTTCTTTGACTTAAGTGTGCTTGTTGAGGCCCTTCCTGATTTCTGTATTTGCTTAAGAGAGTACTCTTTGGGCAAGTTGAAAAAAATAAATAGCTTACTATTTTCTTTCTCTTTTCAGAGCAAGATGGGATATTTAGCTCTGCTGCTATGCACTGTTCACGCACTGGTGTTTGCTTGGAATAAGTGGGTTGATGTTAACCAATTTATCTGGTATACACCACCTTCATTTATGGTAGCAGTTTTTCTTCCTATTGTAGTTCTGCTTTGTAAATGCATACTGCTCCTCCCATGTTTTAGGAAGAGGATAAAAAAGATCAGATGTGGTTGGGAAGATAACACACAAACCAATCAAACCAGCATGACTTCCAGACTGTAGATCAAATATGGACATTTCCTGTCTATGTATGTAAATATGCTCAAGGCCATGAAATGTTCACTCGCAAGACTCTGATTTCATATTTTCCATAGATGTTTCTTTTTCACTTTTCATTTCGACTTCAGGAGTATGGGATACTTGATGCAATTTGGACCTTTGCTAAAACAGAAGGTGGAAATATTCATTGTACACTTCAATCTATGTGGTGTTCTGGCATTTGATCATTTCTTTCTTCTGACTCACTGCTTTTAAAATCCGAGGGCTTCATTGCCTCAGTCATAATTCTTTCATAGGCAAAAGCAATCATAAATCATTGCTCTAGATGACCACAGAAAGTAAATAAGTGATTACTCTACAGAACCCAGGAATGCTTTCTGCTTCCCACAGCCATGTGTGTCCCTTTGTTAAATCTCAGTATTATAATTGGACAACAACTAGAATATTTATCATCCCAGTCCCCCTTATTGCCTGCATCCTATGTTTCACTCTGCAGAATGGGGACTTTGGCACATGAGCCAGACAGAAACTGTGTATCCCCACCAGGTCTTGGACTTAGACAATTGGGCAAGCAGAACTGCAGGGAACGTAACACTGTAAATCTCTCCTGAGGCTTGGGCACAGTCTAAAAAAAGAGATTTTTCACTGAGATCTCCGTCTTATACTGGACTAGGTGTGTCTCTGTTTACTTAAAACGATAAAACATTTCCCATCTTTTATTCCATGAACACGTTCTTTTGTTTCTGATGCTGGATATTTTCCATGCTTTTGACCTAAGCCTGCAGCCCTTGACATGTGCTAAACTTTATTCGCACAAATTATTCCAGTGGGATAACTCACATCAGGTAAATGTGTTTTGGTGTTTATTCTAGGGCCAGCACAATTGTGTGACTGGAAGAAAAACGTTAAAAATAGGCATTTGAATCTTGACATTGATTTGGTGAGATTTTAATGTAAAATGGCTTCTGAATGCATTCGCTTTTACAAAAATTTTCATATAAGTTAGTTAAACCTTATGTTGCATAGGTCTGGCTGAATGCCTTTAATTAATAATTCATTTGATAGTATCTATTTTTAAATATGCTATGCAGTAGTTAATATTTTTACCCAGCATCAGGAACATTTCTGCCAGTCTCCCTGCATGAGTTCACTAGGACATGGACTGATGATGCCACCTATTGCTGGGATCATCTGAATGAGAATTGTAATTGGTAATGGCCCTGGTATTAAAGCAAACAAGAAAACAATATATGCATTAAAAAATATGTAATACAAGGTGCTAATGATTCTGCAGCAAATGATTCTGTTGTACATTTGTGGACTTGGTACACTGAGCATACATAACAAATTAAATAGCTACAGGGATACTACATTTTGTATTTTCCTGGTTATAACTCCATTCAATTATTTCAATTAAAAAGTTGGCCTTCTAATTTGCACTTAATGTAGTACTGTGAAAATAACTGGCGACATGGTGGCCTGTAGAATATAGACTGAAATGAGTGGCATTGTGTATCAAATCAGTAATGCATGACAGAGGCAAACACTCTCTAAAACACAGGAAGCTAGGCTGCAATGTGAATCTAAGAAATTTCTAACAGAACAGGAAAAGTGTGGTTGTCAATGCATTAGCATTTGCATTTCTATAAATGAAATAAATAAAATATTTTAGAAGTCATATTAGGGATAAGGAATAATATTTGCCAAAGGCTTATTCAGAATATTACCTGCACTTTTTTGTCAGGAATCATAAAAAATTAATAAAATAATTTTTCTAATGGAACAGGTTAAGGCAAGTGCAATGATAAAGAAATCCCTTTGTCTTCGGTATTGTCCACTAGCTTCTCATAAAATGTGCTCAAACTTACTACTTAGGACAAAGCTGAGACTGTAAGTACTCCAAGCAACCCCTGTATGCATCCATTGAAAAGAATGACATTTGGGTTTATAGAAGTATGTGCTAAATTGTGTTAAATTGTGCTTTCCAGAATCAGCCCTGCTGCTTCCTTATTTAGAAAGTCTGGAGAATTTAATTCAATCTCCAACTTTGTCAAATTCTGGTCAAATAGTTGGACTAATTGTTTACAGCTGGTCATAGAAGCCAACCCTCTGACACAAAGGAATATAAACAACTTCAGGGGTAATAAAGCATGCAGCACAGAGAGCAGAACCTGACCCTTGATAACTGAAAACTGAAAAGAGGTGAATGAAGACACTCCATGGAAGAAGCCATTCAAAGCTATTCATATAGTATGTATAAAACAAAAGAGCAAGGCAAATTAATACTTGCACGCATTTAGGGAGCAAAATAGTTCAAGGGAATGATACTGGGCTTCAAGGCTTTTCACCTTATTATCACCATTACCAACTGAAATCTTTTGCACAAGGGCTCTGTTATGGATCAGCTAGATCAGTGAGCATTGAGCAGAGGAGTATAGTCAATATGGTTATGAAGTTTACAGAAGCTGGAAGTGAAGCCTCTGTGCCTTTGGAATCTGCGTCTTGCTGCACAGCAGCAGGTTTTAGGTTGCTAAGTCACTTTTGAAAATGGGACTTTGATGCCAGAGTTGGTTTAGCCCCTCTGAAATTCTTGTCCAAGTTCTTAAACCATCCTCTCTCTGAATCTGTAAGATATTGTCTAATTTGGAGACTAACAGACAGATCCTTATTGCAGAAATCACTATAGGTACCACCACTAGAAAACAGACCAAGAACTCTATGAACATATCTGTATTCATCACTTCATAAAAAGTTTTTGAACCATCTGTTCTAATACATCTTTATCCAAGCAGTGGGAAGGAACTGTTGTCTGTATCATTGTATTTAGTGCATAAAATCAAAACAAGGCACATCACAAACACAGAACTCCTTCAGGAAGTACTAAAGAAAATGTATATACATGTACATCTTTATTTATCTTCTATTCATGGTGCAGCAGTGATAAATTTAGATTCATCCCACTTCGAGTGGCTGATAAATCGTGTCCTAAGGAAGCAGTGTCCTATTGTAATCGTATCCTATCGTAATACCCTGCTCTATGCACTTATTTCACAAGGTAGTGCAAACTAGCATAACTTCATTAATTTCAATGTGTTAATATGGGTTGAAATCCTAACATAAATTACAGGTGAAAACCAATTTCAAAATCATTGCATACTATGCAAACTGACCACCTATGCTCATCATTCAGCTGGGGACATTAAGCACACTTCAGATTTTTCTCTTTAGCATTGGCCAGGAGCAAACCCAGAAGTATCTTCTACCAGCTGAAATTTGCATACTATCTATGAAAGCTGTTCCCAAAATCACACCTGACATCCGGACATTCAAGCAGGTTTTTCCCTACTGATTGTCTCAAGTAGGAGCCAGGTTTTCTGTTTCACAGCCAGCCATTTCTCTAGAAACCACCATTGAATGCTTATAGCCAGAATTTGAGACCTCGTATCAAGCCTGCCTTGTAAGTCTTTAGTAAACTACTTCTAAGTAACTCACTTCTCAATCTCCAGAACTGGAGCAGTAACACTTTACAGGACATTGCAACAGTATTTTCAAGCTTTTAAGGCATTCAGATACAATAGTGAGGGAGGAGGGTCATGTAAGGGCTATAAAGGGCTACAGAAGAAAATGACAGTATTTTTTTTCTCCCTTTGTAATAAACATGATTTAGTTCAACACTAATTAAAATAATTGCATATGTACCTTTTAATTTATGTATGTTTATGTACCTATTTCAAAATTCAGTGTATTAATATGCCTATATACTACTATAATACATAAACTCAATGGGTGTGCAATTTTTTGGCACTTATTTGTATACACTTTTATACAACTGTGATCATTAAATGCTTCAATGTATGCTGTATCTGCCATTGTGTCATATACATCCAGGGTATAAGGGTAAACAGGCACAGTAGACTCTAGAAGAGCTGCTGCCATAAACAATAAAAATGTCAAAGGGAACCATTGTCCCCATGCTGTTGCCGAGCCTGGAATCTCCAAAGGAGAGAAGACAAAGATGTGAAAAGCAAAATGGACACATTCATAGGGGGTTGTAATGAAAGCACATTTTTCCTGAGAGATCTTTTAACTGACAGATTGCATATTCTAGCATTCAGAGGAGATTTTGTGAGAAGGAAGAAAAAGCTGAGCTAGTTGCGGACTGCTTTGGAGGGATACCTGTGATCTGTAAAAACTCTGATTAAAGACCAGGAAAAGCCCAGGAACGGTGAGGGCATTGAGGAGAGGAAAGGAACACAGGCATATTTTGGGGTAAGAATCCATCGCTCTAGTGTAAGTGGTTTTGCAATGCCTCTACAAAGGCTGCAAAGTACTTGCTACAGTTGTTACATGTCCCCAGTGTATTTAAGTCAGAGACACAGAATTGAAACCCTGGAGAGATAATCATAAGTTGTTGAAAGGACTTGAGGAATTTTATGTCAAATTTACCTGGGGTAGCCAGATCCCAGAATACTATTCCCAAGAAGTGGTACCAACAATCAGTGCCCAGAAAGCTAGAGCCAGGGCTGTGCTGGCTATGATTTAATGTAAATTCCTGTTGACAGCAGGATTTACTGTAAGCAGGCCCTCCCTTTGGCCACTTTTCTCTGTTCTCTCAGTTCTGCAAGTGTTTAAAGCTGTGAAGTTAATCAGACCAGGCAATTGGATCCAGTTGAAAAGTAGGGAAAAGCAGCAGGGAAAAGAATGATTCAGCCAGATCCATACACTGGTCTGATTCACCTGACAGCCATGCACGTATGCCAGCAGGAAGGACAAGAAGAGAAATGGCATAAAGGGGCAGCTTAACTTAAACCAGCTTAAACTGCATGGTTCCAAGTGCTCCAAAAATTCAAAACTTAAATTGTTTCATCCTATTGCAATAGCAAGAATGTTTCATTGCTTCACTTATTTGTCACTTTCTTAGTTTTCAATGAATCAGTAGGCAAAAATGTGTTTTAGAAATTGTCACCAAAACCATACAAAACTGACTGACCTCTACATGACTGTGGGCTGCGTGTCTTCATTTGTAGAGATGATGAGCTCACGTCTTCCCTTCTTTTCTGCTGCATCAATAGTTTCTAGTCCCTTGATAACACAAAATGTTACGTATGTTAAACATTTTTGAAATTCAGAAGGATTTCTGTTGAGCTGATTTTCTTAAAATGGCATTAACATAATCATTTAAAAGAACAAAACAAAACAAAACAAAAAGGCAGATTTTTGAAAACATGCTGAATCCACCCCTGGAGAATGTAGTCTGTTGCAGTCACTGTGTCTGGCAACAGCTGATCATAGCCACTGATTTTTTTTCAGTAGTGCCAGGATTTCTTGATCCCATCAGCACACTCTGTTGCTGATGGCAAAACAATTTCTTTTGCTGACACCTTGGACTCCTTAAAAAAATCTCATTGAATTCAGTTGCATCAGGGTTCAATTTTTGCAACATTGTTTGAACTTTTTCATAAACTGAATGCAACATTTGAATGGGTGTGGTGAGGCTAATTTATTAAGTATACATAACAAGTTTTCAGAGATTTTCAAATGAAAATATATAAAACCAGTCAGTGAACCAAACTCTATAAATTTATAAAAAAGAAGACCACAGCTACTTCCAATAAAGGTGATGCAACAGAAGATACAGTTGTTTTGTCTTTTTTGTTTGTTTCTTTTCATGTATATTTCATCTTTGTAGCGTGGAAGTATATTACTGAGATAAATATGCTATGTCCTTGACTTGGTTAAAGATGTGTGGTTCCTGTGGGACTGGTAGAATACTACCACTGCTACTGATAGAAGTATTTGGTCCTTAAATTTCACCTTTGGAGTCACTATTAAAAAGGAAGCAAAGCAAGTATGGAGTTTTTTGAACGAGACAGTCAGTCTTGTAGTTTGCAGTCATGTGCAGTCTTTATACTACACGCTTACACTGTTCTGTTGGATGTGTTGTACTGAAAAAGAGTTTTCCATGTGAATTTCTCCATTACTTGAAGTGTTGAAAGGTATCTTATTGCTGGACTTCAGGAATAGCCACATAACCCATCTTTAATTGTTCTTGCCTGTCCACCTGTACCTGTGCATATACTAGAATAACTTAACAGTGCACCTCATTCATTCAAAAATATTCTAAGTGTTCTAACAGAAAATCCTGAAAGCCAGAATGGGAAAAAAATGAGCCACTTGCAGGGTACCTCAAGCACCTCTGCAAAAGTTTATCAGTCTAACAACTGTTTGATGGCACACCTAATTCAAATAATGATGGCTTTCTCTTGTGCTTTCTAATTTGAAATATAGACTTAGTACATTCACAAGGATATGAACATCCTAAATTATTTATTCCCAGATAATTAATGACAGACAAAAGGGTATTCCAGGGCAGAGGAAGGCTAGGACTATGAAGCAAAGAGGCATTAACATGGAATGGGAAGGAACAGGACAATTAGAAATCTGGGACAAAAAAGAAAGAAGACATTGCAAGCGCTCAGATTTTCTTATGAGACAAAACAGTAAAGGAGCCCAATGGACGTTAAAGGGGAAAAATAAGTAGGTGGAGGATACTGAATGAGATTAATGCAACATCATCAAGATAGCAGGGAACAATCGGGGAGATGGGTAAAATGGAGAACAACTGAATGACAGATGGGACAGAGTCTGAAAAAACTGAAGTGAATCCTTGAAACAGAGGGAATGGGAGGGTTGGTTATCCACACAGAGCTGGAGAATGGAATGAACAAATACAAAGAGCTCAGGTGTGTGCAGAGTTTGGCCTGCAGAACCTACTACGTTGCACCCACTTCTGCATCCCTGAAATACCATTTGAGGCATTTCTCGGGAAATCTGTTCAAATTCCACTGGTATGTATGAATACCAGCAAGATTATAAGTGGTTCTATGACTTGCAGGAATTATTCTCTGAGGTGTAACCCTAAGATTTCATTACGGATTAAGAACATACTGTTTCTGAAGCTGGGAAGACATGAGTCATAGATATTGCTCCACTTTTCATAACAATCTAAATATAAACTGAGTTATCTTCAAAAAGATATTATGCTTATAGTGGAGCAGACACGGCTGCTTTACTTCCTGGTAAAGTGTACAGTATGTTGTGCTAAATGAAGGAAAACGTTTCTGTAGGACACAATGAAGCTAAGCCACTCTTAAACATTACTTATGCAAAATAAGGAACCAGCTGAAACTAGAGAATTAGATGGTACATTAGACTACATTCAGAAAAGTAATTCCTAATAACTTCAGTTTTATCTTTGTTCTGATATCACTATTCTATTGCAAATATTTAATCCTCATTTAGTTCTTGAGGAGGCAAAATTCCCAGTGAAATCAATGGGACTTCTATTTGGCTATTCAGAGTCAGGTTTGTCCCGTGCAGTCAGTCACATAAATACTTCAGGTCTGCCTTCTCCTTGATACAATTGCCAATAAATTGTTCACCTTCTCCAGTGTTTGAGATGGACTCTGTTCTGCCGTGTACCCTCCATCAAGACAGCGTTATCAAGGGAACAGCACTAAAATTTATTACCATTTCCCCATTACCAGAGCCTGGCCTGGAGCACTGCCTATCACAACACGGCCGCTGAGCCACAAAAGCCCCTCCTCACCAACCGCCCAGCTTCATTCAGACCTGTTTTAACATCCAACGCTTGCTTAGCTATTTCTAAGTTCCTCCCTGAAAACTCTTCCGTATAATTGGGTTCTTACGCCTTTCTGACACCGAGGCGCTAAAAGAATAAGGGAAAATTGGTGCTGGGGAATGCCAGTGGTGAGGAAGAGGAAAATGAAGTACATAGGGTAAGTGGGAATGGGATACACTTAGCTACTAGAATGAGGTGGGGGTGGGTGAATGAAGCAGGGGGAAACTGAGAGCCTGCAAAAAGTTTGGGAGATGAAAGGGTGGGTATTGTGTACTAACTGGCCCTTTTAATGCCACTTTCCCTCCATTTTCTCATTCTAAAAGGGCTTTGCTGGCATGTACCCTATGACACCACTAAGACAAATATGGATGTGGGAGGAGAGTACAAAATAAAGCAGCCAGGCTTGCTCACTCTCCTTAAATAGCATTTTGTTTTGCTGCTCTTGAAAGTGTACTAATGGGTTAGATAGGCTACTGGTCTAACCAAGTAGGGTGTTTCTTATGTTCCTATACTTCGAGTATACTCTCAGACTGATACACTCCTCTAAGTTTTATGGCTGGAACACAAATGTGTTGGGAATGACAACTTAAATCCAGAAGAAAAAGCTACTGCCTTGATCTTCAAAAGAACTGCTTAACTCTCAGGCTCTGTAGCAACTCATTGGCCTCAGTTCATTTCTGTGGAATTAACTACATAAATCTTGACAGGGCTGGGAACAGAATTAGTATTTCATTGTTCTATAAAGATACAGATTTTCCTCTCACAGTCCAAAGTTGCTGTCGAGTTATCATGGCTTCATTTTTATTTGTCAGGGAATATTTTGCACAGCTGGCATGGTCCCATTCAGTGAAACAAAATGTTCAGAATAAACTAACTGAAGACCTAACCTATGACAATGTATATGTAATAAGAAGGTTACAAATATTTCACACGTTAAATGATATATTTCTACATTTTCACAACCATGATGCTACATACCACACAGTGTGATCCTGATTAATTTCCATTTCGCTTCTGCTCTCAAGAAAAACCTGTGGTCTGCAGCTTTGTGAAGGAATTTTGAATTCAAAGAGCTAAAATCCTCTTAGTAAAACAAACACGCTAGTCTTGGGCTGTCAAATGGTGGTGAAGCCACAATCTAGCCTATGCTTCCCTCAGCTCCTTTAGCATTCAGGCAACTATTCTTGTCTTTTATATGAGTTTTTCAGTTTTGCAATATCCGTGCTTCACTAGGAAGGACACACGTCTGTTCTTGGTTAACAAGTCAACAGACTGAAAGTTTTGCTCTGGATTTAATTGTTTGCATTACAAAAATAATCTATTTTTCGCCTCGCTTTGAGTCCAACAATTGTTGCAAGCACAAGATCACACTTCTAGAACCTACTGTCTCACTTTGTAGATGCCTTCTAACATGAGCAGCCACAAACCAAGAAGAAAAATTCTTACCTTCTATAACTTACATCACAAAGCAAATGTTGTTTCAGAGTTATAGGGAGAAGTAGAAAGGTCATACATGACCTTGTGCTCCATACAAAGCCAAGAACAAAGGTCCTGAAACCCCTTAACTGGGCTTCAACAATAGCTATGGAAAACCATAGTCAGAGAAAGCTAGGAGAGGTTTCCTTCCTTCAGCTTCTTTCTGGTGAATAAAATTAATCTGCTAGATCATAAAAGCAGAAACAACCCTCATTGTTTTTCTACTTGGATTGCCTTAGAAATAGAATTGTAAGCCTGGATCTCCTGTACTTTTGGTTGCATGGGATTTGGGTTTTTTTTTGTGGGAGTCCTCTGTTTTGGATGAATCGTCCTTAATTTGAATTCTTCTTGGGAAGACGGCGATACCCCATCTTGTGTCACATGACTTGCTAGGATTTTTCAACTGTAGCTTATTAATTGTTCTCTATAAAGGTTTCCCTTCTCCTTCCTTCATTCTGCCTTTCTCTTTTTTCTCTCTTTTTTCTTTTTTCTCTCTTTTCTCTCTTTTTTCCTTTTTCTCTCTTCTCTTCTCTTCTCTTCTCTTCTCTTCTCTTCTCTTCTCTTTTCTTCTCTTCTCTTCTCTTCTCTTCTCTTCTCTTCTCTTCTTTTTTCTCTTCTCTCCTCTCCTCTCCTCTCCTCTCCTCTCCTCTCCTCTACTCTACTCTCCTCTCCTCTCCTCTCTCCTCCTCAAAAGAATATCTAAATGTTTATATTTATCTCTTTCAGTTTGTCTTTCTTTCCTTGCTTTTGACTACCGAAATTCACATCCTACAGGGTCTGAAACAAGCAGTGGTACCTGGACAGTTAGTGAAAAAGGGGCATCACAAATTGATGAAATCCAAAGAGTGAAGGAAGGGAAGATATTTTAGTTAGGATATTTACTGTTCATTTTTCTTCTTTAGTTAGTGGTTAGGTTTTTTTTAAATAGTATCTCTATTAAAAAACGACATCTTTGCAAGTAAACAATGACATCAGATTAATTAAAAAATCAGAAAGAAGCAAAGAACAAAACTACAATTTGTTTCTACAAAAAAAAAAAAAAGAAAAATTGGTTTCAATTTTCTAAATCTCTCAGATCCATTCTTACAAAGAATGGGTAAGAGGTATAAGTTTTATTTTTAGAGTAATTGCAGGCTGCCATAAGAAAAAATTAGTTGGCCTGAATGTTCCTGGCTGGGAAATACTGTATTTTTCTGCTAAGTTATGAAATTAGCTGTGTTGAGGGTAGTATGCCAAATGATTGTATTTGGGTTTGTTGCCCTGATAGGAAGCAAATTTTTGTGTGTTTGTTTTCACTCTCTTTCCACGGGGAAATCCCTGGGGCTTTGCTTTCCCCTTGCCAAGAGGAAGAACCAGAATATCTGTTTCCATTTGCCAATTGGAAACTCCTTTGTTATGTTCCATCCCTTAAAGGAAGAAATAATAATGCTGCCCTGGACTTTGCTAAAGAAAGAAAAACACCTGCTAAGAGAAAATAATCTCCTTTTTTTTAAGAGATTGTTTAAGACAGCCCTTTAACAGGATATCTGAGAATTATGTTGCCCATAGACCTTTGTATATAATTTGAGAGAACTGTAACTATCCAATTTCATCATCTCACTAAAAAGACATGGTCCAATTTTGCAGAGAGTTTAAGTATATAAAAGATATGCATATATCCTTGCTCTCATGCTATACCCCATGCAAAATGGGGACCTCTTTATGCTTCTCCTGCTTGAATGGATCAGTTATGCAGCAATGGAGGGGAGGCTGTAGTTGCTTTAGTCCGGATTTCAAATGAGGATAATCAAACTGCAAAACCTCAAAAAGACGGAAGGAAAACACAGGATCAAGTGAAATCCTCCAAACTCCCTCGATTTTAATTTTTAAATATACTGGATACCAAGTTAGTGATGTCTGTCCAACAGGTTGGTAAATGACTACGACCCAAAAAGTTTCCTCATCTACCCTTGTGCAAAAAGGGCAAAGCTAGGTAGGTTTGCACCTAGTGAGAGGAGAAACAACTGGAGAAGAAATGAACAATGTTGGTGAGAAATGACACTGAATGACACCCATGGGAACCCAGGTGGGTTAGGCATGAAGGACCAGGGTCGGTGCTGGCACACCCTACAGTGCACTGGCTGGAAGACAGAACCTGTGACTCTTTCCCACGGAAAACATAGCTAGGGAGCAATCACAGGCCAAACAGCTGCACAAGAAACAGGTAACAGACTTCAAGGATCATTAACCACGTTATCTGTGTAAGAAAAGAGCCCTCTCTGTTACAAAATCACCACAGATCTTCCAGTGCATCATCTTCTAAAGGTCTGAGTCTTCTGTTCAACACTTCATGTTGCAGTAATAATATTTAAAAAATTCCACAGGAAAACAATCACAAACATTCAGATTTACAGCCTTCTTATTAAGGCTATAATTCAAATAAATTAAGAATCATAGAATTATAGAATCATAGAATGGTTTAGGTTTGAAGGTACCTTAAAGATCATCTAGTTCCAACCCCCCTGCCACGGGCAGGGACACCTCCCGCTAGACCAGGTTGCTCAAAGCCCCGTGCAACCTGGCCTTGAACACTTCCAGGGATGAACATCCACAGCTTCCCTGGGCAACCTGTGCCAGTGCCTCACCACCCTCATAGCAGAAAAATTTCTTCATAATGTCTAATCTAAATCTACCCTATTCCAGTCTGAAGCCATTCCCCCTCATCCTATCACTACATGCCCTTGTAAAATGTCCCTCTCCAGCTTGAGGGAATCACCTCCCTCAACCTGCTGACCATGCTTCTTTTGATGAAGCCCAGGATACGACTGGCCTTCTGGGCTGCAAGGGCGCATTGCCAGCTCATGTTGAGTTTCTCATCCATCAACACCCCCCAGTCCTTCTCCACAGGGCTGCTCTCAATCCATTCTCTGCCAAGCCCCTATTTGTGCGTCGGATTGCCCCGGCCCACATGCAGGACCTTGCACTTGGCCCTGTTGAACTTCATGAGGTTCACACAGGCCCACCCCTCAAGCCTGTCCAGGTCCCTCTGGATGACATCCCTTCCCTCCAGTGTGTCGACTGCTCCACACAACTCGGTGTCATCAGCAAACTTGCTGAGGGTGCACTCCATCCATGTCGCTGACAAAGATGTTAAACAGCACTAGTCCCAGTACCAACCCCCGAGGAACACCACACATCACTGCTTGCCACTTGGACATTGAGCCATTGATTGCAGCTCTTTGAGTGCGACCATCCAGCCAGTTCCTTTTTATCCACTGAGTGGTCCATTGGTCAATCACATAGGATTGTGACAACTTTCATTATGCATGATCATTTTGAGGTGCATGAGTTAGTCTCATGACTAAATATGCCTATTTTAATGTAAACACTTTTATGGCTACAAGAGCCACATAAAGTAGTATATACGGAGAATCAGCCACAAATAATGCAGAAAAGAATATACTGCTTTTTTCTTTTAATACATTTGTTGGTTGGACTAAAACTTCAACTCATACTACTGTAGTTGTACTGGCTACAGAAAAACAAGCCTAGGATGACAACTTTTGAACCAATAGCAAAGGAGAATATTACGAGAAACTGGAAGGGCTGAAATGCTAGTTCTCACCATCAAAAGGGCATTTCTGAGTAGTCTGTCAATGGACCCACCTTTCCATTGACGTCATGGAGTATCAGCGCAGTCCTCACCGTCTGGGAGCCGAAAGGGCAGTGTGGAAAATCAGGCAATAGGTTTTCTGTGCATCTGTTTACCAAATTAAAAAATACTTTTAAAATACATGTTTTCAATGTCAGGAGAATTACTTATTTAATAATCAGGGGGAAAATGGCTTCTGAACTACAATGGAAATGTTTCTCAGCCTTCTTCAAATTCTACAGCATGGTTGTTCATGATTATGTATTGAAACAAATGTTTGAATTGATTATATGGTTCATTCTGCTTAAGTTCTCATTTAATGTGCTACAGAAACAAGTCAGCATGCACACAGAAAGGATGAAAACAGGTACATTCATGTTCAGTGTTTCACTGTGATCACATGGCTCCTTTTCAATCATGTGCGCATGGGTTAGTTTTTTGCTGCAACATGAGAGACACATCATTATATGCGTTGGTCAGTTTTAAATGTGTTACACACAAAGGGTTGAGGGCTACACATTGTTATACACACAGCATAGCTTAATAAAAGATGGAATTTATTTGGTAAATCAGAAAATGTTAAAATCAGAAGCTACGCTTTTTCAGGAAATTGTCTATTTGTCTTCAACTGGAAATTTCCTTGGCCAAGTCAAGATAGAATTCAGATCTTGGCGTTTAGCTTCGCTTTTATGCGGCTGAACCCTGTATGTCCTCTCATTTTGTGTAA
Organism: Anarhynchus alexandrinus; assembly: GCA_008711295.1. Classification (NCBI taxonomy): domain Eukaryota; kingdom Metazoa; phylum Chordata; class Aves; order Charadriiformes; family Charadriidae; genus Anarhynchus; species Anarhynchus alexandrinus. Next base: position 6,735,998 of record VUYV01000012.1, read on the forward strand.
CACCGAAACGAGAGCACAGCTCCCACCTGCCCCAAGCACAGCAGGCTCACAGCAAACATGGGGAGCGAACTCCCCGCTTCCCACACCCGCAGAAGCTGCCCTGGGCCACAGGGACATCCAACAGCCCCTCGGAATTAATTTTTTAGGCTGAGGGTGGTGAAACACTGGAACAGGTTACCCAGAGAGGTGGTCAATGCCTGGAAAACAGGCTCCCTGGAAACAGTCAAGGTCAGGTTGGACGGGGCTCTGAGCAACCTGATGTAGCTGAAGACGTCCCTGCTTATTGCAGAGGGGTCGACTAGATGGCCTTTACAGGTGCCTTCCAACCCAAACCATTCTATGATTGAGGCTGAGGGCCAGCAGCACCCTTCTCTCAAGAGAGAATAAGCAAAAGCGGCCGCAGGAGGGTTCCCGCTGAAGAACAAACCTGGGCCGGAGCCGCCGAGGCCGGGCAGGGCCCGGGAGGAGAGGTGCGCTTTGCCCTCCGGGCCGTGGGCTCGCCCGGGCACGGGCGCTGTGCCGGCGGGACGCGGGGGCCGTGTGTGCTGGGGGTCTGCGCCGGCCCGAGGGAGGGTTGTGGCCGGAGCGCAGTGAGCGGGGGCCGGGGGGAACAGTGGGGCCGCCCGCGCCCCTCTCTTTCCTCACAGGCGGCCGACCCCCGGGGCTGCCACCCCGCCCGCCGCCTCAGCCCCGGCGNCTGGTCCTCCTGGCGGGCGGGAGGAGGTGAGCGGCACCGGGGCCGGGGCGGGAGGGAGCCCTCTGCCCATCCTCGCCGGGCGCCTCCTCAGGCCAGCCGCCCCCGCCGTCGCCCCCTGGGGCTTTCCCCGCTGCCCCTTGCTGTGGCGGCGGGCTCCCGCCGCGGCTTCCCCCGTCTTCGGGCAGGCTCTGGCGGGCCTTGGAGGTGTCGGGGAGTCCTCCCCCCAGAGCGGGGGGTCGGGTCGGGCAGCGGGGCTGGGTGCGGCCCAGCAGCCGCGCAGGGAGCCCCGGTGCCCGGCGGTGGGGCGGCGGGCGGGCCTGGCAGCGCTGCCCGGGCTCTGTCCGGGGTGGGGAGGGACGGAGGCGGCCGCGGCGGCGACCGGCCAGGCGGTGGGGTGGCCGTTCTTGTCACGGCCGGTGTTGTGGTTGCAGCTGGAGATGCCGGCCAGGACCTGGGCCCCGCCGAGCTCCTGTGGGGTTGGTACCCGCGTCGCGCTGCCGCCCGCCAGCCCGCCGAGGGGCCACCGGCCTGCACCCGGCGCCCGGCCGGCCCCTCGCCTCAGCCCGCGGCCCGTAAGTTCCCGCCCGAGCGGGTGGTCACAAATTCGGTGACCGCCCGGCTTTCGGCTTGCTCGTTTCTCTCCTCCAGTAGTTATTTTTCCCCAGAGCAGTTTTTCACGTCTGTGTCACCTTCTGGCTGACATAGCTCTGTAGTGTTTTCTTAGCTTATCTAAGGGCAAATGTCAAATTTATATCGCTCCTACTATTTCTTATATCTCTGAAGCCAGATACTTTGTAAAAGAATGTTGGTTTTGTTGCAGCTTGTTCCTGAACAACCCACCTTAGCTGCTGTTTATCATCTGCTTCCCATCTAACTATTTGCAAATTGATTGCTCAATAACTTGATGTAAAATCTCTGCAGAGGCTGGTTAGGCTAACAAGTCTTTGCTTTCCTCAGTCCTCCTCCTCCCCTCTACTAGGCGTATGTGCTAGTCTGCCTCTCTCATCCTTTTTTGAGTTCTCAAGGTGTCACTTCAATCAGCATTTTAAGCATCAAGGGTGCATTTCATAAGTGTCTGCTGACTTGAAAAATCTTTATCTTATCTTTAACTTTATTCTTTACTCTTAACTTACCTTTTTTTCCACTTTGACCCCACCTTCTATCTCCCTGTAAAAAGAATTTAATTAAATACCTGTTCACAATTAATCTTTCTGCTGAGGACTGAAATAAAGAAGACATTTAACACTTTGTCCTGCTTTGTGTCAGTTATAATTTGTTCCTTTTCCTCTAAAGTTATAAACCTTGCCTTCTGTCTTTTAGTGTATTTATGGAACCTTTACTTGTTACCCTTTTTTGTCCTTCACTTGTTATATCTCATTTCTGTACCATTGCTGTACTGATTTTATCCCTACATGATAGCACTGTTGCTTTATACTGTTCGTTAGCCATGCACACACACACCCTTTTTTTTTTAACTTTTTGTGTGATTTTTCAGGTCATTAAAGCTCTCCTATTGCAGTTACAACGGTCTTACACACTCTCTTTCCTCTGAATTGCTATTGTCCATTTGATATAGTCCCTTTCAGCAACTGCTAGCTCTCTGATCTCTTCCGTCTCCTAGATTATTTGCCCAAGAGTCACGTCTGACTATTCCCTGAGGTATTTTTTATGAAGTCTGTTAGTTTTATTCTGTTCTTCACGCTCTACTTTCCTTAGAACAGGCAGTGAGAAACTTTGGCCAGTGGGCCAAATTCAGCTCACCAGAGCAATTCATCATGTCCAAATCCTTGATGCTCACTCTCCTAAGCATCCTTTGGACAAAAACTGAAAGTGGGCTGCGGTATGCTTAAATGGTACTGGTAGCCCATTTCCTCATGGCCGTTCCCTTTCTCTCCCCAAGTTTTGCAGCACCTTCACATCACATGGCATGAACTGAAATGGGCCTTTGTAGTCACATGGTGAAAGCATACGTGTTCTGTCATATCCAGCTGATGTATATCTCTTATCTGATCAAAATACAGCTATTCTCATTATGTTCCTGATTGTGAACCCATCATGGTGCAGGAAATACTGGTATTTTGGTTGTGTGAGATACATTTCAGGTCATCTGGTAAGAAAGAAGTCAATGTTTTTTTTTAACTGTATGCATAAAAATCGACGTGGTCTGCCTCTGCCAGAAAGGTTCACTGTTAGAATCTTTACTTAGAAAACTGATTTTGTCATCACTTTCACATATTGCTTTCCATCTTTAGAGTCTCAGTGCAGTTTCAGTGAGTTCTTCCCTTCTAGTGAAAGCTGAAATGGAAAGTGCCCATTCTTCTAGTAGCTTCCTCCAAATTGTGAAACACAAAGCTACTTTTAATTGTGGCAGGTCGTTCACCACACATACCGTATTCCTAGCTGATGGCTGGATAAAGCCCTCACTGATGATTAGTTACCATCATATCAGCTCTTGGATGGTGGCTCAGGAAGAGGTCCATTCAGCTCTTCCTTTCTATGTGGTCTGTTGTGATTGCTCCCAAGACAGCAACCTCATGGTTTCTCTTTGCTCCTTCTTAGCCTGCCTTTCCTTATTGCTTCCTTCATTTTCAGAACTCATTCTTGTTCTACAGTGCAGAACCACTTACATCATAACTGTGGTTTCATGTGAAGACTTCCCTCCTGTGGGTTGTTTTGTTGGGTTTTTATGCCTTTTTGTCTTTGTTACAGCTTTACTGCAGGTCTGTGACCTCTTCTCTCCAGAGCTATAGCAGTGTTTCTTTTAATTTTCTGTGAGTCTTAGCCTCTGTTCTTCAAAACCTGCCTTACTGCACTGAATTCGAGTCCTAAAACTCTCTTCCCTTTTATTATTGCATGAAATCTTTTTCTTCCTGCCATTAGCTTTTTGTGGAATGATGTCCCGTCTGTTTGTCTCCCGGATTTATCTTCTCTGTCTGGTGAGAACAATTCTGTTAGGCATATTTGTGACCCCACGGCCTTGAATCCTTTACCCTTGCACCCACAATTAATCCTTATACATCCATGGCCAGACCTAGCAGTCTGACCTAGCAGTGTCATTAGAGATCTCATGAATAGGCCTTGACAAATTTCCCTTGTTGTTTTTAAATTGGATCCATGTGTGCTGCCCATTTCCCTGACTGACGAGTGAGTATGTCAGATGGATGTCCATGTCATGGTGGTAGCCATGACATTCGCAGCTTTGAGACTTTTGCGTCCCTTCCTTCCTGGCCCATATAGGATACCACGATAATAACCTGCATAAGCTTTTCATGGAATTCAGCTTCCATGAACTCACCATCCTTATGCCAGCCACAGACCAGCTATGTCTACCTTCTAATATTTTCCATAATTACCCAGTTTATCTTACGTGTTTCTTCTCATTATTCCATTGACCATTACTTTCAGGAGCACAAGGTTATCTTGTGGTCCAATATTGCAGGAGAGTGGAAGATAGGGACTAGGAGAAGATGGTAAAAATATAATTTACTTCTGTAACTGTATTATTGAAGTGCTTGAAGTATTTTACATTTCTCCTTGTATTAGTGACACATTGCAAGACAAAATTGGTTAGCACATACTTTATTAAGGAGGAAATATAACATAAAACTTAGAATGACATATTTTGCTCTCAGAGGTGTTTATGGATTCTGATGTCTTGTAAAATTGTATGATGCTGCATTTTTCCTTCTGTTGCTTTCTGTTTTCTTTCTTTTTTTTTCCCCAGAAGAAATCATTGTAGGTTTGGTGTCTTGGAAGTATGGAATCAATCTCGATGATGGGAAGTCCTAAGAACCTCAATGAAACTTTTCTACCAAACGTTGCCAATGGCATCAAGGATGCCAGTAAGATCACAATAGGCATCATCGGGAGTGGAGACTTTGCTAAATCATTGACAATTAGGCTTATCAGATGCGGGTACCACGTGGTCGTAGGAAGTAGAAACCCTAAACTTGCTGCCGAGTTCTTTCCCCATGTGGTTGATGTCACTCACCATGAAGATGCAGTAGCAAAAACAAATATAATTTTTGTAGCCATACACAGAGAACATTATGCCTCTTTGTGGGACCTCAAGCATTTACTCACTGGTAAAATTCTGATTGATGTCAGCAATAATACAAGAGTAGACCAATATCCGGACTCCAATGCAGAGTATTTGGCATCACTTTTCCCAGATTCCCTGATTGTCAAAGGATTCAATGTCGTTTCAGCTTGGTCACTGCAGTTAGGACCAAAAGATGCCAGCAGACAGGTAAATGTTATATTTGTATTAATTTAACTTGTTTGTAAGATGAAAATGACAGGAACTGAATGTAAGCAGATAGAACTCAGGGGATTCATCCTGCCTGACTTAACATACCTAAAATGTTGGGCCTTTATTTTAAGTAGCCAATAAAACTTTCAGAGTGTAGTTCATCCCGCTGTAAGACATACAGAGTAAGCGGTCCTAATTGTCCCCTGGGATGCCTCTTTGAAGATTGCAGAGGAAATGTTGATACTAGCTTAGACTAGACAGCTGACCTTTAGATGACTACAGACAGAGGAGAGGAGTTGGGTCTTAATGTCGTCTGTAGGAAATATGTTAATTTTTATCCTTATATATAAGGATTCTATACAAGAATAGAGGCAGCCTCTCCCAGTATATTTTAGTTTCAGTATTGGTTTACATGGGGTGAACTATTGAAAGAGATGCACAGAAATCTGAGGTCCTGAACTCAGGAGTCAGCTATTCTAAAAATGCTTGCATTCAACGTAACAGCAAAGTTAATGAAAGAAATTATCTAGCTTTTAAAATGCCCCAAGATTATAAATAAGAGGAAGCAGAAGGAGGCACATATGTTTCTAAGCCATCATTCATTTGATCCAGGACTGCTTGGGAACATCATGTTCAAATTCCTTCCCATTATGTTCCCCAAATCCATCCTGTATATAGACAAGGCGGCTTTATGTTTTTCATGCTTTGCTGAAGTGATACAAAGGATTTAAGCCTGTGCAAGAACCCAGTCCTTCACGGCTTTATGGATTCTGAGAAATGCATGAGAAATGACTGGTGTAACATGAACTACTGGAGACTATATTAGTTTTCTGGCACTTCATGTAGATTTTAAATGGAATGGAACTGATATAGAATTAGCATAATTTTAAAAATCACCTCACCGTACTATTTTTATCCCCTTTCAGAATAGCACTGCACTATAAGTAATTAAATTCTGTCAAAAGTGATCATGTTTGCTCTAATGAGGATGATCAGCAGACAGTGTTGGGCAAACTATAGCCCACTGTAAATTATAAAGTAACTTTAAAGTACTTTGTAGCAGTGCATTTCTTTCACTATGTAATAAACTGGTCTTTAGAAGGAGTTCTTATTTGGCTGCTGGTTTTTCTTTTCTGTTAAACATTCAACTTTTGTGGAAATCTGGATTGTGAAATTAAGCTAAAATTGTTATATTTGGAGAGATTACACAGTTACCTGCTTTTCATTCTGTTTATGGTACAGTTGTTTTAGGGTCATCATTCAAGATTCCTGTATTTTTGAGACTCATGATTTTCTGAAAGGCTTTTAGCCATTGTTTCAAGTTCAATCCAGTCCTGTAGACATTTCGGGGGGGAAGGTGTTCAGTGTGCAGATTACCTGAGCATCCCACAGTCAGCTCATTATTAACTCGCAATAAAAAACAATTTTGTTTTGGTTACTCTGTTGCTAATCAGCGTACATATTTTCACTTTGGCTGGATTTGTATATGGTTTCATTCTCATTTTGATGATAGAAGCTGAGATAACAGCGTACAGTTTTAGTAGTAGTGCTGTGGTTTTGTCCTGGAGGCCCTTAAGGTTTTTTGTGATTGTTTTTTTTTACCTTTGATTCTCTTTCTCTGACTACAGACAATTCACTTGACTTTCCCAACAGGTCTATATATGCAGTAACAATGTTCAGGCTCGCCATCAAGTTATTGAGCTTGCCCGACAGCTCAGTTTTATTCCTATTGATCTGGGGGCATTATCATCTTCAAGGGAGATTGAAAACTTACCTCTGCGACTGTTCACACTGTGGAAGGGGCCTGTAGTGATTGCCATTAGCCTGGCAACGTTTTTCTTCATCTATTCCTTCGTCAGAGATGTAATCCATCCATACGTGAGAAATCAGCAGAGTGACTTTTACAAGATCCCCATTGAGATCGTGAACAAGACTCTACCAATTGTTGCTATCACTTTACTTTCTCTAGTCTATTTATCAGGCCTTATTGCAGCTGCTTATCAGCTTTACTACGGTACTAAGTATAGGCGATTTCCACCCTGGCTGGATAACTGGCTCCAGTGTCGGAAGCAGCTTGGCTTGCTCAGTTTTTTCTTTGCAACAGTGCATGTGGCATACAGCCTCTGCTTACCTATGAGGAGATCGGAGCGATACTTGTTCCTCAATATGGCATATCAACAGGTAAGCCAGTCTTTAGTTCAGTAAACCAGAAATGCCTTGGCTGTATGCATATGGCTCATGAATACAATATATATGTTTTCTTAATCTGTTCCACTGTTTTCAGCGGAGAATGCTATGGGTTATCTTACGTATAGTGAGTGCCAAGTAAGAAGGGAGACTAAAAGAAACATCTGTGCATTGTGCTCACCTCGTGGGTCAAGCTGCAAGTCAAGTTTGTGTGGTAGGGGAAATAAAGGATATGTCCCACTTAAATCCCTGATAGTAATATAGACAAGGAGAATGTAGGATAGACAAAATAAGAGCAACAGCAAGAAACTTCTGAGTTTCTGAGGTATATTCCTCTCTATGTATACGTCACATATGGGGGAAGCATGTATATCATAAGTGCATTTACAAGTGTGAAAACAGCATAAGGGTAGATACTGTAATAATGCTTACAGATACATCTGTGTTTACAAAATGAAAATGCTGTTACTTTGTAACATTTTGGACAAGTGGTAAATCTCTTTTATTCTTTAAAAATTCTGTGAACATCATCCATTACAGGCAGTAGAAACTGACTTGCAGTTCCCAGGAGCAATCGGTCTTGCATAACCCTGAAAAAATCTCTGACAAGTCTGTCATCCTCTAGAAGAGGGTCTGATGCTCCTGTCCATCAGTGAGGTAGCTTATTGTCACCTGTAAAGCAGCAGAAAAGCAGCATTGCCATTCAGCACATAAAATTTGCAGGAGAGAGAGATGTGATGGGACAGAAAGAAAAGCAAACTAAAGAAATCAAATCAAATGGAACAAATTAACAGGGACTGGGTCCACAAATTCTGAAAGGGCTAGCATGAAAAATTAAACTTAAGAGGAAGGCAGGAAGAGCAAAACTATAAAAGGCAGCAAGAAACTGTAATTGTTCACACTTAGTAAAGGACCCACTGATACTTTTGCTAAGTAATTGCCTTGGGTTTAATATTGTAAAACTCTCACTTGTTAATATTCCTAGTGAACCTCTTTCAAGACATGTCACGTCACAATAGTTCACCTGAAAGTGGAAAAATAATTGAATAGCCAAGCATCTTAATTGTTAAGGACCTGAGTTGTTTCTTTTTTCTGGTACAGCTCTCCAACAAGAACAATCTTGGACGTATCTGATGCTAACAGTGGAAGAGGCAAAATAACTTGGACTCAGCATAGGGAGCTGAAGCAAAAACAGGAAATGATGCTAAATTATTTCTAAATGCAACAAACTAAAACCAAATTACAGGTTTACTCAATTTATGTTATAGAATTTAAGTTTCCAGGGTCTGAAGAACACAGCTACTTTTCTACAGTATATAGGAATGTGCAGATTTATCTGTTTTTATAACATAATTGTTACAAATACTACATAATGTTACATTTCCTTTTAACAACTCATCTAAGTTGCCATGTTTTACATATTTTCAGTCTAACAAGAGCCAATACCAGCAATAAGGAAATAGTTGTTTTTCTCTAAGACATGAGGAAACTTCTGAAATATTTGACCCCATTTTATAGTTGTCCTGTGACTGTAGATTTTCACTTAGCAAAATAACTTCTGTTGATATTTTAAATATTCTGTAGAATAAAGTGCTTCCTTTCTGCTCTTTCATCAGGTTCATGCAAATGTTGAAAATTCTTGGAACGAGGAAGAAGTGTGGCGAATTGAAATGTATGTCTCCTTTGGAATAATGAGTCTTGGATTGCTTGCGTTGCTGGCAGTAACTTCCATCCCTTCAGTAAACAGTGTCTTAAACTGGAGGGAGTTCAGTTTTATTCAGGTGTGTTACTTTTAAATAAGGGGGTTTTGTTGTTAACAACAATTCCTTGATGATGATCACCATGATCATGATCATGATCACAAACAAAAGCACTTTGCAAGGTGATGAGAGCTTTTTTTTCCTCTCTCTGGTAAGTTAATAAAAACAAGATAACCTTACTCAGCAGATACATTACCATGAAGGCACATTAAGCATTTTTTGAGTGTTAGAATAGGAATTTGCATTTTATACTTCTTGGTCTTTAATAACCAACATAGCTAAGACCAAATGAGCACTAATCTATTCCTTTTCCATTGTTAGAATTTCTGGCTAAATTCAAATTAGATAAATTTGGACAAACTCGCTAAAGGCAATGATAGTGATGAGATACTACTATATGTAGATGCACACAACTGTTACATTTGAAGACTTAATTTGTGCTGCAGGACTTTTATTGCGCAGCCCTCTGACAGCTTTGTTTATTAAAAGCAGATCTTTTCCAGGTTCTGGCATGCCTTCTGCTGTCCTCCTTCCTCAGATAAATATCTACAATAGACAGACCTAACCAGCATAAAATACTGAGAAATATAGACTTTAATAAACAGCTGAATGTTTGCTTTCAAACAAAATTGCCACTAGTTTTAGGTAGCAGTCAGTGATAAGAAATTTTATTAGGATTCGATATTGTGATAAATTTCCTAAGTGTGTAAACGCGGTTTTGGGGTTTGTTATGTTTTGTTTTGTTCTCTGACGTTGGATTCAGTACTCTAGTCTTAATTCAGTCTTTTCTGGTTAGCATTTTTTCAATGTAGCCACTGTAATAATATTGCCTAATTCTTAGTCCTGTCACTGTTTACAAATTCCTACCTTCAGAAAACAGGCACTGACTTTACTGTTCAGGGCTTGAGTTGCACCTCTACAGACATTTTAAAGGGAGTGATGGGGAATGCTTACTTGGCTGAAGTTGGCAGAGGTTTTCTGTCTGTAAAGTAATGTCTTCCCTTCCCCTAGGGTTTCCCTTGGTGGAACACTCCAGGTAGGCCTACAAAAAGTTTGCTGAAAAATTTTTCAAATTAGAGTTCCCCTGACAGAATTGTTAATTCTCACTCATGGTTTTGAGCCTTCAGAGGGAGTAAATACCCATTTTGTATTGTTACAACATCCCTGCCATCCAGAGTTCTCTGTGTGGGGACAATAGTACTGCTGTTGGGTGATGTAAAATGTTAGTGCAAAAGGGAAAAATATGCATCCACTCATGAGTGAGGTGATGCGTTTATCCAGTAATGATTTCCAGGCACAAACCCAGTATTTACATCTTATTTTTCCTTACTCAGATTTCCAAATTTCAGGCTTGTGTGACTGAGTCAAAACCCATACAATGATCACATAATGATGCGTCTACAAGGGCATATTTTATTGTGTCATATTTACTGCACTTATTTCCACTGTAAATAAAGTCAAAATAGTTCCAAATTTAAATAATTATGAACTTTAATGAATCATCTGTCAGTATTTTGAGGAATTTGATTGGGATCAAGTTGTTGGCTCTGAAGGTATGTTACATGCTGAAGAGAACTGGTATTGGTAATTAATTATGATCATTTGCAATTTTTAATCACAAAAAATATTGAACTACTAAAAATGTCCTTAAAGGTAATAATTGTTAAATGTACTTTACTTTGTCATTAGTTACTTTTCAGGATGTAAGTTGTTCTTCCTTTAGTTACTTGTCCTTCAAAAAAGTCCTCCTGCTTTATTCAATCAGAAAACACACTTTCTGTGATCCCTCACTAAAGTACAGAGTCTGCATTTCTGCACAAGCTTCATTGTACCCAGTATGCAAGTAGAACAGCTAAAACATCATAATCATTACTGTCTTTTATATTTTTCTTCTACTGAAGTGCAATACGATGAAGTGAATTGGAACTTAATTTTCTCAATCTTCTCGAAGTCAGGGTGACAAACAGTGGAACTATTAGCCCATCATCTCAGTGCTGCTTTTTTATAGCTGGGAAAAGCATTATGTCTCTAGCTGTAGTCTTGAATCTCAGATGATTTGCCATAATAATTGCTGAACTTGTTTTGCATCTGACAGATGATGAATCAGTCAGTCAGCATACTCAGTTTCTCACCTCAGCACTTCCCACTGAGAACAACATACTATTGCTTGCTCATCTTTTTTAATACAGTTTCATCAAAATAAGGGTCTGGCCTCTTCTAAAGAGTTTTACCACTAAAACATACTCAGTCTGGAGTCCTACTAGGAAAATCTGAGTTTAGGATTAACAAATTATCAACATATACAGTATAGACTATTTTCTAGCCTTGTTCCAGTAGTGCGAGCCCTGAGCAGCATCTCCCCTATCTACAGTGGTTCATTGCTGTCTTTGATATCCCCAATTAATTTAGACATGCCTCCATCTTACCTAGCCTGGTTTCACAACACAGAACCATCCCCAAAAATTCCAGCCTGCTTGATCAAGGGAAAAGGACTTTGAGAGGAAAAGCAGTGCAGGCTCTGCTCATTCCCTCAGAGTATGGATATGAACAAAGTGAGATATGAGAAGGTTGAACAGTGATGCAAAAGGAAGCTACTGTGTCAGCCCTACCAGGAGCTGAGACAACTTGGAGTTGCTGCAGTACAGAGCTGACCACTGTACAAAACAAATATCTGATTACTTCATCATGATTCAGAGAGAAACACTCGTAACATCCAGATGGAGGAGCCACAGAGTGGAACCAGAGAGTGATGAAGAGTTTGCTCAGTAGAAGAGCCTAGATGATGGAAACAGCGTGAAACTTTGCAGGCATCTTAACATGACCCAGAGTTGGAGCTTACTGAAGAAAGAAGCAGGGAAAAAGATAGTGCGGATAAACCAATGCATCAGTTTTCTTAAACGCAGGGAAGAAGCTGGCGCTGATAAACCAATGCATCAGTTTTCTTAAATGCCACTTCAGTACTCTTCTCTTCTAAACATACTTGGATAAGGAACAAAGGTAGACATGGGCAAGAAATAAAAAAACAATTTGTATTTTGTCAGAGCAGGCGGAATAACTAGCCTAAACCAACACACTGCAAACAGAAAAAGACATTTATTAAAACCAGTCCTTAAGTGTTCACATAAAATACATGGAAACGGAGAATATTGTCTGCAAGCAGTGCTGCATCGGGTCCTTCAGTCTTCTGAAGGAAGTTAAACTGTAAATATATAATGTAAGCATAAATGACTAACACTTTTGTTTTCCAGTCTAACAGTTCAAGTCCAAAGCACATCACTCAAAGTGGCAATGGACAGAGCAGACTGGTTTTGAAAGCTGAGCTTTTGTGTTTCTTAGCAAAAATCAGTGCAAATCTGCCACTTGCATAGTAGGAAGCTGATCTTTTTGTAGACATTCCTTTTATCTGCTAGCACAATCCTAAAGTTTTTTTGAGACAATATTACTAAAACTTTTCTTGCGCACACACTTTGAGGAAGCGCTACCTTGCCTTGGTTCTCCCACAAGAATAGGATACTTTTCCCCCAAAGTAAAAAAGAATGAGGCCTGAGTATTTAGCAGGTTTATGGGTAAGATTCCAGTCAGAATTGCTACAGCCTGTTACTGGTGGAATCTGAAGTATACCTTGCATAAACGTAAGCTTTGGAAAATACCTTTTGTACATATAAATTGCTTGGAACTACGCAACTATTGTGAAGGTAGAAATCCCTGAAGCAGATTTGTCCCACAGCAATTTGGGTCTCTATATATGTACATCTTCCTGGTAACATTTTAGGTATTTTTCTCCTCTTCTAACACTTTTTTTTTGTGCCCCAAACAATGCCAGTTTGTCCAGTTTATCAGCAGCCTTAGCTGGGAATCTCCCACCTCGGCTAAAAACTGACTTTGATCAGGAAGTAAAAGAAACAAAACAGGGAAGACTTAGAGAAGAGCTAAAAGACTGGAAAGCCCATAGGAAATGTCCTAATCTATTACTCAGATTCCAGGAAACACAGTATTATGGAAGATAAGGAAGCAAAGCAACCAAAGATGTTCTTCCCCTTTTCCCAGCAGCTGTCCTAGAGCCTAGGCAGAGGGTTTCCAAGAGTTAAAATTGATATTGCTACTCACTCACCAACGTGAATTTACCAGTGAAGGCAAAGTATCCCTTCTTGCTGCTTTCAAAAGGCTTCTGCTCTTAAAGAAGTTAGCATCCTGTGCCTCTCCTGGCTTTCCTGTGGTAACATCAGTGTAAGTGATCTTCCAGCTCTCGTAGACATACTCATCCCTTTCTTTTTGTGTCTTAAGAAGCCAGGAAAGGATGAGAGAAATGCCATATGTATAATCCATATGAAGCACAACTACATTTCAGGAAATCCATTGTCTTTAATCCCTGTATTCTCTCCTCCACATTGTTCAGTCATAAACTTGTGCAGAAGAAAATAACCTTGCATACCTGAATGACAGCACCTCTCTCACCTTTCCAGTATTAAACAGATTGCTTTCTAGCAACTAAGAACTCCCACAGCACAATCATAATTTATTTCTCAATAATTGAAACATCTGTTATGTTAGCATCCATAAGGGCGGTCAACTTCGGAATATGGCTTTCTGACACCACCACTGGCCAAGATTTGTAGTATGATCCAGTGCTACCAACTGATTTTATTTTTACTGTTTAGCTGCCCAGCAGTGCCTTTTCCTGCACTAGCTGATGTCTTTTTGTCCAAGTGTGCTTCAGTCAGTTCTGAGTTTCCTCATTTTACTACGGTACAGCCATTGCTGTAGTCTTTGAACATTTGCAGATACAGAAAAAATCAAGTCTTTGTAACAAACACAGGAGTTTTGTATTGACACAGCCTCCTGCAGTGGGGTTTTACTTCAGTAGCTAAGGCAGCCAGTCTTGCTTGTACTTCTGGAAAAGTCATTGTCAGTAGCTGCAAGCTAGGATAAATGCACTTAACAGAACTTTCTAGTGCAGATCTGCCCTGACTAAACAAACCAAAGACTGCAGAATGCTAAGTTGTGTTGAGGACATCCTCTTTCTAGCTAAGCAGTGTTATTGCTGTCAAAAGTACAGCACAGAAATATGGCAGTTAAGGGCCTGGTAGAAGAAAATACCATCAGTAGCTGACAGAAGCTCCTATAGGAGTGTCTTTATTGTCAGATTTTCAGATGAGTGGCCAAAATGGTCCAGTACATACTAGCACATGCCCTACCAACACTTCTAAGAAGCAAATGACAACCTTTCACAGGGAAAAAAAAAGAACTTAATGGTGATGCATCATATGTTTTTCTTGTCCTTGTGCTGTTAGTTATAAATGTGCTGATAAATGTACTGATGTACTTCTTAGCTTCTATTTTGGCCATCAGATAGAAACACATACATAGTTTTCTCAAAACTGTAGTTTTCAGATGGACTTTAAATAAGAATTAACACTTTTTTTGAAAAATCTGGGAAGAGTCTATATAACATTCCCCTCTTGTTTCTTTTTCAAGAATCGTTATAGTTCTTATCAGTAAGCCTGATGAAGAAATGAGGGATATGATTCACTTGTGCCCTTTTCTCTGCTGGCAGTGATACAACAGCAGTGAATTCAGGACACTCATACCAGCAAAAATCTGCAATAACATATTCAAATATCAGATTTTATAGTATTGTTTGTTGCCCAAATTTCTTGCCAGAACTTCCGTTCAGATACTGCGTGTGCCATTTTCATATCCACAAGTGGTTGTCTGATTGTTCTGTTTCTTGTGGAATATTTTGGGAGCAAATTGTTCTTTTTTTAAAAAGGGTACAGCACATCTAAAACGTACCAACTTGGCTCTGAAACCATTGGCAAAAAAGTGCATAAATATTGGCAAGCTGAAAAACATGGTACCAACTCTAGAAATTAACAAAAGTATTTTCCTTTTTATACCATTATATCTGTGAATCCTTGGAAATGGTATTGTCTCAGACATTCTCCTTTCCCTAGAATCTGGTTAATCTTGAAGTAGAAAGAATTAATTCTTTCACTAGCTATTATAGACCCTTAGGCTGCATTTTTCTTTGCCTCTCTGTTTACTGGAATTAACCCAAAACTTGGTAGCCAGTTACCTTTCTTAATATTCATTCTCTGTTTTGACGATTTCTACAGATGCTTCCCAACCAAGTTAGTCATTACATCATTTTTGGCCAAAAAGAGTTTTTCTTCATTCGATCACCACCAAAATTCAAAGCATAGTATTTTTTTACCATGGTTTGGGAAAGTCAAGGCTAATACATTTAACTCAAATCTTCAGAGCAATACAAATACAGGGTTGTTAAAAGGGCAGATGCGCAGAAACGGTGAATGACCCCCGTTAGCACTACCTTCTGTGGCATACTCTAGATTACATGATAAGAGTTCCTCTGCAGGGTGCTGTGGGAACCTTCTGCTTCATGTTTCACCCAGCACTACCTGTTATAAACTGCATCGTTGCCTTGTCCTGCAGTCCAGGTATCCCAGTAGACAACAGCTGATGGAGAAAGGTAAAGGATGGTTTATGCTAACTTCAGGCAAGTGGATATAGGCCATTGCAAGGAATAAGCAAACTGCATCTCTCTGAGTGATAAAAATCTGGAGTGTTAGGCCCAGATCTCTTCCAGCAGAATTGCATTGTTCCATAATCGTGAATCTTGGAAGTGATCTACCCTCATAGTTAAGAAACAAGGAACTTAATTTCCAATCACAACTGATGTTGTTCCAGTTACTTCACTGGGATTGTTCCCTATTCGCACACATATCCTGAAGTTGAGTTCCATTACTTAGAGTTTGGTCAAACATCATCTTCATTTCAGCTTTGACTAAGGCCTGTAGATGCTAGCAGCAGACGTATGTTGTAAATCAGTGTTCAGTTCAGTCTCTAGTTTTCAGAACATGTGAACTTAAACCCACATATTGCTAATTTAAAATAGTGTACAGGTAAGAGGTTTTAACATGATGCCTAATAGAAATGTTAAAATAATGGGTTAGAGCTGTCAGATGAAGGACCAAGTACTATTATACCTTCTTTTTTCCCTGTTTTCTCTTTTTTCAAAGTCTACGCTTGGATATGTTGCTCTGCTCATAAGTACTTTCCATGTACTGATTTACGGATGGAAAAGAGCTTTTGAAGAAGAGTATTACAGATTTTATACACCACCAAATTTTGTTCTTGCCCTTGTTCTGCCTTCTGTTGTAATTCTAGGTAAGATCATTTTACTTTTGCCATGTGTAAGTAGGAAACTGAGGAGAATTCGAAGAGGATGGGAGAAAAGCCATGTTATAGAAGAAGCAAGTGGGTCTGTTCCACATCTCTCCCCAGAAAGGATAACTGTGATGTGATGTGATAATAGACTAATATACCCATATTTGTCAGCACTGTTGCAGATGTTTGGGTGGGTTTTTTTGGTCATAAACTTGTATTTTTAGGAGTTTAGTAAAGTCACTGTGGACTTGTGTGGCATATAGTACAAGCTCTCAACCAAACTATGAGAAATTTATAACTAGAAGACTACTACTTCAGATAACTATAAAAATACTTTTGTTTTGAATTAGAGATGACTATGAAATCAGAATTTTTTTAATGCTCCTTTGCACAGTTGCATCACAACAGTATTTTATTATAATCATGCTTTCCAGATATTTCTTTGATGTAGACCATATGTGTCAGAGTGCTGTTTATTAACACCACATTTTCTGGGCAGTGTTTCTTTTATTAAAACCACACTTCTGGGTTAGTGAGTTCAGAATATAGACTAATAGCATTAATAATTTAGGAAATAATCAGGTTTTGAAACAAATTAATTTGTAATGATGTATTGCACATGTACAGTATATTTATTTGTGTGTGGTTTTACTCCATTCCGTGATTTGAATATGCAAAACCAGTTTCAATTATGGTGTAATTGTACATCTTGTAAACAAATGGTATTGTACTAACAGGGCCATTTTTTTCAAACTATCACATAGGATTTTAGACCTTTGGCATATCTTTATTTCCATACATCATATAATGAAAATTCAAAAGTGTTATATATGTATAGAAAGCCTTGCAGATATGTGTGCAAGCAACTAGTTTTTGATTTTCAAATTATTTCAAAGTATCAGAAAACATTCCAAACCAAAAAAAAGCTGAGAAATCTGCAACAATAAAAATCCATTTTCATTGTGAAACTTCCAGTAAGTTGGTACAACAGGGAAGCATCACAATACTTATGTTCTATATGTTTCTACACTGGAGTTTCAGTTATTATATATGAATTTCCCAGAATCTGTCTTAAATTCTTAGTATCTTTTTGTGCAAATCCAATCTTCTATTTTTATATAAAAGTCATACTTTTACAAGTGTCTCTGGGATATGCCTGAATTTTTGAGAAATAAAATTATTATTCTTATACTTAAAAATTAATTTATCTCTAAAACTTGACATTTGCATTTCCTGTGGGTTTCAAAAGAATGTTCACAATTATTTATTACTACTGCTTTGTCAGGTTCTACTCTTCTCTAAACAAAATAGCCAAACTCAACTCGTACCTTCAGGCGAGTCCTGCCTAATTAGCAAAACCTTTATTTCAGTGAACCAGAATGTGTATTTGGTCCTAATTTTCTTGACTTGTATGAAATTATATTTTTCTTGTCTATATTTGCACTGTTTAGGATCTCTGACTTTCTTAGCTGAACCTTCACTTGTTTATTACTTTGCAAGAATTTGTCATCGATATGATACATCAGAAATACACAGTACTTAAGCTTGAATTTATACTTAAACATCACTAGTCCTGTAAATCTCATTATCTCTATTTGTAATGAAACCAATAGCACCACAGAAAAAGAAGAATCCAGAATCAAACTCTGCCCCCAGTTACACCAACCTAAATCTAAAGAGTTTATTTTAGTTATTCTTAATTTCATTTCAAATTAAAAAAATCCACAACAGTTTTATTTTGATTATAGTATCCATATTCACCAAACTTACACATCAAGCCTGTGTATATTCTGGGCTTGTTGCAAATCAAGAGACAGTTGAACTTGCTTTCATTTTAAGCATCTTCAAATCTAGAGATGAAAAATAAAATATTTGCTTTTTTTTTTCCAGAATTAAAGCATTTTTTCATATGTCTTTAAACATGTTTCGTATCGAATGAGAGGTCAGCTTAGGCATTTGCGCTTCAATCCTTTAAATAAAATTAATTTTTAAAATCTTGGAATACACAAAGTCTTGCAGAATTTTAATGGGATAAATACCATGCTACATTCTACCCCAGTCCTATGCACAAAACCTGATTAAAATCACTAAAATAGGATGGTATAACTGAGAGCAGAATTTCATACCTCTGAACAAATTTAGGGCAGAAACCATTACTGTTGACAATCTGATTACATTTCAAAATTAAATATGCTGCTATTATTTTATAGTAATTCTACACTTCTGTAGAATAGGTAATTAACATTCATGTTCCCTGCAATTATCTAATTCGTTTGATGCAATAGCGATAATGTTGCAGAACTAAGATACTGTACTAATGGAAAATTACTGTCAAAGTCCATATACATTGTATTGTAATGCAACCACTGACAGTATATACAGTACTGGCCCTCTTTCCTATGCAAAAAGTTATTTCATCATTAAATTCCTTCAAGAATGTTTAAACTGTTAAATTTTTGAACTGCCAAAGGTGTCTGGAGAGAATATGATGTGTAGTTCCTTTTTTCAGACTGTGTGTGTAGAAAATTAAAAATGTGTTTTGATTTTGTAAGTTACTTGAAAGGTTGAAATATTAAAGTATTAACAAATAGAGGATATTTTTAGATCAAATATATGAAGACATTTTGTGAAATATTTGTGCTACAAAATGACATATGGTTTCCTGTTAGGCCATGTATTTACTTCTAACTGGAGTAACAAGTTGACTTGTGACTTAATATTTCGTAGTGTTCTTTAAGGACCAATTCACTCTAACAAGACACTGTTAAATCTGAAAGTAAAATGACACTCATGCATGTGCTACACATTATGTGTCATATCATGCATATGTTTAGTCACATAAGGAATCTATTCATGTGGTCAAACACATTGATTTCTATAGAAGAACTCACATTAGGACTTCTCATTGGAAAAAGACCTGAGGATAAAATTTTATTTTTATTTTTGATTGCCTAAATGTAACCAACTAAATTCATTTAGATGTCATAGTTACTTAGGAGAATAAATACATATTTTGACAAATAGACTGATATAAAAATATTTTTGTGTAGCTTTATATAAATTGCTTACTGCCTAACGAAAAATGAATAATGAAATAATCTTTATTTCTCTTCTTTACTGTTCAGTAAAAAAGAATAGTGCTTAATATGTAATACAGAACTGTACACATCATATTAGAAAATTGAAACCTCTGTATTTAGCAACAGGTTATTTGTTTTCTATGGATATTAAGGTATTCTTTCTTAACATTGTCTAAAATACAGTTCTATTACAGGTTCCATATGGGTCTTTAGTTTTATCTTACAATTCTATTAACTGTGGCAAATATGTACAAGTTAATTAAGTACCTGTGCTCTTGAATTATTTAGAGATTAATTATTTTGGAATTATTTTGCAAGTTCTTTGCATATCTAGCTTGTGGTAATGGTTACTGTGAATTGGTGCCACATTTAACTTTTTGTTCCAACATTGTGCATTATATGCTGTGCCAACATGAGAAAGTGCATTTGTATTTTTATTTGGCATTAATTGCCTATAAATTAGTGTGTCTCTGTGTGTGTGTCTATATGTTATTGGGTATACATGCTGCCCAGCTAGCACTTAGAGAGGTTATGAACTAATACAAGGCAATGAGTTCCCAAGAGGCTATAAATTTCAAGGTATGAATATAGTTAGGAAACAGCTTTCCTCTGAATGTGAAGATTTCCTCTGAAACATATATCAGGTGCATAAAAATTAGATAGATTGAGTTTTTCAGTATATTTTCATATATGCAGTTGTAATGGATGCATATGCATAGCTCCTTTCAGACAGTGCACCTCGTAATACACAAGTTTTTTATTTCTTGGCTATTCATCCAGTATACTGATACTGCTTGAATTAATTAGATTACAGCCTTTAAAATAAGTGACACACTGAAATGACTTGAACAATGATCTCCATCATTATATATATTATATATATTGTTTCTCATGCCTTGCTGGCAGTGTCCTGCGGTGAGCATATTATGTCTCCCACGTGCAATATTCTCTTTGTAGTTGTGTTTGTCAATTTGTTTGTGCTGTCTCTCTGAACAGGGCTATTATAAATTATTAGTAATGCTTTTATCTATTTTTCCATAGACTGTGTTTTACACAAAAATCAATAAAAAGTCAATGTCAGGTATTTGGCTTTTTCTTCTGTGCTTATGCATAATAAATTTTAGCTTGCTTTTCTTTATAATACATGTGTGCAGTGATCAACATTTTCTCTGAGAGGTAGAAATTGAATGCAAGTTCATAAAAAAATATCTAAAGAGCAATTTGTTTATTTTGCAATGGCTGGATAACAGATATTTCACGCAGACACACTGGAAGGCTATATCCCATATCCTACTGAAAGGCATTCTCCATTTTTTTCAGAACACAGAGTGAACACTTCAGTACTATCAGCATATATATTCAGTCTACTTTTCATTCAACAAACAAAAAGTTTGGCAAAAGTGAGACTGCCGGGCACAAGTAAGCTTGCCAGGTGGAGACACTCTTCCTGTTTGGTTGTGTGTGTGAGAAAGCATTACTGTTTAAATGAGAAAAACAGGTGAACCACTTTGCAATCCATCATAAGAAGAAAGAGGAAGAGAATACGAGAGGTGAAATCCTACTTAACTAGAGGTTAGCAGCATAAACTGTTCTGAGTTCAGAGAAGTCAAGATGCAGGAGTCAGTGAAGTTGGCAGGATTCACATTGCTTTCACATTAAGTTACATAGATTCCCAAATGGAATTCAGGTATTTTTAAAATTCAAAATATTATTTGTGCCACGCCTGACATGATAGTAACATTTTGGTCCCTGAAGTCTGTCTTTTCTCAGCTTTTTTTTCAGTCTCACCCTGTTTCTCTGTATCACAGTGCTTGTTTTGCTGAGTGTTGCTACTATGCTAGCAGCTGGGGCCCTGAACGTACACGTTTGTCCAGCTGTACCTTGTGCTGTACAAAATTGTAAGTTCTGTCTACTGTGACTTACTTCATTTCCTTACAATAATAAAGTTCAGTGTGAAAGCCGCCCTCAAATCCATACCACCCAATAACCTGAACACTGTATTTTAATAGTATAGGTAGGTAAATCCAGATGTTGGAAGCTGTGTTGACTTTTACAGGATTAAGGTTGAGTCTACTGCCAGCCGCTTCACGTGCCTTTTCTTTTTTTCTGTGGATATCAACACAGGAGGCCTGGCAGAACAGTTCTGTACTTTTCTGCTCCTATGCCCCCGCTTCTTTTTCCCCTTCCTACTGACCAAAAAAAGAAATGAGAATGAAAAGGAAGACAAGTAGTCAACAGACTGATTCTTAGAAAGATTCTGATTTCTGTACTACAAAGACCTCAATGTCATCTTTGATAAGCAGCGCAGGTGGCTTTGGAAAATGTCTATAAGTTCAATACAGCCAAGGAAAAGACATCACTTGGCTAGGGCTGGAGAGCCCCACTGCAGCACATGAAAGGTGCATCCTGTACTGAGTAATAGTCCTTCAAAAGTTTGCAACCTAGTTTGTAAGACAGCAAATACAGAGGGGTAGAGGAAATAATTCACTCAGCAAAGTCAACAGGAGATTAATGGCAGACCTAGATATGGAACCTTGATCTTTTAATGCACAGTCGTGTCCTACATGTTCGACTACACAGTCCTGTCGTTTTATGAAATTTAACTTTACCTCAAGAATAGAGGTTGCTGGCATGTCTCTTCACCCCAAAAGAGTTTGTCCTCAGTCAAAACAGAAGTCCTTTCTACATTGTCTACTTTTAAAACATATTTCTTAGCATTTATAAGACTTAACATTTAATACATGTGAATTAATACTCTTAGAAGTAAGGTACTAAAGCCTTGATGTCTCAAATGTTATTTGTTACTAAAGGAAGAGGTAGATGTGATAAAAATACAATATAAGCCTGTTTGGGGCGGAAAACTGTTAAGTAAATATTTTCACAGTTGACTGCAGGTTTTTGAGGATGGACATTTGCCATTTGCCATTTGCCAAGGGCAGCAGAATCCCTGTAGTCAAACTTGCACAGTGTAGCTTTCATCCCAGTTTTAAAAAGCTTCATTTATGAAGAAGGTGCACAGAGAGCAAATGGAGCTTTGCAATATGATCTTTGGAACAGTCAGCCAACAAATGGCATGTGACCTAAGCTTATAATTTACAGACTAAGTTGCCCAATTTAGGTATGTTCTCTATACATTTGTCATTCAAAACACAGGCAACAGAACTTAAAACCACTTAAACCACAATAAAAGTAAATTTGAGTGCTTTTTTTTTTTCATAAGCTTAAAAACTTTGAATACATACAACTTCAGTTGAAGAATCTGGGCACCAAGTAAAAAAAAATATATAATCCAGTTAGTTTGTTCAGCACTAACTGCTTGCAGACCTATAAGCATTGTCATTACAATTCATCTCAAATGCTTAATAAAAAAATCTTGTTCCATCCAGTGTAGGCCCACATACAAGACAGCCACTGAGACAAACGCTCACAGAAACAAACGTTTAGGTGGAACATGGAAGGGGTTAGTAAAATGGTTAGGGGAATGGAGAGGTGTGTGTACATGGATGGATGAAAAGCATCAAACACCAGCTCCAACCCTGGCAGCCGCGTCGTTGCCTTAGGTGAATGCGCTATAATGTCTTACAGGTCCTGCCTTTGTATGTGACCTGTGTTCCTACAAATGCAACTCTGCATGCTATGGATGCCAAAGTGGTCATTGCATTTTCCAAATTAGACTCCCACTCTATGCTAGGCTGTATTTTTGCTGTCGTTTTGGAGTTGTATACAGGATGAACTTCTATAAAACGCAGAGTGTGGATGGGCATGTGCAGTATTGTGTATTTTCCCTTTGATGGAAGGAGAACTGTAGAGCATACGTGAGTACTAAACACGATATGCATCTTACTCCTTTCTGAAGAAGGCAGGTATGAAACGGGAGGGGTGTAGCATGCACGCTGGGAAGAATGAAAATAAGAACTGTGTTGGTTATAGTTAGTATGCGCAGCGTGTCCAAATCCTGCCAAGGGCAGCTGAAGCGAGCAGCCCGGCAGAGTGCCTGTGACCACACCGCGAGGTGTCACCTGTTGCGGCAGAGGCTTCTGGATACCCATCTCTCCTCCTGCAGGCGCAAACCCAGCACAGGGAGGGCCTGGTGTTCCCGGGCAGTTTGGCGTTGGCGGGCTCGGCCATGCTCCCGTCCTGGAGACGGCATTTCAGAATCGGACCATGTGCCCGTGAGCTGTACGTGTATCCCCACAGGGGCAGCTGTGTTCGCAGCCGAGAGATGCTGTAGCAGACTGAGGGATGAAAACAGAGCAAGTAGAAAACATCCAAATCCCCTTATGCTTCTGTCCCTGCCTTTATTACTTTCCAGGCGTTGGTCATCCGTTTCGTATCGGTTTATGCAGAGAAATTATTCCTCGCACCCTCCTCCCCACAGCCAGGCTACCCCAGGCCGGGCTGTCCCCTCTGCGCTGGCGTTTGTCACGGTGGTCTCACGGTGGATTTTTTCCACGATCAGCAGTTACAGATCGACCATCCTCTCTCCCCCAGCCCCCCAGCAAGTGGGAAAAACCCGGCCCCTGTGCTGCACAGGGGTGGGGAAATGCTTTTGTCGCTGAGGAAGCGTTTTATAACAGGGCATGAAATAGCATTACTGGTAGGGTGCAGGAGGGTATAAAACATGGCTGCCGCCGCAGGGATGTAGCACCGGAGGCGGAGGGGCAGGACTGGGGCCTGCAGGCGGGGGCGGGCAGCTGCCCCCGGCTCCCGACACCCCGGCGGTCCCCACAGGCCGGCGGGACCCCCGCTGCCCGCCGGGAGTGCCGGCAGGCGGAGCCGGGCCGGCTCGGCGGGAGGGGGGGACACAGGCGAGGCCTGGGCCCCGGCGGCGGGAGGTGGCGCCGCCCCG
>VUYV01000012.1:6760114-7169977 GCA_008711295.1 Anarhynchus alexandrinus
GGCCGCGCTGCTGCGGCGGGCGGGCGGCGGTGGCGGCCCGGCACCATGTCCTCCCTGGCCGAGCCCCCCGCCTCACGGGCGCCCTCTCGCTCTCCGGCCCGCACCCCGGCCTTATCGCCGGCCTACGGCCCCTCTCGCTGCGGCGGGGAGCGGCGCAGGAACGCCTCGGACGCCGGCGCGGACCTCGACGCCGTCCAGGTGAGCTCCCCCGCGGCCAGGAGTCACCCGGCCGCCCGCTTCCCGCCGCCGGCCGGGAGGCCCCGGCCTGGCCCGGCCTTGCTTGGCTTGGCCACAACGTCGGGCTGAGAACAAGCCCCAGTTTGTGCTCCACACGCAGCCTGGATTTACCCGTCCGTGGGTACATACACGTTGGTTCAACATGGCGCTTTTACGTTTTAAGGTTTAAGCACTTTTAAAGCACCGTCTAAAAATAAAAGAATGTTAAAAGTGTGACTTTTTCCAGGACACACAGTTAAGATCAGTGGATTTGAATCATGTCATCAAACTCCTCGAAGATTCAGACTCAGTAAGTAAGCCTGATACCTCATTATTTCAGCTACACGAGTAGTAATGGGGCTTAGAAAAATGTTTTATACGGTTACTTCAGTACCTGCCCTAAACAGAATCATAGACTAGTTTGGGTTGGAAGGGAGATTTAAAGGTCATCTAGTCCAAACCCCCTGCAATGAGCAGGGATATCTTCAACTAGGGCTCAGAGCCCCGGCCAACCTGACCTTGAATGTTTCCAGGGATGGGGCATCTACCACCTCTCTGGGCAACCTGTTCCAGTGTTTCACCACCCTCATTGTAAAAAATTTCTTCCAAATATCTGATCTAAATCTGCCCTCTTTCAGTTTAATGCCATTATCCCTCATCCTATCACTACACTCCCCGATAAAGAGTCCCTCTCCACCTTTCCTGTAGGCCCCCTTTAAGTACTGGAAGGCTGCTATAAGGTCTCCCTGGAGTCTTGTCTTCTCCAGGCTGAACAACCCCAACTCTCTCAGCCTGTCCCCATAGGAGAGGTGCTCCAGCCCTCTGATCATCTTCGTGGCCCTCCTCTGAACTCACTCCAACAGGTCCACGTCCTTCTTATGTTTGGGGCCCCAGAGCTGGACGCAGTACTCCAGGTGCAGTCTCACCTCCCTCAACCTGCTGGCCATGCTTGTTTTGATGCAGCCCAGGTTATGGTTAACTTTCTGGACTGTGAGTGCATGTTACCAGCTCATGTCCAGCTTTTCATCCACCAACACCCCAAGTCTTTCTCCTCAGGGCTGTGCTCAATCCATTCATTCCCCAGCCTGTATTGATATCAGGGGTTGCCCCGACCCAGGAGCAGGACCCTGCACTTGGGCTTGTTGAACCTCATGAGATTCACACAGGCCCACTTCTTGAGCTTGTCCATGTGGCACTGGTGTCTGGGGCTACGGAGTACAAAGATGAAGTATTCGTACTGGTATTTGAACACTTCTTCTAAAGATGGTCATTATAATAGAGAATGCGATCAATTATGTTTTTGTATTAAAAAAAATAGATATAGATATAACCCAGTACATCCTCTCACAGGCTGTTTTCAAAAAACAAAACAAAACAAAACAAAACCCAACCCCAAAGCGTGTGCATTTGAAAACTAGACATGCAAAATTTCTAGCTTATCCAGGAGTTTTTGAGTGCTGAAACCTACAGCTGAGAAACAGAGATACATACAGAGTTACCGAAAGTATGTCAGGAATTTATGTAATTGCCCAAGTTAACTGCTAACATTTCTCCAGGGAGGTGATTTTAAAGGAGGGAGAAATATACAAAGTTCAGTGTTGAGGAACAAATATGTCTACCTAGGCACAAAGGAGAGCAGCATCTCACAGACTTCTACAGACTGTTTTTGCTCTCCACAAGAAGATTTGGAGACTAAATTCACTAAGCCATCAGTTATTTTTGATCCAAAACCCTAATGATTTATAGTCTTAAAACAAGAACTTGATTAAACATACCACATTTTAAGTTAGTGTCCCACAGAGAAATAGTTCGTGACCTTTTTTCCCCGCTTTTGATACAGAGCTGATAGAATAAACTTACCGACTGAAGAAAAATGTGCTGGATGATATTGTTTACAGCTTCTCTAGAGCGTATAAAATATATGATAAAATGCCCTTAGGATTCTAGGCTTGTAGATTCCTGAAACAACTTTCTGGCCTGCCTCAAGTTGCAGCGCTCTTGCCCAGCGTGGAGGTGCTCAGAAGAGCTGGAATGAATGCTGCATATCACTGACACACCCTGGACATATCCTCATTTCAGTTGTTTTCAACTTTGAATTTGCAGACTGTTTCCTAGTGGTGGCAGAGCTCCACCCTAAGCCACATTTTTACCCATTTATGTCATGTGTGACATAGGTTTGGTTTTCTTAGTTGTCTTTCACAGAATCCCAAGGAATTTAAGAGAAAGAACCCACGCATTTGAACAAAAGATAGTTTTAAAAAGCCTTTTCTGTTAGAAGAGTGCAGACTCTGTACTTAGAAATGAGGCTTGATCAAGGAGCTAATCCTACTGCAAAGCACTTTCAGAATTTCATTGTCTTGTGATTTATTAATCTGTTTTCCACTTTCATTTAAACTTAAAAGGGGATAAACATAAGCATTTAATGTTCTAAGGCAAACTGCAATTAAAACCTGCTTTTCATTCTTTTACTTAAGAAAGATGTGGAAAAAGAGCAGCTGAAAATTCTCAAGAAGGTAGTCAGGCGTTTTGAAAATGGGCTTGTATCCTTTTTGCCACTGTAGCATTCTAAAGTCATGGTGTTTTATGTATGATAATACTCTGACTTTTCAGCAAAGCATCTTATGATGTGCTGTGCTTCCTCATGGAGAGCAGTGGTGGTCCACGTACATTCTCATCATTCACCTTATTGTGCATACATAGCCAAGGTTGGTAGGTTAGCAAGATTCTTGGATGCTAGCTTCATTTGCTACAAAATTCAGTAAAGGGATCTCACCTGTACGGTGGTTGAAAGTGTTCAAAATGTAATTACTGTACTTTCAACTCAGAATAGACAAGCATAGTAATTGTCACTACTTAAGAAACAGCAGATAGAATAGCAATGACTTCAAGTGAGGAGACATTTTAAAGAAAAATAAAATCAGACTAATTTATCTGAAACTTTTTTTCATATTTAGAGTACAAAATAAAAGGCTTTCAATAATTAGAAGTACTAGGGAGGGTGTGGGCATATGGAAAAATGTGATTAATTTCATATGGTTCAGCTAATGGCCACAGTGATTTAAGCTATCACATTACTTCGCAACTGAGTTGTGGCTAAGTACTTACAAGTAGTTTCCATGAGTCAGTGGATTGGTAGTAACTTCTCAGTCTCAGTGATCTGTTCAGTTTTGATCTTGTCCCTCTACCCTAAATTAGATAATCTTAATATGTGTTTGGGTCCAGATTTTCAAATTTTAGTTATTCACTTGGGACTAGAGTGGAAAAGAATATAAATACCTCAAAGCTGTCTCAGAATTTAGATAGGTAAATATGACACTGTGGTGTAAACATTTTTCATCCTATATTTTTAGATATTCCATGCTGAACTTCCAGTGAATTCAGCTGATTGATAAGAAAGCTAAATCAGATTTGCAAGAGTTGTACTTCTGTAAAAGTAAGGCTGCTTTGAAAAGCCAAAGTATTTACTCATATGCTTCATTTTAGACGTCTAACTTTGAAAGCATTTGCCTTGGTTTTTCTTGGTTGTATCTTTGAAGTATGATGAATAAAGTTTTCAACTTTTTCTTCTGATTCATAGGAGTACAATCTGATTTCCTTAACTTTAAATTAAAAGCCCCTTAAGGATTTAGCACAAATAATTGAAATTCTTAACCTGTGTGCAGAAAAATTGAATGAACAAGAAGCTTTCACTGAGCCTTTATGTGAACTTATTAAATTATGTGGGTAAGTACTTCAGCCCTTCTTTTAGAGATTTAAACATTGCTTATTAACATGTTCATACATTTTCTAAGGCAACTGACATATCCGTACAGCATCTATCTACAAGGCATCTATATCTGCAAGGCATCTGTTGTATCACCCTTCCTTTTCATGAACTGTGTTTTCCTTGAGTTCAATTTCCGTTGGCATGAAAGAGGCACCCATATTAGCAGTTCAGTGTCTGTGGAGCTACGTATTACGTCATTCAAAACTGTATTGTGGTTGGCCCCAGCTTGCTTGGAAGCAAGACTCCCCAAGGTGTTTTAGTGCCTGAGTAAGCTGCTCTGGGACCGCTGGCCTCAAAAGATTCAACAGCTAACTCCTGCTGCGATATGTTTTGCTGTTTCAAACGAGCTCTCTAAGTAAGTTTAAAAACCTGAGGTGACACAAAGACACTTTAATACCTGAAGGTAAGCTTTACGAAATGGCAAGCCATACTGCAGAAGAGAAAGAACCACAACAGTTGGAGGATTTGGGGTTTATAATTACTTTGAAAGCATATTGCATGAACTTTTGGGCATCTTTGTTGTCACACTGTACTTTAAATTATTTGTAGAATTAAAATTCAGGTGTCATCCACACTTGTCAGTAGTTTTCTCCTCCTCAATAATTTAATTTAAGTTACTTATGGAATGCTTGTAACTACAGTTACTCCTGTATTTAATTATAATTGGAGAAAATAAGGAAGAGAAAAATTATGTCAGACAGAAAATGAGTCACACAGCAAACCAGATATTCAAATAGGTTTTTACATAGCTTCCTCTCAGCTGTTAGGTTTAATAAACTCATAGAACTCAGCTGAATCTTTTGGTTCCCCACGCACCATCAGTTGTACTGCTTTCCTTTGCTGCCACACAGTGGAGAATGAGAAAGTACATCACGAAGTTTCATTTTCTTCAGTGTTTGGTAGAAGCGTGACAAAACTGAGAATGAGTGTATAAAGTCGATAAAATGTAGTTGTGAGTATGACTCTTCGTCTCTTACAGCAGTTCAGCAATAATTGTGCTTTCTGCAATGAATATATTTTGGAAGATTGCACCTTTGGGTTTTGCTTTAATTTCTGTACTATGGAAATTCCCCCACAATTCACTACTACTTCATATGACAAAGAGAAGCCTATAACTAGAGGGAGGGGCTGTTATTTAAAATTTCCTTTCAGATACTAGAACTACTGCAGTAAAATTTTCCACTCTTTCATAACTGCTTCTTTTTACCTACCTTCTTCACACTTTTTTTCAGTGTCTGTTTCTTCCCCCCCCCTCCCCCATTTGTGCCATTATTTGCTCTCTCCTTTCTTTTTCTCTGGCTGTGTTTACAGAGGTAAACCTACCGGAAAGCTGCTTCTACACAAAGAGCTGCAGAGACCTCAGCATAATATTGTAATGTTTACTGTTAGAGAATTTTTAGCACTTACATGTTTATGTCATATCTGAGTACTTTGCAAACATTATTGAATATTTCATAATATCCTGTTTTTAAAAATAATTTGTCCTTGGGCTATTTGGAGTCAGTTTATTGGTTTTATTTTTATCTATTTCAAGAGGTCTTGCTCAGGGCTATGATCCTTTTTTTCCACCTCTGCACATGTCTATGCATAGTCTAGCTCTGCAATAGTCTGATAGTGCCTAGATTGCAGGATGACATTTGTTTATTCAGTATTTCTTATTGCATCAAATATGAATTATGAAAATGTTATCTATGAACATGTACCACTAATTGCCAAAATGGAATTGCCAGATTATGGAACTGGAACTTTCAGTGTAGAATCAGCATTGCAAAGAATGTATTCGTCCTGGGAAGAGTGTCCTTATTTGCAAAAAATGTCAAGGAAGAAGAGAAAAGCTATTGAGCTTTTCTGGTGACTTGATTAAAGTGTTAATTCTGCAGTGTTTTAAGCATAATTGTAATATTTTAAAATTTCATTTTGCAGGTTACCATTTCAAAAAAAGAAATTGTCAGATGAAGTAAGCTTTTCCGTGGCAGTTTCAAAATCTATTGCACAACTGGGTGAGTGTAAACTGATATGCCACAATAGAATTATTATTATGCCATAATAAAATTAACTGTATTATTAGCATGATTTTAATTGCTTGTTACCTCCTTAGTAAACGTAAGTAATTTCTTTCAATTATTCATTCAGTCCTCTGTGCTTTTTAGTATTAGAAACCATTCTGATTTTGCTGTGCAGCTAAACTGCAGATTAGCTAGCAGAGTTACCTATTTGCCAATGTCAGAAGCTACATGAGATAACTTTATCAGTACAGCTGAAGAACTAAACCTGTCTATATCCTGTTTCATTTCATTTTACTCTGAGAAATTGGGGTGTTACTATAAACACTGAAGCCTGGGATGAAGGGAACCTGTATCCTTCCTGGGTTTTTTGAAACCAAGTGGAGGAAACAAATGACAAACAGTAACTCCTGACTACCAGCTCAAACATTCAAAACCCAAAAAACTGAGACCTAACACCTATAAAGGCAAAATACACATCAGTTTAGGGCCATGCCTTACTAGGAGTAGCAGTTTCTGACTTCAGCCTCCTGCTGCATCCGAGCCGTGAGCTTCTATCTTTCAGAAATCTGTTTTAAGAGAGCTGTTGAGGAAACGGTGTCAAAGTCATGTCTTAATGTCACTAGACCTCTTAGTACCAAAATATCTTTTTATGACCTTGCATGTCACATTTGTGATTTTCAAAGAAAATACTGCAAGCACTGTAGGTCAAAACCAATTCAGAATAGAGCAGGAGTGATATATCAGCTCGCTTGATGGTAAGATTTAAATAGTGAAGAGGTAGCACAATCAGCCTGTCACATATGAAAAAAAAAGGATTATCCTTGAAATGGGTGAGAAAAAAATATTTTTAGAAGTCTTTATTTTCACAGGTCCAAGGAGATAGCAGAATGGCCTCCTGGCTTCAGGTAGTTCCAGGTTCTCTTTGGAGTAGAATATCCAAAAAGACACTAAAATCTAAAAGGTTGTTTATATGATCCATGTCAGGCATCGGTAGCTCTCAATGGAATTCTCTTTATCTTCTTTCTGTGCTCCCTCTATGTCATATCATGTCTGCTAGAAGAGTAGTTTCTGACTTGGTAATGATGACGACAGCCTAGTGTAGTAGCTTTCTTCTGAATTCCACAACTTCTGGAATAACATCCAGTCTCTTAAAAGGTTCTGTAGCCATAAAGCAGAGGAGGTCACTTTTTGATTAACCTTATGCTACTCCTCCAAGACCGCTTTGTCCTCTTCAGTGTGGGAGTCCCTGTCCCTTGAGTATTTTATAATCAAACTTTGCATGAAATGACAGATTTGTAGGGGGTATGACCAAAGGAAACACTAAGTACTGTAAATATAAGTGTTAAGATTACTTTTTAAAAGATTATAAACTTCATAAATTACTTTTTTTTTTTTTCTGTTTCTGACAGGTTATTTGATGAGGGTGCCAAGCTCTCAAGTTAGAATACAAATCTGTAAGTGTATTGTTAGCTTTTATAATATGGAGCTACCGAGAAAACTACTTTCAGGTAAAGCACAGTATTTTCAAGTGTCACAAGAAATCAAGTGTTTATGATCCCAGCTACTTTGAAATGGCTTTTTTAATTAGCTATGGATTAATTTTTCTTTATAACTATACTTACTGTATCTCATGTATTAAATATATAGCATTGGTAAATGTGCAATTAACATGATTTTATAGAAATGCATACTCAAAATCTGAAATTAGTTCATCACTGTACAAGGAATTAATTGTTACACTTAAGGGATTAGGATTACGTAGCATCCAGAAAATGTGAAGTGGTCACAAGTTCTCTGAAACGCGGATAATGGAGGAAGAAAGAGTAGTTAGGATCAGAATTATAAGAAGGGAAATGTAATTTTCAACTTTGTTTATGTAGCCTGGAGAGAAGCAGCTCTGGTTTCACTTGTATTGCTTGTGAGGGATAGATATAAGCACATCTAAATTTGATTGAGTTCATATTATATGGACACATTTGAGGATAGGCTTTGAATAAATGGTATGACTTGTCTCTGCAGAAAGAGGCTGATGATGCCTGCATATGAGCTCAAGCATGATCCTCTGGTGTTATGGATAGGCAGGCAGACTCTCATCAGAATTCACTGCTATTTAATCCTTTGGCTCTTATGATGGTGCCAGAGGCTGTTATCAGGCAAAGTCCGTCATGGATCTCCCCCTAGAGGGGCACAGGATCGCGTGTTGTGAGACAGCGCTAGATTTATAGGCAGCCAAGCTACAGATGAACGTTGTCACAGTGTGGATCTAGAGCACAGGTGAGGGAGCATGCTGGATGTCAATGTGCTCCCTTGCTGTGTTCCTACAGCGTGACTCTAGGTCCTGTGCCCTCTTGCTGGTTTTCATTTATTTTAGGAGGCCTAAAAGCTGCAGCTGCAACAGCCCTCACAAGATTCTAGAAATATGAAAGCCTAGAAATCTTTTTTTGCCTTACAAACAAGACTCAAATCCTGCAAGCTATGTGTGCATCTAGTTGTATATCTGTAAACAGTTCCATCAAGATAAGTGTATGTTAAATATTGAGAGATTTTATTATTCTCCTCCAGGTTTAGAAAATAAGATATGTAGTCTGAAAAATGAAGAATGTATTTCAATCTGGTTTTTAAGTCAAATTCTTCATCTCTAAGCATATGTGTAAATCTTGCCAAAGTTTGGTCCTGCAGAGTTCTCTTACCTATAAAGTAATACCAACTTAGAGCCTGTCAGACTTTATGCTTAGTTAAAACTTGTTTCACCATGTGCATTATTTGCATTTATCAGTCCTGCATTTCATGTCATTTGATATATATATTTTAAGCTATTTAAGATAAACTTTACTTTCATGAGTTAGCATATATAAATATAAATTTCTTTTCTCGATGCTTCCCCTTCCCCATAATTCAGGAAGGAAATACAGATTTGCATATGCATGGACAAAAGTGAAAACAGGGATACATTAGAAAGTCAAGCTTATAAATCAAAGGTTGGATTCACATATTTTAAGTAATACAATAATAAAAGGCATTTATTCTCTAGTGAATAGGCTACAGAAGAGAACTAGGTCCTGCACCAATAACTTACTGCGTGACCTGAAAAAGGTTTTTCACCTCTGTATAACCCTGCTTGTTCTTTCATTCTGTAAATTCTAGGAAGAAGTTAATTTGCTTATGTAGCATTTTAGTCTTCTTGAGGGAAGTCTGTTGGATATGCTTTAGGCACTATAAATACTCAGATATAAGAAAAATAGCTCTTGTTGTTTATTAGAATTTTTTTCTCAAGTGGTTAGTGGTTTTATGATTAAGGAAATATGATACTCGGTTCTCAATCCTTTCTTGAGGAAGGATGAATATTTTATGAAGTAACCAAAATTCTGAATATTTACTGCATTGTAACTAAAGCTATCATATGTGCAGGTTACCAGCCAACAAGTGCAAACTATAAAATTCAGATGGCTGAAGTAGGAGGATTAGCAGAAACTCTCGTTTTGTCGCTAGCATTAGTTGAAAATCAACTTACTGAGAAGTTGTGGGTACTTAAAGCTCTCCAGCATCTCTCCAGCTCTGGTTAGTACAAACTGTTCTTTTAACAATCTCATTACTTCTGATCTTAGATCATTTGTTCTCTGAACATGCCTAAAACAATAACTGACCTACAGGGAATTAATTATTCAGATTTTCATAATTTCAGGAGTAAATTGCAGACTTATGATGAAGGCCCAAGCAGCCAGCAGACTCTGTTTGTATCTAAATGGTGTTGATCCCTCAGGACAGCTGGTGTTCCGCTCCTCAGAAATCCTATGGAACCTGTTAGAAAACACCTCAAAAGAAGAAGTTGTTAATCAGCTCAGTAGCTTGGAATGTGTACAGTAAGTACAGGGAAGCATTTTATGAATTAATATTGTAATTTTGGGGACATCTAAAGCATTGCCATTGTGTAGCATTTTGTTTGAAATGAATCGAGAGAAAATACAGACGGGGAATGGAGGTCTCTTATTCAGTCCTCATTAAGTTTTCAGTATTAACACATCTGATTCTCAAAAATGGAAGCGCTACTGGATCAGACCTCGTAGCCAAGCAGCCCATGATTTAGACCCCTCAGGCAGCTATTTCTGTTTCAGCAAGTTAGATAGCACTGTGGCCTGTGAGATGCCAGGAAATGATGTATGTATGATACCAGAGGTACCTGCCAGGTAGCTTACAAACTCAGTGGCCAGGGTCCAGCTAAAGGCACATCCAGTCAACTCCAAAACTATTTCATTGTCAAGCCTCTATTTCATGAACACAGTGATCCACCACTGTTGTTTCTGTTACAGGGCAAGAGGGAGATCAAGGTGCTCTGCTGCATAGTGCAGGGGGTATAGCCCTATTTATTGCTTTCTGTGATGAAAAAGTTAATTGCACCATTTTCAAGCTCATGTTAGGCTCGGTAGGCCAGTATTACTGCACTGTTGAAATGCTTATGTTATAAAATTAGTAGGAAATTCTATGCTATGGTATACAAGGCTTAGTTCTAGATCCTCTGCTGGAGTAAATAACAGGTTCTACCTTAATGAGTTACACTGTTTTAACTATTTAGGATTAGACTATTTCTTCTTAATAATCATTCAACAACATCCAGTTCCATGCTTCAGTAAATACTATGTCTTTCTATTAATTAATTATAACACATACAGTGGAAAGTGTAATTTGTAATACATGCACCTTGTGTATATGCTTAATATGGATGTCTAGCGGTACACATATGAATCCATTTTGTAATAAAGTTTTAAGTTATTTCTCTTGCAGTTAAACACTAAGGCTTTGAAAAGTATGATGCTGAATGAGTATTCATATGCCCAGAGTTGTCTAAAAGTAGAATATGAAAAGAAAGGTAAAATGCGTTTCACTTTTCTTTTAAGTGCTTTGAAAGAAGTATTTGTAGACCTTCTCATGCATGGTTACCGGCATTATGATCGTCAGCTACGGAATGACCTCTTGGTGATTGCCACATTACTAGCTGAAAACCCTGCAGCACCTATGATTGTAAGTATATCTAGTTACATTCCAGAGACTAATAACTTCTCCTTTGCTATTATATACTCAGTATTTTTCCCTGTAACAGTTCTAGTAATTGTTCTACTCTGTCTCTAGTGCTTTCCTCTTTCTCAGATTTGCTCAGCAAGAAACCATTTTTCTTTCTGCAGTTCCCCTTATCTCAAAGAGACTTCAAATCTGTAAGTGATTAGCCTGGAGTACTAGCATCAACCTTATTTAATACTTAGAAAATAACAGTAACATTATTCATGTGCAAAAGATAATGTTAACTCCTGTACTCTTGTACAGATTCTCAGATGTGACATTCTGTTACAATGAGTTTTGCCCTAAATTTCATTTGGTTTTTGAAGATGTAGGAGTACAGGCTGTATTCAGATAGCCCAAATTCAACTGAAGTATCTGTGGCTCATAACCAGGAAGAAGAAGGGTCCTCCAAAAATCAGCTCAGAAGCTCTAAATAAGATGCTGAGAAAATAATTATCTAGATCCAGTTAATGGAGGCACATCAATTCTTTCTAAGACTAGGTCACATGTATGTAGTCCAGAATGCAGCATCATGACTTGCCTAATAAGTAGATGACTCAGTCTTCTGTAATATTCCAGAATTTTTATGAGGAAACTGCAGAGAATTTAACTCTTCATAGATGTTAATATTCTTTTGCTCTCTTGTTTTACAGTTGAGATTTAGAACTTTAAATGAAGTTGTGACATACATACTGAATAATTAAGCAATCAAATTCCTGTAGATCTATTGGCTGTTCAGGAATGGATTACTTTCAGGGAACTAATTTCTCAACTTGAGAAGTTTGCCAATTGGAAATAGATTTTATAGTGTGTAATGAAGATTACAGATTTTTCATTCAAGCTTTCGATTTTATCACTAACCATTATGAAATGTCTGTTATACTATTGCAGCAACATACTTGATGTCTAAAACATTCAAATTCTTTATCTGGCTGTAGAAACAGGGCAGTTTTTTCCTACAAGATAAATAACCCGGGTACATTATTTTAATTCCTTATACTACAAGGAAGGAAAATTGTTTCAATGCAAGGAAAAAATGAAAATGTTTAGATTCTGTATTCTCAGACTCCCTAGAGATTTTACTTCATTTGTGGAGATAAGGTACAAGGTATAAATATCAGGTAGACAAAAACATTAACATTACCATTGAATCCTACCTTATAGATAATACCAGAGAAATTTTCATCAGAATGTTCTCTTTTTCTCTTAATACACTATCCAAGCAACTTCAGAAAACTCAGTGTTGTATTTAACATAATTCAGAAACCAGGACAGGAATCTGAGCCTTTGAAAAGGAAAATAATTTTCTCACCACAAGTAAACTGGAAAATATAGGTATATGAATTATGATTATCTCTGTGTTAGAACAAAACTGTCTGTTTGGTAATTGCTTACTAGTTTCCATCAGAATTTAGTATTGCATTAATCGGCAAGGAGAAAGCATTAATAAGTTTTAATATTGTTTTTTATTTAACCACTTTGCAGTGGCTTTGTGCAGAGAATATAGATACCATAGAGATAAAAGCTAATAGGCAATACAGTTGTGTACTTAATAATTTCTTTAAAATTACTTTTGCAATATTTTTGTGATTGCTAAAATCATTTGGGTGTATGCTAACTTCCAGAGCTAGGCCAAAAAATCTGAGCCCAGCTTTTTGGGGATGCATCTAAAAAGCTGCTGCAAAACTAATAGAACCGCTTGATTCTGGGGGGATGTCTGTGTAGTGTTCTGTGAGGACTGCTCCTGTTGGGAGCCAGTGGAAAGCTCTGTGGCGGCTTTGCCAGAGTACTGAGGCCAAGCTAATGTATTTTGTTGGTCAAGAAGAGCAAAGGGCTGGTAACCATGGCTTCCAATCACTTCAGAAACAAAGCTCTTTTGCCTCTGGTGTGCTGCATAGACACCCCCTGGCCTTGGTCCTATCCGTTGTTATATTAGACATAATTGTCCTTCTGTTAGCTCTCTGGGAGCTGTGAATGACAAGATTTTATTTTCAGAATTTTTAACATGTAATATTTCTAAATGCATGTTCATATATGTAGTTTTCATGTGCTTACTTGTAAATGCACAAGCATGAAGTTGAATATAAGCGTATTAGTGCACACAACTGAAGGCACAAAATTGTATGTACCGATGTACCGATGACCCCGATGAGTTGTAACACATGTGCACAAATGCGTATTAAAAAACACAACTCTAACAGTACTGAGAATATGGTTTTCTTGCGTGGTAGATTGTAGTAGTGAATACATGTGTTTGGGACTTCCCCATACAAATTCAGACTTGTACTGAATGAGACATGGGTTTAACTGATTGTACCCTTAGGACTGTAGTTAGTTAGTATTGTACAATGTCCAATGGTTGATCTCTTCTTTGATAAAATTCTGTTTATTCTGCCATAGGATGCATTAAATTCTGTGTTCTGAAGAAAAAAGCAAAACTAAAATTAAATCCTAAGTCTTAAGATCATTGCCATTTAATTTAATTAATGTATGTTTTTTTGAATGCCTAATAGGAAAGTGGATTTACAAAGCTGTTAATAGTACTTGCAACATTTACCGAAGGTAAGAGATTTCATACTGTGTAATTACACTATTTTTATTTTTAATTATTATTTTTTTGTAACTTATCTACAATTTCCTTCATAGTGAAAATTCCCAATCCCTTGGTAAAAGGTCTTAAACTTACCTACTCTTATGAGGACTTCGAGCTGAAGAAGTTATTATTTAATGTAATAGGAGTCTTATCTAAAGACCCGTGTGCTGTACAGGTAAGTTGTAACAGAACACAGCATACAGTAAGCGGGGAAAAAAAAAAAGGTCACAAGAATCACAGGAATATTATTTAGCTGTCCATCTGGCATAGTCCAGTAGACTGAAATCAGCTGTTTTCCAAATCAAGAATTCATACATAGCTTCAGACCAAGTCCTGCTGTTTGAAAGCAGCATACAGTTTCTATTTTAGAAAAGTTACAAACCTAGACTGTACTACAAAAATCAGCTGACAAGTGACTACAAAGCATTATTGAAATACATGTGAAGAACGTAATAAAGTTTAACAAACCACAGTTTGTGGGAATGCTGCAGAATATAAACAGAGTTTGTCTGTACTTGTACTGTTCATGACACACTTTCTCAATAAAAAATAATTTTCTTAGTGTAGGACAGATACAGTTGACTCATTGCTTTAGATTTTTCTTATTTGCATGTGAAACCTGTAAGCTGTCTCTCTTTCTTTTTGTCTTGACTCCGCAGCTTCTCAGGGAAAATGATGTGATGCCAGCTTTGCTTTATTATGTAAAACCAAATCAAAAGCCTGGATTTCATGACTGGTCGGCTGCCCAATATGAAGA
The DNA here is from genome assembly GCA_008711295.1 of Anarhynchus alexandrinus. NCBI lineage: Eukaryota > Metazoa > Chordata > Aves > Charadriiformes > Charadriidae > Anarhynchus > Anarhynchus alexandrinus. Next base: position 6,774,505 of record VUYV01000012.1, read on the forward strand.
ATTACAGCTTCATGCAATTGCTATTTTAGCTTCAGTGGCTCCCTTGTTATTAGATAAATATTTGTCCTGCCAGGCGAATACTCTTCTCCTTGTGTTTCTAGAATGGTGCATAGGCCAAGGTCAGTAGATACTCGTGGCTTTCATACACAGTAGCCTCAAAACACAACTCAGCTGGACTGACTTTCTTTGACAGGAAGGAAAAGTGTGAAAATCAGGAAGACAGAATGATTCTTTTTCAATAGGTCACTTAGGAAATCAATCTTTCTAAGAAAACCAGCCACAATATTTTTTTTCTGCTGAAGGATAAGCTGGTGCCCCATTCCCTGTGTACCACTATATTGATATTCCTTCAGTTGTGCGGGCAGCCACACATCTCTGCTGCCTGTGTTTCAAGCTAGCCAGGTACACTTACTGTGGCAACAAGTCCAACCAGTAATGCCTGCCATGAGGCAGGACGCGTTAACTCAAACTTAGAGCTGCACACAGTAAGACGAGTTCCAGACTAAAGCTGGCTTGTGGCCATCAGCTAAGAGTATGGGCTAAGCAAAAAGATAACTAACTGCACCCAGTTTCGTGGACTGGTTTTCTGGGATGGGTAGTTTTTTGTCATAAAACTGGTAAGTTTTCCTAGAAAGAATTTTTCATTTGGGTCTAATGGAGATCAAAAGGTTGATATTACATGTCATGCTAGAGAAGATAGTTTTGGAGACTGCTCATTAACCTAGTAAGATTAAAAAAATTGTTGTAACAATCTTAAATGTTCACCAAAATCATGCCTTTCTTATGAATGTAAAAAGTATAGTCCTACACAGAAAGGCTTATTACTAGATGGTTTTAAACAATAAGCCTTTCAACATTAAGGGATTTTGTTTGGTTTTAGCTTGCTTACACTGATAAGCCTTTTTTTTTTTCCTAAGCACATTATTATTCTGAACATACACTGTCTGCCAAAAAAAATATTCATTGTGATTGCTCCACAGATCCTTTCTTTGGTCAAGGTAACAGTTTCCATGGAACAGGTGGTCGTGGCAACAAACTTGCACAAATGCGCTACAGCCTGAGAGCGCTGAGATCTGTTGTGTCCCTTTATGATGATTCTGTGAACCTTAATTTGTGTGACCAGGGAGCAATTAGCCAGCTACTAGGTAAAACACACTTTGTATTGCTGTACTTAAATTAGTGCATTTCTGCTGACACTGAGAATGTTCATGCCTTTTCGTGTGCTGTGGTTTTAGTGTATTACTCCTTTGACTGCTGAAAAACTAAAAAACCTAAAACAATTAATCCAAGATGTAATTGATTTGATTTTGAATTTTGTTACACTTTAACACACAGAATTGGAGGAATTAAGCAAAACAGACAGCTGTAAAAGCCTAGGTGTGTAATTTCAGAGTTAAAGCTGCCCCTTCTCTCTTTCTTTTATTATACTGCATTTGTTACATCTTATTTTCATTGTGCTAGCCCCTAGGAAGTCCAGCCATGAGTCTTGTTCTACCTCAGTCTATTATGGGGTCGCATTCCATAACTCCTTTCTTTAGAGTAGAAGAAAATTAATAACACTAAACTTTTATATCAATAACATTATGAAGAATAAAAGCAGAATAAAAGAGCTTAACCATTGGTCCTGCAATTTAGAGCATTTTCTTGTTCAGTAACACATACTTACTGTTACATTTGGTTTTAAGTTCTGATACACACTGTTTTAAGTTCTTTTCTGACATGGTTTAGTGGTGGTTTTGGCAGTGTTAGGTTTACAATTGGACTCGATGATCTTAAAGGTCTTCCAACCTAAATGATTCTATGAATAATAAAAAGTTTCCAGTACTTTGAAAGAATCATACTAGAGGAATAAATAGGTAAGATCCTTTGTAATTCAAAGAATATGTTCTAATAGAAAGCCTAGAAATAAAAGATCTTATATCCTCAATTGAAAATTGAACTCCAGTGAAAACTGTGGAAACTTACAGATTTTAGTGGCAGCAAAATTACCGCTATACCTTACACATCAGATTCAAGTAACTTTTCTTACTTTGGAGTAGTCCTGTTTCTGAATATGCTCTTTCACATAGTGGTTCCAAGGCTCATTTTCTCAGCAGTGGTAGTATTTTACGTCTCTCCCACACTTCCACTGTCGGTACAAATGTTTGTGCGGCTGTACAGTAGAGCAAATCAGTAAGTTCTTTGCCTTTTTCTAAGAGTTGCTTATTCAGATGGGTTCCCTGAATCCATTGCACTGGCACAATACAAGGGGCAGCACAGAGACAGGAACAAGGGGCTGGAACAAGAAAAAAGTCAGTGCAAGCTGCTGTCATTAACTGTCACCAAGAGTAAAGTCCATGAAACTACAGCATCAGAGTGCTGTGTTTTTACAACAGAGAGATTTTTACACAGGAGATAAAACCCAATAGCATAAGTAGATTCCTTTAAAAAATTTCTTGGTGTAAATTTGATTCTTTTAAAAATCAGCAGCTGTGATAGAATTCTGACTTGTGTATAGGACATTCACATGTATAAAATATATTCATTTATAGACATCCTGAAGTATGCAGCAAACAAATCTAAAGAGAAGGAAGATGCCATTCTACTGGAAATCGAAGCTGACTTATTATTTGTTTTGTCTGCTCTCTGTGAAAATGATCTCCACAGAAAGGTATGTATCCTTCTACCTCATGCTGTGCAGGAAATGTCAAAACATGGTATGTTTTCATTTAAATGATACTGCTTTTTTTTTTTTATTTAAAAACAGATGTCAATTGTAGTTCATCGCTAACAAGTCAGGGCTGATAACTGGTTTCTGTGACAGTGAAAATTAAAATGCAAAATCACTCAGAAATACACTAGCAAGTGTCTCACGTACTTAATTGCTAATTTACATAATTTTTAAATGAATATATGAAAGTGTGTTAACGAATTTTTTCTTATGTATATCATAAGAAATATATCCTGCTCTAACAAGTGGGCCAAATTTATGACATTATAAATATTTAGATTTTTCAATTTCCTTTGTAATACATATAGCTACTTAATTAAAGCAATGTGTTTCTTAAATAATATTTACTAATGTTTCAACAGGAACTCTTCAGCTATGAAGGAGTGGATATACTTATTCCATTCATTCAGATGGATCCAAAGAAGTTATATAGTGGATTAGGCCATAATCGTCTCCTCTTCAGTGCACTTGACTGCTTGTGGTTAGTGAAGAAGTGTTTTAGTGGCAGTAACTCTTAAAAATGGCAGGTCTTGTATTTTAGATCTGCGATACTATGGCCTTTCTCTGCACATATAGGCCTTTTTTTCTATTTAAAATGTGTAAAAATCCTTCATACAATTAGACTAATTTAAAATGATACAAAATAAACAGAATATTTTGCATGTATTCTCTTCTAAATAGGGCCTCAGTGTGACAACCTAACTCCCTACATAGCAGTCTGACTCCCCGCACAGAGTGACCTCCTGACACTTGAGTGCAAGTTACCTAAAACTTTTAAGAGAGGTGTATGGTTAGAGTCTATAAATAACTTCAGAGAAGTAAACAGAAGGCGAGAGTAGACCAATATTAGCTAGAAACTGTGTAAGCATAAGAATTGTTTGTAAACTGGCTATATATTGGGCTAGAAATTTGTAAAAGATTACTATAGGAGAACACCAATACATAGGAGGATAAACAAAAGTTAATTTGTTTTAAGGCAGAGGTTTATAAATATATAGAAATCCAAATGATAATGTTTGTCTGGGAGAAAAGACTGGCTTCAGTGATGCAGGAGATCCCTTCAGTTTCTGTGCTAATGACCATAAGTGAGGAAATGAGAGAAGGAAGTAATAGCACTATGAATGCTGGTTTTATGATCATTTTAAGCTGGGAGAAGCAAATGCTGTTGCCAGAAGAAACAGTCTTGCTTGTCTCACCCCCTTGATTCTGCTGGCAGAAATATTTACACAGCCCTGCAATAAGCCAGATCAGGGACGACCTAGCTAAACTTTAGCCTCTTTTACTGAGTTAGTTTTAGTTCAAATCCCTATTCTAATGCAATTAGCTGTGAACCTGCCAAATTTCTTGGGCTGCTACAAAGAAGGTGTGTCACCTGTAAGAGAAGAAAGAGCAGTCAAGTAGGGTATATTTAGTTATACAGTGTAAATGAAAAGGGATACGAAACATGATTTTTCTACTCCCTGAAGGTATGAAGCGTGTTGCATACCAAATATATTTATGCAATTCAGTAAAATAAATGAGATGTTTGTAGAATGTTCTGAAGCATAAAAATGTTTCTACACAGTGAAATTATTTCTGTTAAAGGTCCTGTGTCATTGGATGTTACATTGCAGAGGATTATTTTCTTGAGAAACAGGGCATTTTTCTCCTTCTGGATTTGTTGGCAGTAGGTATTCTTATTATTGTTGTTACAGAATGAAAGAGTAGTAAAACAACATGGAAAATGGCATATTTTTTATAGTATCTCCTAAGACTATTACAATACTTACAAAAAGACCACTGTATGAAATTCCCTGAGATAGGAAAGTAATCAAACACCGGGATATCTGCTCAGAAATGATTGGACAGATTTTCCATGTTTTTTGTTGTGGTTTTTTTTCTTAAATAAGTATTTGACAGAGGGAGTTTTATATTTACCAAAATACACTCTTTTTTAAAAGAAAACTCAAACTATGCTTTTATTGTGGATGACATCTCTGTTTAGAAAAGCACCTCAGTTCTTCATGTTGAAGTTAATAAGAGCAGAGTAAGTATATGCTTCAAGGCTTTAAAAGTCTTGATGTTTAAAGTTACTTTGTATGTGTATTTTGTATGTATAGCTACTTCTATGGGTCTTGGGCCTAGAGCTGGCACAGGCATTTCACCTCTCACGAAATAAGCACGCGCCTTCCTTGTTTCGTTTCCTCCTCATTCTCAGCGGTCATACTGCCAGCCTCTGATGCCCTTGCAGTGCAAGGCTGCAGACTCTTCCCTACCCTCAGCTGCTGCTAAAAGGTCTGGCCACAAAATAGAACAGGTGCTGTGTGGTACCGCTCAGCCACTGCCTTCAGAGTCTGTTTCTTACAAAAATAAATCTTAGTATCTAATAATACTAAATCTGTTAGTACATTCACAAACATGTGAGCCTGGAGGCATGTATACAAAACCTATTATGTAATTCTACACGCAGGTATGTGCATCTTACATGATCCTACATTTATTCCCCTCATATTCCTTTATTTATAGAACTTTGCATGGCAGGATTCCGGAAACTTGAAAGATTTACAAGTTTATACACCAGTTGTGTGCAAATAGTTGTGATGAACAGCTTGCAGTTACTTGATTACATATTACACAATTTCTCTATTTTTTTGAAGGTAGACATCGCTGTCTTTTGAATGGTTTAAAACATTTTTTCCTTTTCCCTTCACCAAGTTAAAGCAAAAGAACTTGTGCAATATAATTCTTGGAATCTTGGTTGAATTTTGTGACAACCCTAAAACCACTTCGCACATCAGTACCTGGCGAGGGGAGAAAGATCAGACAGCAGCTAACCTTCTAATACAGTTATGGAGACAGGAGGAGTTGGACTTAGGAGTCAAACGTGATCAATATGGAAGGATTGTTGGTAAGTTCTACGATGCGTGTAAAACTGTGAGCAATTCCACTGGGTAAGGTTAAACAAAGACAGTATTTGCTTTTGCAGTGTGAACCCTGATGAAAGTAAATTACAACATTTATAGCTTTATGCTGTAATTCTTACCAAACCCAAAATACCTTATATCTATTTCGTTAGAGTCTGGCCACTAGATGGCATTTTCTACATTAGCTGGGAATGAACCAGGTAGTGAAAGAGCCATGACTAGTACCCTGAACAGCTTTTCTAATGCTGGACAGTTAAACTACTTAATTTCTCCCACAAACGACATTGTGCTTTGTTATATGTTGTAAAAAGAAGTAAAGAGAGTGCTGTGGTCTTGCAAATCTTCAGTCATGCTAATTAATATTTCGTGGCCCAAATTATGTTCAAATTCCGGGCCAAACTATCAAAATTATTTACATACTGTCCACAAAGACAAAACTGCTTTCTTTTGGAGGAGGCATCACAGAAAAGAATACGTCCGTAGCTGCACGTTAAAGATCCTCATAATTCCTTACATAGATAGCATTTCCTCTAAGTTTAATAGCTTTGGGAACATACTACCTCTTCACTCTTGTTTTGTATTTTGAAATTATTAGACATGAAGAGACCTATTGCTAGCAGCTTCCAGAAACAGCAAGAGGTCATCCCCATTCCTGCCAACTGTCCCAGCTTTGCAATCATGGAAATTTCAGAAAATATACGGGCAAAACTTTATTCATTATTGTGCAAGCTAGGTAAGACAAGTGAATTGCCTTGTCAGTGTCATATTTGTCATTAAACTGAACTTGTCCACTGGCAATCAATAAAGTCACTATAAAAAAAACGGTCAAAGGAAACTCTGAAATGCATCAACGCTCTGTTATTAATAGATGCTTGCTAATCCTGTTCTTGAAATCCCCAGCAATAGGGACTTTTAAGACTTCCCCAGTAGTTTGCTTGCTGCCCCTACCATTAGGAAGAGTTTTCCTAGAATTAAACCTAAAGTTTGCTAGAAATTTGCTGTAATTTGTTTTTCCCCACACAATATCTCTTTCATATATTTTAACACTTTTACATTTCATTTCCCTAGATTAAGACATACTACTTTCTGCAGATGTTACTCACAGCTCTCATTTTCCAGCTTAATGTCTAATTGTTCTCATTGTTTTATTCGAGTCTTTCCAATTGGTTCACATTCTTCTTGATCTGTAGAGTCCCAAAACTGAACACTGTACTCCAGCAGAAACCTCTACATTCCTCTACTCATCTTGTAAATAAACATTTTGACATTAATCTAACAGTTGCTATATTCACAGTGGCATGACATTGTTTGCTCATTTAACTAAGGATCTTGTACAGTCATCTACCATCCTGGATTTGTACAGATGACTATTCCTACATTTAGAATTTTTTATTTGTCTTTACTGAATTAAATTCTGTGGGTTTAGATAATTTTTCAGATTGGCAAAATTAATTTGCATTTTAATCTTTTCCTTCAAAATGCTGCAGTCCCTCCTAATTCTATGTTGTTTTCACACTGAATATGAATACACATTATTCCCTTGTCTAAAAACCTAAACTGAAGTCAAGTTACATCATAAATTCTTCCACATCTGTAAGATTTCTTATCTGGCTGTAGGCAAAAGCTAAGTCAAATAACATGGTTTGTTTTTACTAATTCATGTTGAATGTTAATATTTTCACTGTTACCACTTACCTGCATAAACATTATTTGTTTAATTATTTGTTTCAGTCTTTTTTCAGGAACTGAACTGAACCAATATTCTCTGGCTTCTCCTTTTCCCCTTTTAACAATAGGCATTATGTTTGGTTTTTCAAGTCTGTCCTCCACAGGTTCAAAGATGGTCAGTAATTGTTCTGACATTGCTTCAACCAGTTCCCTGGGTAACCTAGAGAATGACCTGGTTTGAAAACATCGTTTCTTTAATAAACTATAGCCAGTTCTTCCTCTGTTGTAACCCAGGTTCTTACTAATTTTTATTAGTGTTAGTTATGTTACATGTTGGATCACAGCTAAATTCTTTATTAGAGCAAAAAGGCATGAGATTTTGTTCCAGTTTTCTCCCATATTCATATACCCCCGAAGTTAGTTATATACATTGTAATGTCTCTTGTGAAGTACTGAAATGACATGAAAGTGGATAATAAAAAATGGAAATATTTTTATAGTCTTTTCTCATCATCTTCTTCTTACTGTAGTCGTGCTCCATAACAGCCTGTTACATGGTGATCTAGAAAACCAGTGTTAATTGGTCATTATTTATGGTATTTCTTAACTTCAAAACATGATGTGATTATACTTTGATTGATAGATAGATAGATAGATTCTACATTCCCAGTTACCACACAGATGGTATGATGAAGTCTAGAATGCAATTTGATAGACTTTATAGGTGGTTTTTTTTCAAAAAAAACCCAAATATAATTAACATTCAGTGTGCAAAAAAAAATGAGGCATATTCTCAGCAACCATATTTCTCTACCTTATTCTTTGACACGTAAACATATTTTTTAAAAGATGGAGGCGTTATGCTCAAGGCTCAGATCTATGAGATGGAGGACACCCTTATTACACAGTTTTGAAACAAAGTACTAGAGATGCTGTAATGCAATTTTCCTGTTGGCTACTTCACAGCTAAAGCAAACTCTATTTGTGCTGAATTGCTTCTTTAGTAACTGTGACCTGTGGACTCAACTGTTTGTCTGCTTTATGGGAAAATCAAACCCTTACCACAAAAGTGTAGCAAATGCAGTATTATCCTGGCTTTCCAAGTGATTGGAAGTTCACTGGAGACACTCATAAGTAAAGAGTTAGTATAGAGTGAATTTGTTACAGAGAAAGTAGGTTTTTTTATCACCAAAAGCCTGCTCAGGATTAGAAGAGTGACTGACTGTTGTATGTGTGATGAAGATTTTGCATGTGTTTATATGACAAGTAAGATGGAGTCTTTTTTAGAACATTTTATTTTAAGATAATTTAATCCTGTTGTTAATACTGACATGATTAATATTCCTTTAGGTTTTGAAAATTTACCTGGCTTATCTGCTAAGGATTTTGTCACACTTGCTATCATACGGCATTATATTGACTTTAAAGTGAGTATTGTGGAAGGAAAATATTACTGCTGTATCTGCATTTGCAAAAATAGCAACTATACCTCAGGATACAACAAACAAATAAACCTTCAAAAGCTGTCACCTATGTCACAAGTCACCTATAGTTTCACAGAGGGTCAGCCAGAATTTACCATCAAAATAAACAGTCACACTTCCATGATTCCAGCGCTCCCCAGAGTCTTCCTTTGTACTGCTGCAAATGTTTTTGACTGCATAGAAAATAAGACTAGAAACCAACGCTAGTTAAAAATAACTCAGAAAAAAAATAGTTTTTACTGTTTGCCATCTCAAGAAACAGGAATGTGCCAGGATAGGAGTAAGAAATTGGGGAAAGGCTAGAGAGTAGGACTACCTCTGTGCACTAAGGTGGGGGGGGGGGGCAGTTTACTATTAAAAAATACACTAAACACGCATTCTGATAAAGGTCTTTCTGTGCTTTCACACTTTGTCCCCACATGCAGTATCCATCCATACTGTCAAAAGTTGAGTGATGTGCCTATAGGAAACAAGAACAGGATAACAAGCTTTGTTGGAGCCATCCTACTCAAAAGATGCTTCAGTTTATGCCAATTTTCTGCTTAGGAACAAAGGCTGTGAGAGCTTGAAGTGTTCAGGAACTAGCAAGGCTGGATCTTTAGTTGATAATTCCAGCTTCCATTTATGTCTTATGTTGCAGTTTGCCCTGATAATGTGCACAATTTGAGATTTTACAGAAAAAGCCAGTAGGACACAACACTCTCTTAATTTGGTATCTCGTAGCTATCTGTATTTCTTCTGAGTTTCTGTAGTCATCAGCATGCCTGTTATTGCTCTGTAGAGCCAAGTTTGGGCTTGAGAAGGCTTAGGGAGGATTATCACAAATGAATTTGGCATAGCATTATTGAAGTCTAACATTGCATAAAAATTCTGGGAAGTGAACAATAAGGAGAGAGATTGTTGCTCTATTGTATTTTGAATAATTGGAACTGAAAAAAGAGACAAATATCAAATAGTGCAGTGTGTGTTTCACACACAGGTTGGAGAAGTTTGGAGTGAACTGTGTGCAGAGCTAAAAGAAGAATTCAGGCCTGTTGCACCGGATAAGGAAGCCTTGAAAGTTATTTCAGAGGTATCAGAAGATATGGGAAGAATGGTTGCTGCTCTGCAGACTGAAGTGCTTGAAAGTCAACATCACCAAGAAATCCAAGAGGAAGAAAAAACATATACAAAGGTAAAACAAGGAGTATTTAAACAAGTAAAGCCAATGTAAAGTTTTTTTTGTCAACTTATATGAAGACTTTCTTATTATATAATGTTGAGAATTGTTTGTGTACACTGCTTGAATATACTTTAATCTGTCTCAGCAGCAAAATTTTAACTTTAAATTAAACTAGGTTAACCTCAGTTCTCCCAATTTGTATAATTTTGCCAATATTTAGAAAGCAACTTGAAAAATGAAGCAGTATCATCAGTGATGCATCAGCAATGGTGTCATGAGAAATTATCATTGTGTTACTATAAGACTTGCACCTGTGTTCATCTGCACTAGATAACAATTTAAAGTACCTATTACAACTACATCTGCTTCTTAAAATGAAACATAAGCCTCTGTTATAAGCTCCCTTGGCTGAATATTCACACAGCTTCATTACTTCACAAATTAGTGCTTTGTGCTTTCCAGCATGCTGAGAGTGAGCAGGCATAGATATTGTGCAGCTTTGGTTATAAGGCAAGAATTTGGCATTTTTGCTCATCTTCTCATCCTCTCATGCTTTCTGAGAAGTAAGATCAATTGGCGTAGTTGTCTAAAATCTCATGCTGGTGTTTTTGAAGAGATTGTCATGCATTATGATCTGCACATTTGTCACCAGAACTGATTTCATCTCTGTTATTCAGCATTTGAGAGTGAGAATATACAGAAAGCATTCCTGAAAGAGCTGGGGCTCTTCCAACACCTGTGTTGGAAGAGGGAAAAATTTGTTTGCAACAGAGAAGGTAACCCTTTTTTTTTTAAAGGCAGTGCATAAGTGAAGTCTTTAAAGAACAAGTACATTACTACAACATTATCATCCAATCTCAAGCGAGGGGGATGAGCTAAGGTAGCTGAAGTGGCATAGGTGAACATACTATCCAAACAGCACAAGTAAAGTGTTCAGGAAAGCTCATGAGAATAGGACTGTGTTGCATCTTGTAAATCTCATTTATATTACAGATCCAAGCTATCCATAAGCAGAGAAAAATGGTAAATAAATCTTGGGAAAATTTCTTGACTCGGACATCAAACTATGAAGCATTAAAGGTAAGAAATCTGAGTGATAGAGCAAAATTTACATTTACAGTGTAGTTATAATAATTGGGAAATTTCAAACACATTTCTTAATGAATTATGAGGATATTTAAAGTAGAAGTTATAGTAAATTATATATTCACACAGACATAGAATAATGAACCATAAGATGTATTGGAAAAGCTACACAATCTTTGATTATTCTGCTCTTCTATGATTCTATGATTTGCTCTTCTGATTACAGTCACAAATTGGGGATCAACAGCGTTTATTCACTTGCAGTTGGGGGGTGGGGGGTGTATGTGTGTATACTGCCACTTGTTCTCGTGAGGGACTTCAACTTACCAGATGTCTGCTGGAAATACAATACAACAGGAGGGAAACAGTCTAGGAGGTTTCTGGAGTGTGTGGAAGATAACTTCCTGACACAGCTGGTGAGTGAGCCAACTAGGGAAGGTGCCCTGCTGGACCTGTTGTTTGCAAACAGAGAAGAACTTGTGGGTGATGTGAAAGTTGGAGGGCATCTTGGGCACAGCAATCATGAAATGATGGAGTTTTCAAGTCTTGGAGAAGCAAGGAGGGGGGTTAATAGAACTGCCACCTTGGACTTCCAGAGGGCAGACTTTGGCCTGTTCAGGAGCTGATTGACAGAGTCCCTTGGCAGGCAGTCCTGAAGGGCAAAGGAGTCCAGGAAGGCTGGACATTCCTTAACAAGGAAATCTTTAAGGCGCAGGAGCAAGCCATCCCCATGTGCTGTAAGATGAACTGGCAGGGAAGAAGACCAGCCTGGCTAAACTGAGAGCTTTGGCTGGAACTCACAAACAAAAGGAAAGTTTATGGAAGAAGGGGCAAGCCACTCAGGAAGACTACAAAGTTTTTGTGAGGCTATGCAGGGAGAAAATTAGAAGGGGTAAAGCCCAACTACAACTTAATCTGGCTGCTGCCATAAAAAACAATAAAAAAAAGTTTCTGTAAATACATTAACAACAAAAGGAGCACTAAGGAGGATCTCCATCCTTTATTGAATGCAGGGGGAAACATAGTGACCAAGGATGAGGAAAAGGCTGAGGTGCTTAATGCCTTCTTTGCCTCAGTCTTTAGCAGTAGGACCACTTGTTCTCTGGGTATCCAGCCCCCTGAGCTGGAAGACAGGGAAGGGGAGCAGAATGAAGCCCCCATAATCCAAGGGTAAATGGTTAGCGAGCTACTAAACCACTTAGGTGCACGCAAGTGTATGGGGCCAGAGGACCCACCCAAGGGTAGTGAGGGAGCTGGTGGAAGTGCGCACCAAGGCACATTCCATCATTTATCAGCAGTCCTGGCTAAGCAGGGACGTCCCAGTTGAGCAGAAGTTAGCAAATGTGATGCACTTCTACAAGAACAGCCTCAAGGAGGATCTGGGGAGCTACAGGCCTGTCAGTCTGACCTCAGTGCTGGGGAAGGTTATGGAGCAGATCATCCTGAGTGCCATTACTCAGCACATGCAGGACAACCAGGCGATTAGGCCCAGTCTGCATGGGTTCATGAAAGGCAGGTCCTGCTTGACAAACTTGATCTCCTTCTATGACAAGGTGACCCGCTTAGTGGATGAGGGAAAGGCTGTGGATATTGTCTATCTAGACTTTAGTAAAGCCTTTGGCACCGTTTCCCATGGCATTCTCGTGGAGAAACTGTCTGCTTATGGCTTCGATATGCTGGGAGGTAGGGTCACTATTCAGAAGGACCTTGACAGGCTGGAGGGATGGGCTGACCAAAAGCTCATGTAGCTCAGGAAAAGAAAATGTGAAGTCATGCATCTGGGATGTATTAAGGTTGTGTCGTGGTTTAACCCCAGCTGGCAACTAGGCACCACGCAGCTGCTTGCTCACTCCCCCCGGTTGGGATGGGGGAGAGAATTGGAAAAGTAATAGTGAGAAAACTCATGGGTTGAGATAAAGACAGGTTAATAGGTAAAGCAAAAGCTGCACGCACAAGCAAAGCAAAGCAAGGAATTCATTCACTGCTTCCCATCGGCAGGCAGGTGTTCAGCCATCTCCAGGAAAGCAGGGCTCCATCACACATAATGGTTAATTGGGAAGACAAAATGCCATCACTCTGAACGTGCCCCCTTTCCTTCTTCTTCCCCCAGCTTTATAGGCTGAGGATGATGTCAAATGGTATGGAATATCCCTTTGGTCAGTTGGGGTCCCGTCTGTGTCCCCTCCCAGCTTCTTGTGCCCCCCCAGCCTACTTGCTGGTTGGATGGTGTGAGAAACAGAAAAGGCCTTTAGTCCGTGTAAGCACTGCTGAGCAATAACTAAAACATCACTGCATTGTCAACACTGTTTTCAGCAAAATCCAAAACGTAGCTCCATACTAGCTACTATGAAGAAAATTAACTCTATCCCAGCCAAAACCAGCACAGGTTGTCATGCATCAGTACAGCCTGGGGACTGACTGGCTATGTAGATGTGTACTATGTATGGAGTGACAAGCTGAACATGAGGCAACAGTGTGCTCTTGTGGCGATGAAGGCTAACAGCATATATGGCTGCATTAGAAAGAGTATAGCCCGCACGTCGTAGCAATTCATTATTCCCTTCTCGCCCTTGTGAAGCCACATCCATTTATTCTGTCTTCATGTGCCTGGTACAAGAGAGAGTCACAAACCAATTAAAGGCCAATAGAATTACCACCTCATTTATTTTGTCATTTTGTTTGTGTATTTTCCAACAAGTGCAAATGATACAAGTAATTCTGATTAAAACAATTTTGCCTTTTTTCTACCTATCTTTAGAAAGCAAAAAGGCTTCAAGAAAAATCAATAGAGGCTTCCAGATCTAAATCAAAGACTCAAAACGGAGCAGTCCATTCTACTGATATTAAAGGCCTCGGTACAACAGTAAGTAATCCCTAATGACACTGTTATATTTTCATTAACGTGTAAGAGGTTTGGGGTACTGACTGTACTCTGACTGTATATGTGCTGCTGCTTACTCTTTCTTCAATAGTGTTTATGTTGACAAGCTCCAAGTATGTAAGAAAGAATCTGTATCACCTGCAAAGCACCACTTCTCCTTCTGGCATGTCCTCAGACAACTCAGAGTTGGTCAGAATGAGATTCAGATCTCGAAATTACTCATAAAAAGTGTGGGAAAGGTGGTCCCTATGCTACTTGACATGTACCTCTGGCTGGACAGCCTTTTATGAAAACCTTACTGAGGTCAAGACCTCCTTCATTCATTGTTGGGTAAATCTGTGTGATCCCAAATACGTTGGTAGAGGTGTCCTTTGTCAGTAAACATGTTCCTGACTGTCTGCAGGTAAGTCACTCGTTGCATTTGCAGAAAAGATTTTTTTTTTCTCATTTCTATCAGGTAATTGACATGTGAGAAAATAAAAGCCATTCTTAAGATCTTGTTTGGGCGTGACAGCATATTTAGATGTTGAGTTTTGACAAGCAGGGGTAAGACGTGGGAGAGTTTCCATTCCAGTCAGTAACTGCTTTTGAGCTAGCTGGATGATTTCTGCATAAGCATCACAGCTAAGGAGGATTTTAGGGGGAGGGATAGCTTTTTGGTTGCTTATAAGTTACTCTTACACGTAAGGAGAAACAAGGAAGAAAAAACACGAGGTGCTGTTTTCAAACTTGCACAAAGGCAAGAGATTGTATTATCATGGGCTCTCGGTCATGAATAAGTAATGACAACTAAGGTGGCTGCATCCTGATAAAGAAAAGAAGCAGTTCATGTTTGATGTGATGAAGAAAGAAGGGGCTTAATAGGCAGCAAGGGGATGGTCTCAGAGTGCTGGACTAGGACTTTTATCAAATTATCTTTGTCCTAAACTTCTGACAGATATGGAGGGATGCACCTGTGAATGCAAGATGAAGTGGGCTGGAAAAATGATTTAGTTATGTGCGTATATCAGTGAGACTGTTGATCAGCAATAGTTTGCAGAAAGTATCTGGAAAATTTAAATATAAACATGACTATTCTGGAAATTTTTAGTAGAGAGAAATACATTGTTAGGTTTTATTGTAAAGACTTGGTCCTCAAGCCAAGATTATTCATTTCTTTGGAGGGAGAGGATTTAACAAGAAAATATCTTCATGGTTCTATAATCAATATTTCAACTATCTACAGACAAAAACAAGGAGAAGGTTAGTGCATTTTGCAGAATAAGTGTATTTAGAAAACGAACACACATCGGCAACATCAGATAAAATTCCTTGGGTACATTGCTTATAAGAATTACAAATGACAGATATGGCTGGCAGTTTTTTCATGGAACAATCTTATTCCCTCCTCTCTGTGAAACATTCTTAGTAGGGACAGATGAAAATTAAGCTAAGATGGTTGTTGCAAACCAGTCAAGGTCAAGTAATCGAACATGTGAGCCTCATACACTCAGAGAGTTGCATTGTTTGTTTTATTAGGTCATGGTTAGAAGACAGAGGTGTCACTCAGGGATTTTTATTCAAAGACCTGAACCTATTCAGTATAAAGAGTAGTAATGAGACTGGAAAGTGTATGTTTCTTTCAGTCTTGGAGTTTTCCTGGAGCACTAGTTCTAGGCAATTGCATTCTGAGAGAAACAGGGTCTGTTCCCTTTTTTTTCTTTGAAGTATTACCATATGGTGAAATTCTGAGGACAAAAACTGTGGCTGATAATACATACAAATCCAAATAACATTGCACAACAAACTTCTGTTGTAATAAAGGCTTGATTTTCTTTTCCTCTGTTCATAAAATCAGACACGAAGGCAGAAGAGCAGAGTACATAAAGGTACCTGCTGAAAAAACACTCCATCTTTCCTTTGTATTGATGGGAACAATTTGTGAATTTAGTATAAAGGATAGCTTGAGTGGACCTCAGAAACCTCAGCATGCATCTCCACCAGCTGAATAATATTTTTGAAAGACAGTTCACGATTTAACTCTCATCTCATTTTAAATGCTAACATGAATGTCAAGCAATGCATTTATTTTGTTTTTCAGATTGGATCTGGTCGCTTAGTAACTGTGGAAAGTACACCTTCTCAATTAATTGGAGGGCCCCTCGCTGTTACAGACCTTGCTCATAGAAAGCCCTCTGTTTGTGAAGGAGCCTTGAAAAAGATCAAAAGAGTTAAAACGTTAGACTCGGTCAAGACAGCCTCGGTACCTGCAGAATAGATAGTGTTCTGAACAGTGCTTTTAAAATTTTAGTTAAGTGTATGTGCATTTTAGATACAAGATAAAATCTGTTTGTAATGCTTTGATAAATTGCATAGAACATCTTGAAAGTAAAGTTATATTTTGTCTTAACTAATATAAACATGGGGATGATTTATTAATAAAGTACCCCATACAGTGTGGTACAAAGGTATGTTGAGTGTATAATTTTGTGTGCTAGTGTCAGGTTACCCTGATCCACTATCAGGAGGTCCACTATTTAGATTTCCATCTCTTGTTAACACATTCCACTCATTGCAGTTTAAGTATCTCTTTCTTTGAGCAGGGTGATGAACCTTCACATAAACACATTCAGTTCTTCATTTTCCTGGATACTGGACCCACGTGGTTTTTGTCCAAGACCATTTTGTTTCTTGAATTGCTGCCTTTAGCATCAGAACTTCTGAATTCTATTCTCTCAGTTTTCATCTAAAGACTCAGTAAGAAGCTTGTCTGTGCCAACAGTTTCTCCAAGCCTGTTGGAGACACATGCTGAAATGTTCTGCTTCTCATGGGTTTCTCACAGCTCTTTAACTGATCTTATTAGTCTAATTATTTCTTGGATTATTGCCCATATTGTCTCCAGTCAGAACTCATCCTCTTCCACCCTAGCACCTCTGGAATACCAACACAAACTTGTGAGCAGCAGACCTTTTTGTAGATGACTCAGTTTCTAAGCTATTGTCTCCTTTCCTCACTTGGGCAAAGCCAGAATTTGCTACGTTACAATAGAGCGAGATTCCCTGAGGCTGTTACTTCATTTTAAAACCTGTTGCTCTCCAGTGCTATGGCATAAATTGCTGTGACATTGCAAGGGGTTCTGTGACATACAAGCTCTGGCACGTAGTCTGTCATTTTTACCTGTAAGCAACGTACAAGCTTTCACTTTGTTAAATGCCAACTTGAAAATTGGAAATAAATTTGAGCTAAACAGGTAGAACTTAGTTTCCAACTCCCTTTTTTACTTTCCTGAAAGAGGGGGGGAAGGGGGAGAGTGGTTTATAAGTGTTTCTTAGAAGTCCGTTTGTCCCTGTAACGAGACATAGCAGCGCTGGCATTAAAAATGAAGGCAGAGATTTTTGTTTAAAAATTGTCTACTTAAATTCCATAAAAAGGAGAAGCTGAAGAAAATAATGAAATAAAATGAAACAGCCATATGAAATGGTACTTAAACTTTAGAGAAATCTCCACGTTTAGTTTCCAAAGATCATAAGCATTTTCTTATGGGCAGGTCTGTTAAACATTACATTGTAGAGTAAGACAGTCATCTAGTACTTAAAGCTAGAGAAATTAAATTAAGCTCTGCTAATTTAATTTAATTTTTATGCTGGCCTGTTGCTAACTGGTAATTTTTAAGTATAATCTCATTTCATTATGACATTTTTTCCCCAAATTATCTGCATAAAGTTTAAGTATGTTTTCTTAAACAAGCCTGTATGTGTATTTCTTGCTTGCCAGCAAGAAAGGTAAGCTATAGTATATAAAGATTATCTAACTGAAGTCCTCTGTGTCAAGTAAAGTCTTGCTCAGTTGTTTATGTTTCTATTTCTCTGACAACTCTTCAGCAGCTATGTTGCTTTATTACTGTTTTAGAGAATGTGAAAATATACACACTGGGGCCACAAAAAGTATGCTCCATTGTCTTTTCACAATTAAAACCAAACAATAAATATTTGACTAGAAGAACAAAGACTGTGACATTAAGATTTTTTTAATGTGTTTGCATCTATGTGAGTGTGTGGGTGACTTACTACTACTGGCAGCAAGGCACGGACCCATTGTTTCCAAAGAAACATACAGGACTCATATTGTAAGTCCTTCCAATTTCTGAGCAAAAGCTACAGCAGTGCAGTGTAGCCAAGGTATGGATATAAAAGATCTTTTAACTGGAAATCAGTTTATATTTATACTTATGTAAAAACTTTAAATCAGGCACAAAGTGAGCCCCACAGCATTCTGCCCTCAGCTGCACTGAGCTTCTGCTACTGACATCCTCACATCACAGGCAAGTAGCTGCACATGTAAAGACTGGAGAAGGAAGGGAACAGAATTTCCCAAAATGCTTACATTTACACTTCATAAACGAATACTAACACAAGGCTTCACAGCAGCATAGACAGCAGTTGATTTTGCCAGCCAGCCATGGACTGTGGTCTGGCTGTTGGGGGGAACCCAAGAAAACTGGGTTTGCTGTTCCTGCTGTAACCCAGGGTTGGAAGGAGTGGGAGTGCTGGGTACAGGTGGAGGAAAAGATCATCCTGCGCACTGTTAATCCCTCTTGTAGAGGAGTAGCCAGCTGGCTTTCCAGGGCTCTGTCATGGACAAACCAGGTATTTCCACCTGGAATTTGTTTTGCTGCTGCTTATGGTACTGTGTTCCTGTTGTTCACAATCACCTGCCCCTTCAGCAGACACTGCAGGGTCAGCATAGCAATAGATTGTTCAAGCATTCTGGAGCCAATTAGGGTAGATACTAAGCACATTTATCCCCTATAGAATTAAAACAAAGACAGTCTGAGGAAAGATGGAGCTTTTAAAACTGCATAGGATACCTTGCTCTGGCATTCGATTAAAAGATCACTAATACAGGAAACATTAACTTTAAAATGTTATAGTTTTACACTTCTGTGGGTGATGAATACAATTATTTGTAGATGTGAACAAAGGGAATTTATTTATCTGGTTTATCACAGTTAAAACACTTTATTTGTTGCAAATGCAGTACAAAATGCAGCTTTATAAACTGGATTTTGCTGTAACAGCTGCTCATCATGATGTATGAATTCCTGAAACTGCTGGGTTTGGGTGTGTCATGAGTCCCTCTATTTGCTCAGAAGAAAAGGTGTATTTAAAATATTTTTTGTATCAGGAACTTACAGGTATATTCATGGGTAGGAGAAATTAGTCACTACTTTTGTACCCTCTCCAGAATACTGGAAATATTTTACAAGATGCAGTTCAATATTTTATTTACCTAAATGAACATTTACAAATAGATGAGAATTATTGTATATTTCATTAATTATATATGTGCTAGGCATTATGTGGAATGGATTTCTTGTTACTTATGAAAGTTTATATGCTGTTACTGTGTAGGTACTATTTCCTACAATAATTAAACCTGGTTGGGATCCCATAAAAGGCTAGAATGCAACAGGGACTGAACAAGCTGCATAGCCCAAGGAGTAAAGCAGAGACCATTGAGCATCTCTGAGTGTTCCCATTTGTTCTCAGGCTTTCTGTGCTCAGGAGAAATCGATTTACAAGACAGTTAATTTCCCTGAATTATCTTACCCTATGCTTATTACCCAGCATTACCTTATGCTGGATGGTTTCTTGTAATGGGAGCAGTAGTCAAGCCAGTCTCTCAGTCTTTCAATGACTTGATGCATGGGTTTCTTCTCAACTGGGATGTTGCCTGCTATGACAAGGATGGACTGTATCACCTTATTTACCTGTATGAACGTGTAAATAAAGAGCAGTCTTGTGTAAAGTACTGTTCTTAGTGTAATGTAGTGGTGGTTTTGCAAATAACGTGTTAATAGACAAGAAAATGACTACTATTCAGACCTTGCTGCATAGAAAAATACTTTAATTAATCCATAGCCTAGACTAAGCAGTGATAATATACAAAGTTTATACTGCACAGGACATTACAATGAGCATAATCCTTCCCTTTAGCTTGATGTCACAGTTTTTTTGCAATTCTTAAAAGTAAAGTTGATTGTGCAAGACACTGTATAAAATATGTTTGTTGACATTTTTTCCTTTGCTTAACGTATAAAAATATATTGGGTTTCCATCAAAATTAACTTTTAAAAAAGAGAATTATTGGAAAAGATGAGCCTCTGCAAAAATACGACACTGATTCAGACTTACAAGCTTACCTGAGAGAACAAAGGTGTTGACTCAAACCACAAAAGCATTCACACATGCAGTGGGAAAAAGGCAACCTCAGTAGATTGCAACACAGGAAAGCAAAACTGATGATGTGTGAGCTCAAGTACTTCTCAGTTTAGCAGTGATTAAGTACTTTATACAGAGAAAATAAAAAGGTTGAACCATGCCAATGGATTTGTCTAAGCATCTACAGTGTATGCTGTGCTTTTGTGCTCCTTCATTTCGATGTTGCCTTGCTGAGGTATCCTCATTTTCTTCCCTTTTGGCCTAAAATGGGTTGGTGAAAGCAGACCCTGCAAGATTATGAAAGAAAGGTAGTTATTTTCCAAGCAATATGGTTAGGAATGCTAGGATTACATTATCTCCATGTTCACTCTGGAAACTTAAAACATCAGAAAAAAGCCTATTGCCGAGGAGGAAGGAAGCTCACAGATCTAAGATTGGTTAATAAGATGTAAAGCCAATCACCTATATGATCTCAGTTCAGACTCATCCCAGACCACGACAACCAGAATTTGTCACTGTTTGATGATTCACAGTGACCATGAGATCACATTGTATGTCAAAGTTTTAATGGGAAGAACAGGGTACAAGTGGTCAGAGATTTGAGCTTCCCTTCTCACGGAGGGTTGATTCCCCAAAGTGGAGACTGAAGTCCTAATATCAGGAAACTTTCAGTATTGCAATGCCGTTGATATGCACACAGTGATAAACAGAGAATGCAGCATCCATTTCCACACACTCCCATGTGCACACCCCACATTTTTTACACTTTGTTAAATATAGAAAAGTAGTACCCTAATTACTTTTGACTCATGTATTGTGAAAGTAGCTACCATTGAAAGATGCAAATACTTTGGACAAGTAGCAACAGAAAACTGGAAATGACTGTATTGAGTTGTCTAAACAATCAAGGACGAGGATGGAACAGTGGTTCAATTTAATGTTAGCACATAACAGACTAACGCCATATCCTGTAGTTACCTTCCAAAGTTCTATGTGAGTATGTGGAAGAATATTTGGGAGACATTAGTTGTCTTCTGCCCATTCCGTGGGATCTTGAGAGCACACAGTCTACATACATATCCCAGAAGTTCTGGGCTAAATCATTGAAGAGTTCGTTGTGCTTGGGCTTAGGGGATTCCTTTAGGAACATCATGAAGTCCCAGAGATCAATGACCGTATCCGCTACCTTGAGTTTCTTCATTTCCACCAGCCCATGGGATGACACCTCCCAGCACTGATGGTCAATCTGACCCAGGCTTGCAGGAGTTTCTTTTTGATAGTCTAGATTGGCATAAACCAAATTCAGTATCAATATACAGCCCAGCTGAAGACACCACCTTCGTCTCCATACAAATTCCATACTCCAAGAAGATACCTGAAAGCAAGTGTACAAAGTCAATTATTCTGCCATTATGTAGCTCATTCTCACATAACTTTCAAGGATACCCCAAGAGATGGTTTATACATATATACAGAAAAATATTTCTTTTCAAACTGTGGAATAAATACCAGTCAATGAGCCCTAACGCTGGAGCTAGGTTTGCACCTAGAAATTGTTAATGGTGTTTAGAACATGAAAACCTGAAGCAGAAAGTTTGAAGAGATTGCAGCCTCATCAGAACTGCTCCTTGAGCTCAAGACTTCTTCCCTTAAACTCCTGTGCTTAGATCATGAGTAAAATCAGATTAATAGCAGATGCTGACAGAATCCTAGTGGTAGTCTATTTAAAATGATTGCAAACAAGCAACAGAGTTATAAAATAGCCAGTCTTTCATGGAGCAGTCCAACTCAGAAAGGTGCTAATGAAGGACCAGTAAACCAGATCATTCGTTACACTGTATTGGGTGAGCGTAGGCAGGTTACGAACCCATTCAGTGGCTGTTGCAAGACCAGAAAAAGGCATATTCCTTTCTGGCATATGTTAGAAAATTAAGCAAACTTTTGGCACAGTTATTTCTAGCATACATGCCAAACACAGAAACTGTCTGGAGAACTGGAGATGGAAAGAGTAATAACACAGGAGGCATAATGAGAACTTCAAAGGCTGCAGAATATGTAGTCATTATTATACATAGATTCCCTCTGGGAAAGCTGCAATTTTCCTGTGATGCATATTCCAAAGCAGGTTTAGACAGAACATCACTAAAACACCTGATAAATTTTTTTCTCAGTCCTTCCTATCAAGATAAAGTGCAGTGCAGTGCAAAAGGAAAGTAAACATAAAGCAGAAAACAAACCAAAAAACAAGACAAGTCAACACAGAAAGAAGTCTGAAGAAAAAGATGACAGTCAAGACACTCAGATAGTGCCCCTTATTTTGGCGTCCTAAATCAATTCTACATCAAATAGTTGGTACCATGCTCATTCCCACCGTTTCCAATCCCCTTGCCGATTCAGAATGTAAAATACCATTACAAAATGATGTAAGGTTTTGTGCAGATTCAAGGCACTGTTTTGGGCAGCTGTGCAAATTTTACTGGGAACTTGGCCAGAACTGCAAGTGTGCTCTCCCACTAGCGATATCTTTGGGCACCAGCAATATGAAAAGTTAGTCTATGATGTCTTCAAAGTGTTAACACACCGATGTCCTCTCTGCAGCTCCTAGTGATGCTATTAAAGAGAGGATAATCCACAGATAATACAACATTTATGTGAAGTGTCAATAAGAAGGCAGAGTTGAGGTGACACCACGGAGTTCACAGTCATACCAAGCTGGGTCAGGAAATGGGACCTGTGGCCTCAGGGTTCTGGGGTGATTTTTAGTTTGAATGTGCCATTACCTGGCTGAGGTCCCTAAACTCATGTATTCCTTTACCTCACCTTCAGGACTCAAGGGAATGAGGCAGACCCCAACCTAACTCCTCTCTAAAACTACACTTGTGAGCTACATTTCAGCAGGCAGCAGGATGACCTGCCTCAGCATCCCGGGAGCTTATGAATATGCGTTAAAATTTCTCTTCCTTGGGTTGTTAGAAAACTGGCTCCAGCAAACAAGCAGGGATGGAACCGCTTCTCGTCTCACTTTCACTTCATTAGGCACCAGCGTTTAGAGGAAGGAGACACTAGCAATTTATCTACAAAATAGGAAAAGAGCAGCCAGGAAGCCATCAACATTTGGAGTTGTTTTGATTTCATGTTTTAATCCAGCTAAAAACTAAAGTGCTAAGGGTCCAAGTGAACACCTCAAACAGGAGCAGAGACCACAACAAGCCTTGCAGAGGCTTTGAACTAGTAACTCCTGCTATTCAGTATGAGACAGATGAGTTTCACAAGAGCAATAACTAAAGAGCCACGGCAGAAGTTATACTTACAGTCTTCCTGTGACGAGATGGAAAGCAGTAGCCTTGAAACAACAGTAGTCAGCCACTTGGAGAAAAAAAAGAGAGAAATTCCTGAGAGGGCTGCAAGTGCCAGGCAGCTGCTGGATGCTCCGAGGATGCCGGGATTACGCTGCGCAGGGACGACTCTGCCACTGGCAAAGCAGCAGCAGCAGCAGCAGCAGCAGCATGAACTCAGGTGAGTGGGAAAGGCGGGAGGGAGCTGTGGCTGTGGCTGTGGCTGTGGCAGCCCCACCTCCTTCTGCAGCAGGCAGGGAGCGTCAGCCCAGCCCGGGCTGGGGTCTCACCTGGAGACACGGCGTGTGCACGGAGGGTGGGGGGGGTCTGGTGAGGGAAGGGGAGAGGCAGAGGGCTGGCACAGGGAGGAAAATACAATGGATAGCAAAGCTGCCTCCAAATCAGTAACATGAACGCTCTCCCCATTTTATACACCCAGGTTCCCATCCACGACCCTGTCTGCCCACCAGAACACACACACATCAAAGACAACATTTCAAAATAATGGAAAACGGATGCACAGCCCAGAATTTATAGGCACAATGTGCATCCATTATTCCAGTTCCCTTTTTGTAGGAACTCCTTGACTCGAGATCGATTTTACACTATTTTTTAAAACCTCCCATGACTTGGTTGCCAGAGAGGATTTCGATGCCCTTTTATTTGTACTTGACAACATCCCCTCCAGGAGCTGGCACCAGCGCCGGCCGCTGCGCTCTGGTGTTCACGTCCCACATTGTCCAGCCAGCAGCAGCCCAGCTGTGCCTGTGGTTGAAGACTCTTCCGTTGTTTTGCTTCTGGCCAGTTATTTTCTCTGCTAAGGAACGAAGCTCATGCACATGTTTAGAAGAGCTTCATTTCCTTTGAGGGAGAGAAGCTTATGAAGAAGCTTACTTAGTTTTCTAATTATTTCTTCCATACTTGTTCTTGTGATACACCAGTTATGATGTCTCATCAGATACTGAAGTGTGAGACCAAAAATAAAGAGAGACAGATTTCTGTTCCAGCTGCTGTGGATTTTCCACGGTTCTATATGTTGTAGGTTAACCCAGCCAGAGCCAGTACAGTATATGAAAGAACTTCTATATCCTGCTAGTAAAATAAGGTTAAAAATTAAGGGGTGTCAGGGAGCCCAGAACATTAAGATCTGCAAAAGGCCTTGACTTCCTATAATGGAAGATGCTCTATTAGTGCAAAGTGTGTTCCTAAGGACAAATTCCTGTCCATAAATTCGCAATTCTGCTTCTCTCTCAGTCCTGGCACTCCTCCTTGGGTAGCTCAGGCAACTCGACACTCAGCAACCTGGATTTCTGGAGCCTGTTCTAGGTATCTGCTGTGCCTAATTCAGGACAGGTTGCCCAAAAGTGAATTCTACACGGATGAGGATTGTTGCAGCTATCTTGTCTTACATAATTAAAGCTTAAATTTCTTTACACAGATTTTTCTGACAAATTTCTCAACATGTATATTCAAATCACCTCTTAGATCACCAGGGAAAATGGATTGGGTCATATTCTGAAATGCAGGTGATCTTTGAGAGAACTACTCTTCATACATAGCACACGTGCTTTCTAAAGTCTCCAAGGAGACTGTTGCTGTCAAGGAAGATCATCAGTCTTTCTCCTTCAAAGGCACTAGAGTTTATTCAAAGTTTGTCAAAGTAAAACCATCAGCAGTCAACATCATTAAACTCACAGCATGTTCTCAAATACACTGAAATTCTGTGTTTCTTTGTAACCTGTTGTGGTTCAGTCTCAGATTGTAACTCTGAATGGAGCTGCCTCTCTTTACGTCACAAATTCCTACAGCTGGTGAAACGCAACAAGATTGGTTACAAAAAATGGCGATGCTATCGATCACGCCTCAGAAACATTCCATGATTCCTGTGCCTGCTTCTGCGCCAAAGGACTGGATCTTGAAACACTGAAGTCCCCCACTTCACCGGTGTCTCAGTGCAGCTCATCACTCTGCAGAAGAACAGTTCCATAACCTGAGAACTACGGCATAAGGGATGTCCCAGCCCTCTTCCCATTGCATATAATGGGAAGAAGTCATTTTATTCCCTCCTCACCTACTGGGGGCTGGAAATGGCTCTTGCCAGAGAAGGCAGCCGGGAGTTCCTGTGGCCCAATGCTTTGTGCTCTGGAGTGGGTTTCTTGAGTTACTTCACTTCATCTTTCGGTCTAGATGCCCACTTACAAAGAATAACTTCCAGACCTGGGGCTTTTACCAGTCTGATTTCCTCATCTATTATCTTAATAGACCAGAGTCTGTCCTGCATGGTGTGAGGATGAATGCAAAGTGTTTTGAAGACCTATGGCACGAGGAGTGGTAAACAGGGTTACTCTACAGAACCAAATTGGAAAACCAAAGGAAAACATTTATTTGCATGGAAAGCTCAAGTGGAAGACAAATTTCTTTTTCAGACACAATCATTCTAGCACAATGTGGGGACAAACACTTTGTCTGCAAGTAGTGTTCAGGCAACCTAAAAAAAAGCGCTCTGAATGTCATCGGTCGGGTGACTGCCTCACAGAAATTAGGTCTTTGTGAAGGCTGCGCGAAGGTTCACAGCGAATGTCAGGTATCTGAGGCACTGGCAAGACTTGGGCTCCCTCACAGCTTCAAAAGGCTACTGTTCAAAGTACAATGAAAATGCTGCATCTGGCACCCAGCAGAAAATCACTTCACTCTGCAACATTGGGTCCACTATGCACAAACCCAACAGCTCTCTTCAAGGCTGTGTGCATAGTTCCACACCAGTAACTCTCCTGCATGAGATGTTGCCTGAAGGAACACAGTCTGCTCTATACACGGAGAGGGCTGATGTAGCTGAATTGCAGTTCCTCCTTTCTTAAATTTGGGTGTCACCCAACAGCTCAGAATTGTAATTTAACCTTTGTTTTTCTGTGCAGTACATTACCACATATGAAAAACGATGTACCCAGAACCGTGATGGCTGAAGCCCGTAAAACTGGTAACAGTCCCAGTTCCAGAGAACCTCCTCTCTCTAAAGGAAGGCATGGCTGATGAGAACATAGCACAGATACATAGTAAAATTGTGTCTGTTAGGGTTTCACAATATGCTTTGGTGGAACAAAACATGACAGGAACAGCCTGTTCTTTCAAGTGAAAATGTAGTAATTTCTGTCATGAAAACAATGTATACAGTACTTGAAGGCAAATACAAACCTGCTCTGAAATGACAATATTCAGAATAACTAGCTATCTTCTGGAAGCCTTTCCAGCTAAGCAATGTAAACACTATTTCAAAATCTTTTTTCAAAAAAAAAAAAAAGCCATGTTTGAACCTACACAGCTATATAGAAAAAAACATCAGGAAGACTGGAATATAGATAGCTTATCTCTGAACTCTTTGTATCATTGAAAGGAGCTAAAGCTGTATTAGATGTAATTACTCCTTGACATTCTAAAGCAGCCTTCATAACCAAGATGAAAGCATTAAGAAGACGGTACAAGGAACCTACCTTTAAGAAAGCTCTTTCATATCATTAATCAAAATAGCTTTCAGTAAGTTTTCAAGTTAAGAAAAGCTTTGCCTCTTTTTTTTTACTTTATGCATTATCAAATTTATTAGCGTGATTGATCTCATAGTGCAACAGCCAACTTTTCAAAGGTATTTAAAGGCATGTAAAGAAGTGGGTAGTTGCACGGCTGCTTGGCTGCTGCATTAATTCCTTCTTGTCATTTCATTCCCGCTGAAAACATCCAAGTGCAGTAGCACTGGATACTGGTGCAAACACAGTGATTTCATTCTACTCCGACAGCCACTGAGGGCAGCCCTCAATCCCTTTTCTTCAACATGCAGATTTATGTTTATCACGCTTGTCATGCTTTTCCTAATCTAGTTAATAAATTCACCATTTTTAATCTTAAAATGAGGTATTCCCAGAACACAACTATAGAAATCAAAATGCTAAAGAACAGATTTTTCTTAGGAAATTCTTTTCAAATAAAAAAATTCTCTTTTTAAAGTGTCACCTCATCAACAATGTTAAGAATCTATTTATGTGAGAATTCTTTGATAATATTGAAAATTCACCTCCCCAAGTGAAAATGGTTCTGAAGGTTGACTTTCAGATTTCATTTTCCTTTATGGTATTATACATCTTTGTCAGTCAGGCACTGAGGGATCATCATCCATGGGATAATGGCACCTGGAACAAGGATGAACCTGTGAATTTAAATTGACAGAGATCAAAATTATTGTTAACTGATTATTCTGCAGGATGTTACAAGAAATTTGTAGGATGGAAGCACCATGAAGAAAGACACTGATCATGTTTATTAGGTAAGTATTGTTATTACAATTTCTACTTCAGAACAGGTAAGATCAAGGAAAGCCAATCTGTGACCATCTTCATGAAATCTAATGTACCTGAAAGCTACATAAAAGCTTGGGTTGTAGGTGAAAACCCTTAAAACCAGAGACCCTGTCCACATACTTGGGAAAGCAGATTGTTTTCAGCTGGTGACTAAATATAAATGGGATTTGGAGAAAAATTGTATTGTGTTCTCCATTCTGCAGGGGTTCAGAGAGATGCAGTGTATGACGTGTAAACCCAGACTCCAGCACAGCCATTTCACACAGTAAGTTTTATGAGATAGGATTAAAGACAAAGGTGGCTACTTCTGTGATTTTGAGTTTTTTAATTGATAACCAAACGTAGGCAAAATAATTTTTTTTCCCCTCAAAATTCTTCCAACATCTACAGTTTTTCTATAGCATGAGTTTTGAACTGTTGTACTTCAGCTTATTTTTTTTATTATTGCAGTTGAGGTGCCTCCATCTAGTGGCACTTTATTGTACTGAAGAGTGTATCCTTGGCATTGGTTATATCTCTTCTTTAAGTTGTTGGGTTTTTTTTAATAAAACTGTAAAAGTAATACACCGATTTTTTAGAACATCTGGACATTGGATATGCTGGTATAGTTATTTCTTTGAACTATGAAGACCTTTATGCCAGATTCCCAGAATTGCAATGAACCATTGTGTGCATGTTCAGAAAGGCAAGGAAATTGAGTTGCATTTTTTAACTATTTCAACTCTACTTTAAAATAAAGCTATGTTGCTAAAATAATTCAGCTTAATTTTAAAATATTTCCACTGAAGTTAGTTCTCTAGACTGAGAAAAACAGCACATAAAGTGCAAATTTTAAAAAAAAAAAGAAAAACAAAACACTGCTGCTGGAATCTTTAAAATTGTTGTGAAAAGATTTTACAGCTTCTTCTTGTTAGAGTTGATGACAGAACACTACCCACTGATTTATATCATGAGAGAAAAGAAACAGAGTGGTAAAACCATGATTTGATGTAGCAGTACCCTTGTGATTTTCAAGCTATCATATACAAGTATGTGACGTACACAATGAGAACAGAAAGAGCAGGAACTGAAGCATTATTTAGCATGAAACTCAGCATATGCATTGACTACGTACAAATCAGTCTGGAGTTTTAAAACACTATCAGCCTTTTGTATGACAGAATTACAGATATCTCTGTGACTACACATCTGCACACTCTTACGTAAACAGGATTCGCTACAGATAAAGAATTGAGTCACCCTCTGCATCACTGATTAGCAGCATCTGAAGTAAAGAAATAAGAGAGTGATGTCCTATGATCAGGCTTGACAGTGAAGAGCTCACAGCTCTGTTACTTAAGTTCAAGTGCGGCACACCCACTAGTGATTAAACAGCCAACGCAAATCAAAAGAAAAAGATGATAGAATCAGTGCTGCCCTGGCAAAAGAGAAGCGTGTATCTTCAAGTGACAAGATTCATTTTGAAGCAAAGTATTTAGAAAATAAACCATCTAAATATCCTCAAACTACAGAATTTTAAATGATTCAGTTTCAGTATTTTTTTAGCATCGTGTATGTGTGATGATGTACTTACTGGTACAAAAGGTTCCAGAAAATACACAATGGCCCATTTCAAATGAAATGTTACTTAATTCGCTGTATGAGCTTGATGGCATGAGCTTGCTCAGTGCTGAAACAGACATAGTGTTATGTCAACGGGTTTAACACCTTCAACTCGCAACATACATAGGAGATCAGGTTTTTTTTCTCTTTTTTGAGGTTGAGTTGTGGACTGATTCCATGTGTTGAATTAACATTAGTTAGTAGCTCTGTTGGCATCTCTGGACAGGTCTATACATTAACCTGTTGTTGGGTTTGACCTCCTGCTGTGTGTTAAGGAAGTTCAGCTCACTGAATAGAAATAAGGCTCTGCTAAGTTGACAAGCTTCAGACCCTGCTGCTCTCAACAGGCGTAATGACTCAACAGTATTAAATTCAAACAGTATGTACTGCAAAAGCAGAACAAAGCATGAAAACATGGGGCAATTTGATATATACTTTACTGGTGTTGAAGGAGAGCTCAGGGCCTATGACTTGATCCTTGAAGAACTTTGCTGATAGCCTTCTTGCCACCTGCAACTTCCCTGCGCTTTCTTCATCTCACTTAAAAGTTCTTTTGCTTATCTCCTTTTTTACTATTATTTTCTATGTGATGCTGACATCATATGCTTTACTGAAGTCACGGTAGCACAATCTAACCTTTGCACGTGTAAGGACTTCTGAGCCCTGCCTACTATTCAGATTGGACTGACAAGTCCTTCCCATATTATGAACCATACATCTGGACAAAATGTTCTGCTATTTGTACTATGAATTGGCATGGTGACAGAACAGAGAGGTCCTCCTGAATGATAGGGCCTAGCTCCCTGCTGCTACAGAAAGCTCTGTTGTACAATCGCCTCATAAATTTATCAAGCGCCACATTAAGAACAGGTATACCTTTGCTCCCACTAATTCCACGGAAAAGCTGTTTCAGAATTTGATTGCTGTAATGACTAGAAACATTATTCTAATTTCCTGATATATTTATTAAAGAATAGGACATACCTGTTTGTTCTTGTGTCAACATTACCTTGCAAATTAAATGGTTTTCATCCTTCATGTTTACTTTCCCGATATATTTATAGACAGCACTCATATCTCCTCTCTGTTTCTGTTTTATTGAAGTAAACAAGCTGAGCCATCCTAAAATCTGTTTGTATGAAAGGCTCTCAAGCTCTCTGGTGATGCACCTAACCTCCCTCTACCCCTCTTTCAGTTCAACCTTAGCTCTGCTATAGAACAATTGATTAGAAGTTTCCACAGTACCCCAAATGAGATTTCACCAGTGCCTTAAACAATGACATCAATTTTAATACTTTAAATGAAATATGTCTCCTGAGATACTTTCTGTACTTATGATGATTCCTACGTATATATCAGGGCTACCACAAAAAATACCAAATAAGACCATCCTAAAACCAACCCTTTAAGCCTGACATCTTCCTTTCCAACCTTACTTGTGGCTATCTCACTTCACAATTTCTCTCCTAACCCCCATATTCTCATTCCTTCCCAGGTGATACCATATCAAATATTTTATCAATAGGGTATTAATATGGAAAATTTGAGGTTTTCCAAAGCTTTGCATGAGATTGAGACCACGCTTTGAAGTCTGTGGTCAGCCAGGTCACTTTTCTTCTTTTCAAAGACAAGTAATTACAGTCCAGGTTGGCACTGAGGAAAGGCATACTTTGAATTTGGGGGATTTAACTTAGATCATAACAGTATGATACAAGCATGCCCAGTTGGTAGAAATTATAAGTATTTTTAGCTGAAGCAGAATACGTAGTTGATGATTGGTAAAAATAACACAGAACAGCAGAAAAAGCAGGTCAGTAATAGTCAACAGAGTGAAAAGCTTTTGAATGTATTTTTCCATACACGTAGGTGGAAAGAAAAGGGTCATAAAGGGGACTAAGGCCTTCTAAAAATACTAAAAACTCCCATGGAATATGACACTTCAGGACATAAAAACCCCAAATATTTTGTACTCTAGTATCTTGTAAAATTGTATTTGATTGAAGTATGCTATTATTTTATTCATTCATTAGGATTATCAAAAGCCATCAGGAATAATTCGGAATGACAGCCACGCTTCATCTGTACCTTCTTCTGAATAACTCAGTTGCAAAATAAACAGTTTGCTTTTTAAAATCAGAGAGAGGAGTGTGGGTCAGATGAAAAGCAGAGAATTAGGAATTTGGATTTTTTAGTCATTCTTCCCCGATCTCTTTTAAATTTTTTTTTCCTAATTTATGTCTAAAATATTAGCAAATTGAAGGTTCTTTTGCCCTAAGTAACTATGTAGAACTACATATAGGTAGGTTTTTTAAATGTAGGTATTGGCCCAATTTTTATAGTTTCCAAAATAAAGCAAAATTACAGCTAACATGAAGACCAAGCAATAATACACAGAAGAATCTAACTATGTAACTACTATTTTGCATGTATTTTGTAAATCCAGTTTCAAAATCTGGTGTCTTAGGCCATGAAGCAAATAAGAAACTAAACTAACAAACAGTTATCAAAACCAAAATTACGTTCTTAAAGTGGCATTGGACAACACTCACATGTTGTGAGATATCCTGGATACTGCTTAAATGTTCTGTTGGGCCATTTAGTACGTATATGGCACAACACTGTTTTCTAAATTTTTTTAATTATGTAACAGATAAAAATCCCTTGTTGAACTTATTTTTAGTATTAAATTACTGTAAACGGTGAGGATTCTCCTCAGGTAGCTAAAAACTGCAACTGAGAATGTATGACTTGGTGGAATGACTGTAAGAAGAGACAGAAGAGTATTTTTCATGAGTTTTTGTGCTTTCGAAAAGAACCCACTGAAAATATACTGTCTGAAAAATACTTATCTATAAAATAAAGACTCGTGAAAGAACTAACTTGGGGGCACTTTTTCACCAATTTTACCCGTCTGACCTCACTAATGTCATGATTTACAAAGTAAGTTCTAATTTGTGACCATTTAAGAAATGCAAAGCGGTATCAGACTCATTAAAGCCATGTACTTTCAACACGGTCACCATTATCCTGAAAACTCGCCTTGCTGAAAGGTCAGGTCCCAATTCCTTGAGGGAGCGCACAACAGCAATATGACCAACGGCCTTTAAAGGGTCCAACCGCATGGGCAAAGCCAAGAGCACACAGCTCCAGGCACACAGCTTCCAGGGAGAACACGCCGCTGGACATTGCGGATCCCGCCTGAAACCTCGCAGCTGTGGCAGCCGGGGGGCCCTGCCCTCCCCTCAGGCGTCCCTGCCCGCACCTCGGCCCGAAACACCCCAGCGCCTCTCGGCTCGGGATCCCCTGGGGGGACCGGAGGGAGGAGCTGACACCTTGCAGCAAACCAGGCCCTCTCCCTTGCCGTGCCGGCGGCTCTAGGGGGACCGGCCCCACGGGAACAGCCTCACCAGGCCGCGGCGAGACGACGGCGAGGGGCCGCCACAGCCTCGCGCGGCCGAGGGCGGGAAAGGCCGCGCATGCGCAGCTGGGCGGCAGGCGGCCCCGCCGCGGCTGTCATGGCGGCCGCCGGCGTGACAGGAATGGGGGGTTTGCGTCCCTCCGCGCTCCCCCCGCTGGCAGCCGCACCCCTGGGGCTCGGGCACTGACTCCGCCCGCCCTCTTGCCCTGTCCTCTTCACACACACCTCTGCGCCCGCCCTCCCTTCCGCCTCATGGGCCGCGGCTCCCGCCCCGGCCCGCCCCTCTCCTCCCGCCGCCGCAGGCCGGGCCCGGGCGGCGGCTCTCAGCATGGTGCGGTGCGGCGGGGCGGTGCTGCGGAAGGTCAGTGTGGCCCGGGGAGCGGTGGGGACGGGGCCCTGCCTGCGCGCAGGTTTTGGGCGGTGGGAAGGGCTGGCGGCGAGCGGCCGCTCCGCTCCCGGCCCCGCGGCCTCTCCGCGGCGGGCCGGCGGGTCGCTGCCTTCCCCGGGGTTGACCAGCCGGGGCTCCCGCCGCGCTTTCCTGCCTGCACTCTGCCTGGGGCTCTGCAGGCCGGGCCGTGAGGGATCGCTGCCGGGGAAGAAGCGTCGAATATTTTTCTTACTGGAAAAACGTCTGGGAGGGTTGCTTGTCTGGTTTCTGAACGTTCGTTACTGCCATCAAAGTTCTATCTAAGCAGTTTTGGCCACCTTGATTCCAGTGACTACAAAATGAAATATAAACTGAACGTAATGCTGTTGTCCCTAAATGAGGGTTCTTCACCCGGTGTGCGAGAGCCAGTCATCACACTGAGTCGCGGTATTTGTTTTTATTTCAATTCTGTAGGGTAGGATGGGGGGGGGGGGGGGGGGGNAGCACACCACACGTTTCCAACCACCCAATATTTATAACGGTAAAATACAGCTGATTGCTTAATTATGATTCATTTGCCACTTCTAACTATACATACGTATGTAAGCTCATGTTTAAAACATTTAGGGAGGTTATCTGATCAACATGCTCATTATTCACAAAGGGGTGTGTATTTTAGCATTACCCAAGGTTAGTTTGGGATACACTCTTGGCTCGAGTTTGGTCCAGAAGTTATATTTTTTGCTATCTTATGTTTGAGTCAGCAACTGCAAAAGAACACATAAAACGTTTCACATCCTATTCAAGGTCAGGTACGTTCCTTGATGTCTCAGCCATGTCCCAACCAAAACTTCTTGATAAACTTTTAACTTTGTTCTTTCAACATCAATACTGATATGAAACTTGTTGTTTTGTTAGTATGGCAACTTTATGGACAATTTACGGGTCTATGTGAAAGGAGGAACTGGTGGAATGGGTTATCCTCGTCTAGGTGGGGAAGGAGGGAGAGGTGGTGATGTCTGGTTCGTTGCCCGAGAAAGAACTACCTTAAAGAGCATAAGGGACAGATATCCCCAGAAGCGATTTGTAGCTGGAACCGGAGCCAACAGCAGGTAAGAGTCTGTTTGATTAAAGTTGTTCTACACATCTTTTCCAGAAAGCAAAATGTCAGCTTAAGTTACTAAGTCTGGTTTAATTTCTCCCAGTGTTAAAGCACTAAAAGGTGAAAAAGGAAAAGACTGTGAAGTTCATGTGCCTCTGGGAATTTCAGTTCTTTGTGATGATGGCAAGCAGATTGGTAAGAACTTTTGGTTTTATGTATCTAGTAGATACTGCCATATTTACTGATAGCATCCAGCCAGCTTCTAACACTAGGATGTTTTAAGGTTACACGTCTCCCAAAATGTGTATGTGTTTTCCTTTGTTTGGACAGAGTTGACAAAAAACACACTGTAGAAATTGTAGGAAAAGCAAGGATCCCTTACAGAAATTAGCAGTAGTCAGATTCTATCGCTATATGCAGCAGAAAGAAAATTGCCCCTGCAAACAGGCTGAAAGCCTTCTGAAATCCTCCACAGAATCATTAATGACCTTACATAATTTTGTGTCCATAAACTCCCTGTAACTTCACTGAATTATGACATTGCTTAAAAGATAAAGATCCTTGCTGACTGTCAACATTTCAGGTTATCTAAAATACTTAGCCATTTTTTACTCTTTTTTAAGAAGTGGTACTTGGTAGTAACCAGGAAGATCTCTTTCTATACAGTGCTCTTGGAATAGCTCTCAATGGTTCATTTGCAGTTTGTCAGTTTTTCTTCTCAATGCTGTGAAGAGTTCAAACTAAATTCACCAATGACTCTGATTTGGATGTTTAACAAAATTGTATGTGTGGCAAGAGCTGTTTATGATGTGGGCATGTCAGTGTCTAAAGGTGTCCTTGAATTATATATTCAAATGTTGCCTTTTTTTTTTTTTAATTATTCTAACATTCTAACCCTAAAGAAGATATCATAGCCTGCATCTTAATAAAAAAATATGGAACGTCTGAAGAGTTTGCCACATCTCTGTCAATGCAGATTTTTCCTTGCATTCTTGAATTCAAGAATTGGAGGCTTTGGCACTACCATCTTGACCAGACTTTGCCTGCTTGTACTTAGCACTTTTCTTGAAGTGACTAACTATATGACAGAGCGGAGTACTGGGGTTTGATTGCTGTCATTTGTTTCCAAAGAAGGAAAAATATCATGACCCTGAGTGCACAGCTCTTGCAAGGAAGCGTACAGAAAGTTGTCTCTTTGTTGAAGATAGATTTAAGTGGAAAATCACAACTGAACTACTGCAGGGGATTGTGCTTTTTCACTAGTGAATTTATTTTCAGGAGAGCTTAATGCAGCAGGAGATAGATTCCTAGCAGCTCGTGGAGGTCATGGAGGCTCTTTGGTCACAAACTTCTTGCCTTGCAAAGGTCAGAGGCGAATTGTTCGTCTTGATTTGAAACTTATAGCAGATGTTGGCTTAGTTGGGTAAGTACTGTAGTTTTAGAACTGATATTAGAAAACAAAGTAGTAAATTTGAAATGGGATTTCAAAGAAACTTGAGAGTTTGGAGAATGAGCGTTATTGTATATTTGCATTGCCACTTGAATTACTTGCAGTTTGCTAAAATCAGGTAGAATTTAAACTCTATAGGGTTTAAACACATTAAAATTAATTTTAAAATTTGGAATGTATTGGTTATGCTTTTGCAAGTGAAGGGCTTCATGAATCAGGGTAATATATAATTATTAATATACTTGAATTTAGCGATTGCAGTGATTATCAAAATACTGTTAGCTAATATTTATGAAGTAAGTAGGAGGTGCGAAACAGAGCCAAGAACACTATCCATATTGCATCTTCAACTTTAGGGTACTGGCACAAGTGGATCCTTTCAGTAACAGTTTTAAAGAGACTTTCAAAGGGTATGTAGCCCACTCTCCCAAATAAACAGCTTGGAACATTGGAAGGAAGTAATTGCAAACTAGAACAGAAGGACTTGCATTTCAATGTTGCTGCTTTATAACAATGCAGATAAATATATTTTTATTTGGAGAAAACTTGCAACAAACAACAATTCAAAAAGTATTGGTCTACTTAGCATCTGCTACTACACTTCCCCTCCGCCCTGGTCCTTATTAATAAAAAACATAGGAAATGTAAAAATGACAGTGAATTTGAGGTGGAAATAGTCTAATTGGTGTATACTGTTGAAGAATGGAAACTTGAAGACAGCATGGTTTTTAACCTACATTTTTCTTCTTTTGCTTATCTGAAATAATTCTCTTAATAGCAGATTTATCTGAAGTTACATAGTTTTCAGGTAGTCTTCAGTAGTTGCAGATAGAGAATGTTTTTCTTGTTTTAGAGTGTGGGAAAATACAGGAGTTTTATGACACTGGTGATGCTTTAATTTTGCATTTTGGCTTGTATTTTGTCTGACAGTTTCCCTTTAAAATGGATTAAAAGAATCATTATCAATTAATTAGAGGAGCATATTATTTTCTTGTTGAGAGTATGAATCAGCCTCTGATAGCTTGTGGTTGTACTTTGATGTCTTTGTGTTTGTTATTTTTACTTCAGTAGATTTGCAAGTGGTTTGCTATTAGATCAGGTAAAAACCATACAGACTTGAGAAAGGCTCATCAGGTTGGGTACAGGTTGTGATGTGTAGGGTAGGTTGCAATTTCAACTTCAAAGAGCATATTGTACCTCAGTGGAAACAAAATACTCACTTGAGGATATGACCAGCGTAACCTTCCGGTATGTCTTTAAGGCACCTCTCAACATCAGAGCACATTAAAACTACCCTCAATGGTTTTCCTGTTACAACAAGAGTCATTATGTCTCTTTCTTTTTTAAGAAAGCCCCTGAATATAATACTAGTCTTGTTTTTCATTAGTGCATGTTCTTATGAGTTGGCCCTGTTAACAGGTCATGATTCTGCATGTATTCAAGTGGATAGTATATGGTTTTCTGTGTGACACATGCCTTTGTATCTTGTGACCAATGTTCAGTTGCCTGTAGACAGAGTTTTCTTTCATCACTGTTGCACTGAAGTGTTGTGCTGAATAACCATCTGTGAATTTGACTGGAACGCAAGTCTTGTGTGGTCTCCTGTATGGAGCAGGTGCTATGATCTTTAAGGTTCCTTCCAACCTAAACCATTCTATGATTCCGTGATCCTATGAATAAGGAATTTAGTCTATCCTCTGATGTCAGCGTTGGCTTCAAGCTTGACATGGATCAAGGCTATTGTGTCTTTTACACAAGATTAATCTCTAAAATAAGCATGTGTTATGATTTCAGTTTTAACTTAGGTTTCCATTTCAATCAGTAGGTGTGTTCTGTGAAGAAGCTTTGTAAAAGCTACCATATCCCTTAAGGAACATTTTTGTTGTAGTACGCAGGTATAGCTATCCCTTGTAAAGGGAAGAGGTTACAACAGTCAGGTCTGCACAGACCAGCTCCTAGGGCTTCACTGGTATTCTTTTTGGTTTATTTAGTAACAAAGCAGGTTAGTCCTAATTTCAGGATCCCTCAAACAACTTTGTTGCCTTAAAAACATACACAAACTCTGTGAGTGTGTGTCTGTATACACAAAGTCTCTCTGGCTCTTCCCCCTCCTCCCCATACAGATGTACTTAGGGAGTTTACATATACTTTGCTACATGAGTTAAACTGTAGCATAGGTATCGTTGGTACTTAAATTGTAGAGTGTTTCATTAACCATGATTTGTATACCAAAAGACTGTAAATCCAACTGAGAGATGCATTTGCATGACAGGTGTTTAGAACGTAAACGTAATTTACAGAATCAGCTATAGCATGTGAAGACTGAATTCAAGTAGACCTGGATGCATATGCTGTATTTCCATCGGAGTGATTTTGAAAGGTTTCCTTTAAACCTATTACATGTGTATTTACATACCTCTTTTGCCTGCATCCTTCGGAAGCACTGTTGGATTTAGAAAAATTATTCAGATTTGATTAAAAAAAATCATAATGATCTGGGTTTTGTTGTTTAGGTTTTTTTAAAAAAAAAAATCTAAGTAAATAAGTCTGCAAAAATTAGTTGATAACATTGAGTTTGACTAAGGTAATAAAATGTACAGGAATCACATGTGTTTATTCAATGTGTAAATCCTTACTTTCCTTCCAGGTTTCCAAATGCAGGAAAATCATCCTTGTTAAGCAAGATTTCTCATGCCAAACCTGAGATTGCAAATTATGCATGTAAGTTCATATTCTTATTTTGAGAGCAGTAATATTTCCATGAGAGCAAGAAGTCTTTTCTCTGACTTGGTTTGCAGGTTTATAATAAAGAATAGGGGATAACCATGTTGCCTGCTAAATACATTACACAGATTTTCAGTTGTAAGAAATACTTCAAAGAGAGAACTTGCTGTTTCAGTGTCCCATTCCTTTAAGCATCTCAGTTTTTCATGTGTACACCCTTATAATGCTTCAACCTGTTGATGCAGGGTCTATTTAACATTAATTTTAGTCTCAGCCCATTTTATTCTGTCGAAACTCTCCATGGTGTGTAATATCCTCCATGTGCTGAATATGCACCATCAAGTTCCTTTGCATAAACATCTTGTATGCTTTTGAAATAGCTACCACCTGTTCTTGCAACAGAGTAAGATTTTGGTTTTGAATCTGTCCACTGAAAAATGCCATTTTTATTATTTTTCTATCAGTAATTTAGGATTAGCCATCTGATCATTCCTTAATTAAAAAGCAGAAGTTCAAGTACTGATAATTCCTACCAACCTTCTTGCACCACTCCCAAGTCTCTACAGCCTTTTTATATTTTTTCTCAATTTGAAGAGTCCTATCCTTATTTTTCTTTATTTGGTAGTTATTCTGTAGTCTGGATAATCCTTTTTGTGTCTGAGACTTCTCTAGCCCCTCTATTCCCTTCTTGGGATGACAAGAACAGAATTGCACACAGTGCCAAGATTTGGTGAACCATTGGTTTTTTGAGTAGTCTAATTTTGTTCTCTCTTGTTTTGCTTTTTCTATATTCCTTTTCCAGTAATTCTTAACATCCCATTTGCCTTATTTTTTCTGCTACTGAATATTTGTTTCATTTAAATATGAAGTGAGAAAATCCTGCAACATTTAAATGTTTTGTAACATTAACATTTTTTAAAATGTTGGTTTTTTCCCCTCTTCTTTTTTC
The DNA here is from genome assembly GCA_008711295.1 of Anarhynchus alexandrinus. Classification (NCBI taxonomy): domain Eukaryota; kingdom Metazoa; phylum Chordata; class Aves; order Charadriiformes; family Charadriidae; genus Anarhynchus; species Anarhynchus alexandrinus. Next base: position 6,813,893 of record VUYV01000012.1, read on the forward strand.
CCTTGTCGTAGTTACAACAGTACAGCCTCAACTAGGAAAGATCATGTATACAGATTATAAGCAGGTTGGTATGAAAGTTCATTCTGGTTCTTCATTAAAGTTGTATATAATGGTTAGTTACGTTGCTTAACATAATTTCAGAAAGAAAAAGGAAACTTGTAGGTGTTTTCATATGTGTACCTGTAATGTATACATATAAAATGCAATTACGTTGACTTAGTGAACATTGTGGAGAAAGTACTATTTTTTTAAAGTAATAAGAAGATAGCTTTATAGCCAAATGCAGTAATATGATGCTGAGCTGATTTCAAGTAATTTTAATAAATGGCTTCTCATTTTTCCTTATCTCCTTTCTGTGGTTCTAATCCTGCTTTATAATCTTAGAGTTGTGTGCGGAATTGAGATTACTGTGTCCTAACATACTCTTGTTAAGTTTAGGACTATAAAAAAATCATTGTTTCAGAGATTAACCTGTTATTTTTACTTAGAAGAGGCAATTTTTCTGTAAGTTTGCTGTACAGAGAACTCTGGAATGAAGGAGTCGTTTTCAGAATGGATTTTAAATAGGGGCAAATTTGTCCAATAGCTGCAGATCTGCAGTAGTAAATGACAGGTAATTTAGTGAACACAGCCCAGTTACCATAACTTACTGTTCTGGCTCTCTAGGTTGGCTGCTCTGACTTCCTTTTGTGGTTTCATTTTTCTTTGGGGTTGGTTTGTTTGCTTGGGTTTGGGTTTTTTTGTTGTTTTTTTTTAATAAAAAAATAAAATAGTGTGAAGTGATAGTAATTGCCTGAACGGCTGGGTTAGTGCACTACCTGAGAGGTGAGGTACCTGGCTCCAGTTCCTTTTGTAGTAGGCTGTAGCTCTGGAGGACTGGTAGAGCTACTGCCTACCAACTTACTTTTTGTGAACCCAACTCCACCCAGCTTCTTCAGGTAAAGTTGTCAGATATTGTGTGGTGCTTGGAATCCTTTCTACAGCATCCATGGAGCGGGGAAAACCAACGCTACAGCAAACATTTTGATTCCTCAAGCTTGAATCTTCTTTGATGTGGTTTTGTTTTGTTTTGTAAGTATATGATACATGCAGTACTGGACTCATCACTTCCAAGATAAAAGGCAAATGCTAAAAGGGTTTCAGATGAGCTAACCAGAAAAGCATACCTCTCAGATGTGAAAAGACAGAAAACTTCTCTTTTCACTTTCAAAAGCAATAATCTTAGAGGGATTCAGTAGCTGATGTTTGAAACCTTCGTTTAACAAGCTTTAACAAAACTGTATATTAAAGGAAGTAAGTCTAGTTTGTCAGGTTCACTGTAGAGATGCACACATCTAAGGGAAGTTTTTTCTATATTCATTTTATCTGCTAGTTTAGGGTAACTTATCCTAGAAAACTGTGCTGCAAATAACAGGATTATTTATAGCCTTTTAAAAAGCTACCTACCTGCCATGAATCAGGACCTCTTGTTCTTACTGGTGTGTCTTTCTCCAGCAGGAGAACTACTTGCACTCCTGGCTTTCTTTTCTGCAGCCTTTTTCACATCATAGCCAATGACCCTTATTTTTGGCTGTTCCTGCAGTTCATGGTTTTTATACTACAGTGTTGGGTGCTATATAGGAACTATATGGACAAAATATCTCTTTTTCTAAAATCAAGGGAACCAGTGATTGTGATCACAGGGAATATCTGTGAGTAAGAGGAAGTACTTCAGCTTGCACAATTGCAAACGCTGAAAACAAAACAACGTAAGCAATTAAGAGCAATAATTGAGGTGACTGTTCTGTATCATTGAAGGGAGATTGGCTCATTATATCTTTTTTCCCCCTACAGAACATTGACATTTTTAAGGAAATATGTGGCAATTTGCTTATTTTATCTTAGTGCATCATGAAGAAGAACATGCGAGTTACCTTGTGCTGTCTGTCATTACTACTTGCAAAAGAAAAGACACAGAAGTAGAGGATCTGAGTACGAGTCTAGCTTCAGGTGTTAGTCCCAGATCATGGAAACTAGCGGAACCATTTACATTTTCTGCCAGAATATCTAAACAAAGTGCTGTTTTGAGAGAATATGAGTTTCTTTATGAGCTCTGTAAAAAATAGTCTTCGAAAGAGAGCTAAAGTTGGGGAAAAAAGGGGTCATGATGATACTACGGCACCCAAACACATCACACCAGGAAGTGGATGTTTCTGTTCTAACTCTCTGGTTACTCTCCTGTTGCAGTTACTCTCTCCCTGTTTCTAGTTACAAGTCTGTGGTTCACCCAGTTGTGCTTCACATCTCTGTAGATGGAAAATTCTGAAGCAAGGGTTCAAATATTTAGGAAATGCATAATGATTAAAAGTTAGTGTGACACATAAGTGAGAGCATAAGTCACGTAGCAGAAAGCCCCTTCTGCAATAGGTAGCACACTGGAAATTTTATTACATGCTGGCTTTGGGCATTGGTTAATTGAATCTAGTGGCTGTCTAAATGGGTATTAGATAGATTTGAAGACTGTGCTTTTGCTCTTCTTTGCTTCACTGTCTTAGCTTTCTGTGAGTTACTGAGTGGATACTTGGGGGTTTTAGTATTCTGCTCTTTTATGGTCTGTCTCGGCTCTCCTCTACAACTGCGTACAACCCTTCCAACCAGCAGAGAAAATTACAAGATCCCAGTCCATTGTGGCAGTTTTTGTTGGGCTCTCATCAGAAGCTGATACACTAATCAAAATCTTATTTCAGTTGAAGAGCAGAATACAAGTTCTTGGAGCTTCTCACGCTCAGGGGAACAATGTTAAGTGGGTTTGTATTTGGAATGATGATTCTCTGTAGCCACCAGGAACAGACTTTATTTTCTTTTCCAGTGACATTTTGAATTCTATACACCCGTGATAGCCTAATCTTCTTGCCTTTTGGGGTCTATTTTATTCTCAGATAATAGGTAAATTTTACAAGATCTCTGCTGAGGTATTATTACCCTCTGTTTTCTACTTTGCAGACAGTTATAAATAAATAGATGGAAGAACATGAGGAGCATGATGTCTGTGTAATAGTAGCATTTTGTTTAAATCTGCTTCTGATGGTAGATACCAAATGTATTGAAACAGCCAGTGCATACTGCAGGAGAACTGATCCCACACACAATTCCCGGGAATACACATAGTTGTAAAAGGAGTCTCTCAAAATAGAGATTCTGGACAGTCCTTTGTCTGGGTTCTTTTGTTTATATAAAATGATAATAAGTGTTGATAGTTTAAAATCACCATTTTTGCTTGTTGAAAATCTTTTGTTTGCAACTTTTGTTTTCCTAGATTTCAGTAGCTGATCTCCCAGGATTGATTGAAGGTGCACATGCAAACAAAGGGATGGGTCACAAATTTCTCAAACATGTAGAAAGAACCAAACAACTTCTCTTAGTTGTAAGTTAAATAAAATTTACAGCTTATTGAAATAAAAGGCAGTGCAGTAAAAAAAAATGTGTCTTATGCAGTGTAGTTGGAATTTAGGAAATAATTTTTAATTTGCATGTTCTGTGATAAATATAGCTGTAATACTGTTTTCAGAATGGAATGGTCAAACGACTGATGATAAATTAAATCCTTAAACAGAATTTATCATTAAAATTTGCCAATTAATTTAGGGCAGTGAAGTGTTCCAAGCATAATAAAAGCATGGAGGGATTTTTTTCCTTTCTTTTTTTCTGTAAGATCCCCTTTAAAAAGAGGTTTAAAAATCAGACCTTTGAGAAACACTGTATCAGAATCAACCAGTTTGTGCTTCTAGTGTCTATGATGTTACTTTGGTGTATAGTTGCCCTCTGTTATTTGCCCAGGAATGAGGGCATGTACGTGGACATTTTACTTGCAGAGTAGTTGATGGAGAGTACCTTGATACAGTAACGTAATCTGATACCACAAAGCTTGTTTTCACGTAACTTTTTCAGGTTGATATTTCTGGGTTTCAACTGTCTATGAAGACTCAGTTCAGAACAGCCTTTGAAACTATCTTGCTTCTAACAAAGGTAAGTTCTCATCTTCCTAATTGACAGTTGTAGTTATGTGTTGAGCCAAGAAAGAGGCTCAGTTTTGATCAAAAACTTCTAAATGTTAGTCTGTCTTCTGGATTTATAATATAAGGTCGGTTAACAAGCTTAGGATTCTCCAAAATGATTAAATTTTTATTTTCAGCTGTCTAGGTGAAACTGTTCTATTTTATGTTGGGCACAACTGTGCCTTTGTTAATCTGTGTAGCATATGGGATATTTCTCACAGTCCAGCAAAGGTGAAAAGACACATGATTTTCAGTTCCCTGGTCTGGTAGCATTTTAGGAAGTAGAAATACATGGGTATAGTTAAATCCCTGCCTTGATGCCTTTACTGCATAGCCTAATGGAGATGAGACATCAGGCCTCAGCTTTGCAGACATTCAGTGTTTCCATCTCTTGCCATTGCTTCTGATTAAAATAATACATTTTACATAATTTCAAGTTTAGCATTGTTCTCTCTCTAGCTATATAACTTGCGATGATGAATCTTCTGAATTTCAGCTATTGCTGTTTCTTTTTATCTGATTCATGATTGTGATTTTATATCTGATATTAACCATAGTCCATTAAAATGCTTAAGAATCAGAAAACTCTCCAAAGAATTTCCTTATATGTTTTATAGATCTGAACTTTTTCTGAAATTGATTTTGTGTTTGTGGATATCAGAAAAACAAAAACGTAATTCTTTTTATAGGAGGCTGTTTCAGAATCGACCAGCCTGTTTACCTGAAATATGTGTTTGAGTAAAAAAATCACTGAACATTATTTTCTTCTGTCAGACTGCTTTAATGCGTCAACCTTGAGCACCTGAGTAAATCTCACAGCTGCCTAAGCATGAAAGACTATTTAGGCAATTAAACAAATGAGAGAGGAGATGTAAAATTGAAGTAGCATTTGATAAACTACAAGTACTTATTAAGGCAAATTTACTTGTCTTTTAAGGAACTGGAGCTGTACAAAGAGGAACTTCTAACAAAGCCTGCACTTCTTGCCATTAATAAAATGGATTTGCCTTGTGCAAAGGATAACTTGGATGAACTTATGAAACAACTACAGAATCCTCAAGGTAAATTATCTCTTAACAATAACCTTCAACAAAAGTAGTGATGAGATTTCATCAGGGGTAACTCTGCATTGGCAAGGAGTTGTTTGAAACAGAGGTGAAGCCAGCTATTAAATTTATTATTTAAACATATGTTTTAAAACCACTTCCTGCATTTAGAGCTCTGTTTATATGCATCTGTAGTGCTGACTTCACTGTTGGAGAGGTATTTTAATAAAATAAAGATATCCTAGAAGATCTTTTCCGACTATGATGTGGGAGAGTAAATTTCCAGTCTAGATATCTCGGATAACAGTAACCTCTGTGGAAGGTCCCCTTACAGATACATGTATATACAATCTGTCATGTGACTGGCCAAAACACATGAAAATTCTGGACAGGCCTACGTAGGGGTTTACTTCAGTTTTGCTCTTACGTTGGGGGGGATTTCTTCTTATGTCCTGGAGTGTATAAGAACCTGGAAGGCTTAAAATCATCCATCTCCTGTGTTCTACAACTTGGGATTTCTCTGTACTCATCTTAAAGAAAGGGTGCAGAATCTTCTCATGAGGGTGTAAGTATGATATAACTGCTATGTTAGAGCTTATCTTCTGACACTTTAGCTTTTTTTTTAAAGATTAATTAAGCAAATAATACTTCTGTATTAATTACAATTATGTTTATTACTGTAATTTATTAAAAGTTTATTTCTTAAATTTAATGGGATTTTATGGGCTCTGTAGATATACACTATTTGGGGGTTGTACTAACTCTTTCGATACGATTTTTCAGACTTCTTACACTTACTACAGGAAGAAATTATTCCTGCAAATACACTTGAATTCAAAGATATAATTCCTGTATCTACATATACCGGAGAAGGAATTGAGGAACTAAAAGCATGTATAAGACAATGCATAGATGAAGAAGCCGAGCAGGAGAATGAAGAATATCGGAAAAAGAAACTACTACTTTTACAAACTTCGGAAGAACAACAAATGAACAGAAGCTAGCATTCTTGGCTGGATCCAATGCATTTTAATATTTTTAGCGTGTACATGAACCCATTGCTATGCCAACCTTCCATTTAATTTTTGTTCCCTCTACCACCACTGCCCACTTCTCTGCACCATCCCCACCCCCCCCGTTGTCTCCATTTCTTTTGGCACTTGGGTAGTGCACAGTGGGGAAAAGAACAGTTTTTTCTGATTTATGTTGGGTACCGACTCAACAGAGTAAAGACCAAAATATGTGCAACTCAGAGCACTGCTTAACAACTGATGATCCCTGCAATATTTTTTGCCAAATGATATGAATGGAAGGAATGTAACCCACAGAGGTAGCAAAGGAGCAAGTTCAACCACTCTGCATCTTTTGCCATGGATATCAGAAGTACCCAGGGAAATTTCTGATGGGCAGTTTTCCAGGGCCTAGTGCTTCTGAGGTGAACCAGTTCTGCTATTCTGATGGGCATTGGATTGTGGGGTTTTTCGTTATTTTTAAAGATCTAAAGGAAAACAGAAATAAATGGCTGCAAGGAAGTGACTTGGAGCATGAAAAAGTGAGGCTGATGTCTACTGGGTTTTTTCCACACCTGTTGGTGCCTACTGTAGTCCTCTTGATCATATAAATCCCGATGCCAAATTCCCAGACTTAAAGTCCTTTTAGGAGTTTAGGACTCCTTTTAGGAGTCCCTCCTTTTATGGAGTTGTGGGTATATGTTACTCTCTGGTGAAGAAAACGATGACTGCTTTTCAACAGAGCTATACATTTTTGGGAATAGTTAATGTTCCAGTTTTTTGTATTATGAGCAGGCACACTTACATTTTACTTTGGAAAAAAAAAATTAAAAGTCCTTTATTGTACAGGGTGGGTTTTACTTCAAAGCTATTAAATCTATTGCAAAGCAAAATAAGACTGAATACATCAAAGGCTTTTCAACTTGATCTTGTTTTGATTTGTAAGGATACTTATCAAACCCTGCTTCTCCACCTTGTTTTAAAAGCAGTGACTGAGAAGAAGGGTATGATTTCTCATAATACAATTATTTTATCATTAGTATTGGTTCTGATTTTCCTCTAATTTTATTATGTTTGGGGCTAACGTGTTTTCACCAAAGCTAAGCGTGGGCAGTCAATAATTTTTGATGCTCCATTTATTTCATAGTAGAAAATAACATTATTATTTTTTTTGGTCAGACTTCTTGAACACTGGTATTTATCTTGCATGTAAATAAGGGGGGGGAAGTTTGAAACCAGGGCCAGCTTGACTTTATTTCAGCTGTGTGTGAGGAGGTACGTGAGCTTCAGGGACGAGCGGATAATGAGTGAGTGCAGGACTGGACCAGGCTCGGGCGCTGTGGCTTGCGGGACTAGCACTGGCCCAGGCCAGCAGCGAAGCACCTGCTCGGGTGGTGCTCGGCCGCTCACCAACACAGGGCTGAATCGGAGGAGAAAAAGCGAGATAACTTGTGGGTTAAGGTAAAGACAGTTTAATAAGTGAAGGAAAGAAGAATTTTTCTTTTTTTAAAAAAAAAAAAGCAATCAAAGCGATCCACCTGTGACGGCTCTCCCGGTGAACGGCTGCTTTGGGAAGCCGCTGCCGGTTCCTCTCACTTTACTGACGCTGTTGAGGAGTGTATTTTAAGGCCCCGTCACCTCCGCCCGCGGGGTCCCAGCGGGTCGCACGACCGGCCCGGCCCCGGCCCCGCGCACCGCCCTGCCGGGGGGGTGCCGCGGGGGTCGATGGGAGTTGTAGTTCGCGGGGAGAGGGCGGGGCCGGCACTGCGGCGGCGCCGGACTACAACCCCACAACCCTCCGGGCGTCCCGCCGCCGGCCGCGGCCTCCCGAGCGCCTGAGGAGGAAAACAGCGGAGGGGAGCTGCTCCGGCGGGCGGAGATCGGGGAGGGCAGTGGCCATGGTGCGCCCTGACAGGAAGGTGAGCGGCGAGAGCGGCCGTGTGGTGTGGGGGTGGTCGCGGAGGCGGCTTCGGCTTTGTCCCAGCGGCGCCCGGCCCTGAGGGGGCTGCCGGCCCGGCCCGCTGCCGCTGAGGAGAGGGGAGGGGGGCGCGTTGGGCCGGGCGGGGGGATGGTTTCTGCGGCCCTCCCCGCTTTACTCCCCGCTCCCCTTCGCAGCGCGACAGGTTTCGTGGGCTTTGGTTGGGGTGCGCTCCCCGTGAGGCGGTGTCGGCGGCGCCCGGCCTGTGCCGGGGGCTGCCCGGTCCCCCCGGGGCGGGTGGGGGGTGCTGCCCGCCTCAGCCGCGGCTGTGCGCCGTCTGCCCCTTCCGAATCGGTTGGTAAAATAATCACCCGTATTGCTGGTTGTTGTTTGTTTGTTTGTTTTTTTTTTCCTTGAAACTCCTAATATGTTAGCTAGGAATGTTAATTCTAATCCTTTACGCCTAGATTTAATTTTTAATAGGAGTTTTGTAGACCTTGGAGCTGATGATTGATTTTTAGAAGAAAAAAAAAATGACTGGTGGCACTCATTCTGTATCAGTTTCTTCCAGTTATCTTGAAACGGGATAGCTGTTGGTCTCCTCTCTCGGGCGGCCTGTTCTCCAAAACTTGTAATATGTTTTTAAATTGCTAATACTACTGTGGATAGCTTCAGAATGCATTTGTTTATAAATGGTGTTTACTGTGACCTCCCACCTGCAGGTCTTTACAGAGCAGCGGTAGTTCCCAGGCTACGGTCTTCTCAAGGCCACGCAAGGGAACAGAGAGCTGGCTTTACTCATCACTGAATTATGTCTCTAGGAAATGTCTTTTTAAAATTTGCTTCATTTTTTTGGCTTGTGGGCAGTTAATGACTTACCAGTTTTTACCCAGCTTCAGCCAGCATCTCTTGTTACAGCAATGTGGTTCTTTAGAATAGGAGCTGTGGTAAAATCTGTGCCTGAAGTGGTATTAGGGCTGGTAACTTTTGTGGATCAGATATAAGACCCTGAAGTACTGCAGCTGTAAAATGCTTGGGATGTAAGAAGCTTGAGTGTAGAATCTAAGGCAAGAGAGGGTTCCACCTATGCTGGCCAAAGTGTGCTTTCTTCCCATGGACAGCTTGTTCAGAAATGGCTGAGGTCCCTAGTTATTCAACATCACCAGTGACAGAGAATAAAATCAGCTGGACTAAACAGCTAGAGGAAGAGAAAAGAAACTCCATGTCTGCAGAAATGGAGGTTTTTCTGAGTTGGATATTGTTAAATATTTCATACCTGCTCTGTATCTGTTTATTACAACAGCTGGTGGCCACAGGTTTTCATCATTTAATGGGAGTGACTTTTAGGCTGGGCACAGCTCCCTTTCTGACTGGTTTGTTTGCCAGTACTAATTTTCTACTTAATTATGGGAGTTACTGAGCACTGGCTGGTATTTTGGGGTGTGACCCTGCAGAGGGAGGTCTGTATGTTTACTTCAGCTTAGGTTGCTGCTAAATACACAGAAAGCTTGAAAATTGCTCAGAAATGTTAGTGAATAAAAACAGGTGCTCTGAGCTATGCGGTAATACTTTTTTTTTTTTTTGAGTTCCAAACGCAAAAGAAAAAAAAATTGCTACTTCTCCTCCAAATGCAGTTGAACATGTTGACACTGACCTCTTCAGCCCTGCATATTTAATTTGCCAAATTGCTGCATTTACTCATAGCAGTTTTGGTTGATTAACCTGGCAGTGGAAATCCAGTGGGATGCTTGATTTGATTGTGTCAGCTTCTGTGTTATGTACGCAATAGCATTCATACTGGAGGACTCTATACTTGGACATTTGCTTTCTCATTTAGTGAAAAATTTGAGTTGCATGAGTGTGTGCTGTGAGGTCTCTCTCTTACCTAGATGGTTTGATAGAAGAATTTCTTTGATGTTACACCCCAGGAGACTGCGCATATATAAATGTTATAATATTTCAGGTTTTGATATAGGTCACTTAGAAGAAACTCTGTGTCTTTCTACATGTTAGTACAGCAAACTCACCTTTAGGTTGTAGCTCTTAACAGTCACATAATGATATGCTTGTGGGTCTGACACTGTCCAGTAGAAAAGTGATTTTCCTATTATGACCTGCAGAGCTGCTCTTGTGACTCAGTGGTGTGGATCCCAGATGTGGTTGTAAAGAGAATCCACAAGAAGATCATTTCTCTTCCTCTGGAAAAGCTGGACAGCCATTGAAAAGGCGTCATCAGTACTTCCTGCCTTTCTCCCTTTTCCTTCCAACTTTTGTGTAGAAGCCAGGAAGAAATAGAGAACCACAAGTAGATAAACAGTTTAGAGTCTGTGTTTTGTTCTCTGACATCAAAAACATCATTGCACCCTTTTCTCCCTGTTGTTTAAGCACAGCCTGGAACCTAACATCTGAAATAATCATTTTATATGACTTTATATGAATTTTTTTGCTAGACACATAAAATTCAGGATGTGAACATCTGTGTCTTGTAACACTCATAAGAAAGGGAGTTTTTTGCACCCTTCTTACCTGTTGCATAAAGACAGAAATGGGTAGATAGAAAGAGAAGGTGATCTGGGGAAAAATCCTGGGGGAAGAAAAAAAGTAGTTTGTTTTGCTTTTTAAATAAGAGGCAATTGTAGAAAGGTGATGGAGTTGGCCTGATGTAAACAACTGAGATTTCTTACTTCTGAATTACAATGTAAATACTGTTGCTGGAATTGCGGGAACCAAATGTGATGTTGACTCTCTCCTTGTTCTGTTTCCTAGATCCAGTAACACCTTTTGTCCTACTTCTAGAAGTTTTTAAGGTTTCTCTTGATTTGGACACACCGCTGGTAAGTACACATCTTAATTAAGATGACAACATCAGCTTTGTTACTGTCTTAATCAGGGATCTGTAACTGAAGCTGTAATTACAGCTATAAAGCTAGCAGTATTTAGAAGATAGGACAAGTTTCCCCTGATGGGGGGATCATGGATATCTACCTACAAATTCACTTTTCCTTGATACCCTGTGATGGCAAAAATGAGCTATTTTCCATGTCTTTCCCTTCCTACCCCCAGAGAAGCACTGCAGGCTTGCTCTTTTCCTTTTTTTTTTTTTTTAAAAAGCAAACAAACACACACACACACACACACACCCCCCAAACCAAATACCATCACCAACGACAAGAAAAACTAAAACAACCCCAAACCACACACACCCCCAAAAAAACAACAACAACAAAACCACCCTTGGTGCATCTATCAGGAATGGTCGGCAAAAATAAGGTATTTAGGGTGGCCTAAACACACCTGGCAACTATAGGATGAACTAGAGACCAAAGTCTTCTGTCCATGTAACTGGTACAGCAGAGGTAATAGAAAAATAGAAATCTTCCTATGCTGTCCTAAGTCCTGGCTGCGTAATCCTTGCCATAACTATACTTTGATATAGTATAGGTGTTTTCTTCCCTCCTCTCATATTAGAAAATAGGGGTGAATCTCACATCACTTCTTGCCCACTCTGCATTAACTCTGCTCAGATTTTCATCACGTGCTATTGCAAATGACATTGCAGAAACAATGGGTTTCTGAAAACAGCCAGTCTTGTGCTTATTCCACCTGCTTCTGGCAGAGCTGTATCTCAGAGTATGCGCTGCCTGCATGGAAGTTTTATGCAGGCAAAGGCAAACTCTTTATGGAAGAGTAAAAGTATCGAGCTTGAGGAGAACACAATTTGATGCTATATTAGATCTAAGCTTATTTGTTATAGTTTTGTTTCCTTGCAAGTTGGTTGCGTTGATGTTGCTGAAGCTGAGGTTAAGCATAATATTAAATCAATTATGATGGAAGTAAGTCTTGGGTCCCCTTACCAGGGGAGTATCCTATTAATGACCCACTATCTGAAAAGATTTCTGCTATGAGAACAGTAGCTTGCCCATGCTCACCTATTAGCAAAAATATAATGCCATCTTTTGGATGAATAAAGTCCATTTTTAGCATAAATGTGGTTGTCATTATTTCTTTTCAGCAGTGCTTCTTTAAAAGAGTATGATCAACAGTTAAATGTTACCCACATACCATTGCAATCCTTCATGGTTAGATGGCATAAAAAGTAAATAAATGCCTAATGACTTCTAAGGAAACAAATTGGGCTTTATTTATTTCTCTATAAATCAATAAACCGCTGGCTAGCTGTATAGCTTGATAATGCTTGTAGTCTGCTTCCAGTATACATGAAAATTCCTTATCTGAAAAGTTCCCTGGGCATTTGATGTTTGCAGGTGAGAAGGATAGTAAGTGATCAGATCCTATTTTCTCTTTGGTTGCAGCCGTGTTTGTAACCTTTCTGAGATACAGTTATTCAGTTATTTGTATGTGCGTTAGGTAGAACTTCTAGTACCTAAAGAATTGTGTTGTGACTTAAGAGAATTAAGCACAATGCAGTATAATGATTGGAAGAAATTTCATTAGGAGTTTATGGCTTAATGACTCTCGGTGAGAATTTTCAAAGTATCTGCTGATTTTTAGGTACTATAATTTTTGTCTTGCTTCAGGTACACTCTGGGATGGATCCTCAGTGCCTGTTATGCATTAGGCCTCTTCAAAGTATCTCAAGCACCCAGAAGTGGGGTTACTCAAATTAATGAGTCGTTGTTTCAGAATTTTTTTTTTTTTTAAAAAAGACCCATCATTGAGACTGTTTTCTCGGATCTCTGCAGGCAAGAGGCTACGCTAGGTACACAGGCAGTGGTTAAATTGAAAAGGAAGCAGTATTCTTTAACACTTCCTCTGAAGAGGAAAATGGGAAAGCTGAAAAGCCATCTGCTTTCTGGAATTGTTCATGTACTTGGACAGCTGGTTTTGAAAGGCAGAAGTCATGTGGAAGAACTGTTCATTGTTTTCGAAAAAATCATAGTGAATATTCAAAAGCGTGAGCCTTCTCTACTAGCTTACAGCTCTCATCAACAGCTTGGCCTATGTAAAATGTGGATAACTGCCTGCATATGCATTCCTTATCCAATGTAATGATGCTGGTTTTAAGCAATTCCGTCTTACTCACGCAGCAGTGCGGTAGGACTGAATACGCACTCTGGTATTACGTCTGGGCTAAAGAGAGGGAGCTGCCAGTTGAGGAGAGGTGAACTTGTTAAATCACGCCCACTCACTGACTCACCTTCTCCACTCAGACTCTGGAAAAGTCCGTGCAGCAACACAAGGTGAAAGGCTGTGTAGAATCGCATGTTAAAGTGCTCCTTTTTTATCTTGAACACAGCGAATTTAGCAGTCTGTCAGCTGAGCAATCATAACAGTCTGTGTAATAATCTGAGGTTTCATTAAAGTGTGAACTTAGTAGTGTTACCTCCATATAAGTGTGTAAGGCAAAGAAGGTGCCAGAGTGTTACTGCCTACCAGCCATCATGCAAGTTTATTATCCTGGTACAAGTCAACCATAGTCAGTCCTATGTCTGTAAACTTTCACCCAGTGACTTTTTTTTTTTAATTTTTCTTTTTAATTACAGTAAACAACTTCTGTAGGCAAGAATGGGTTGCCGGGATGTTCATGCAGCAACAGTACTGGCCTTCCTCAGTGGAACAGCCTCAGTAGCTGGACTCCTTGCAGCAGTTCTGCTTCCAAACTGGAGGCAAATGAGGCTGTACACGTTCAACAAGAATGAGAGGAATGTCACCGTTTACACTGGACTCTGGATTAAGTGCGCTCGCTTCGATGGGAGCAGAGACTGCGTGATATATGACCCACAGTGGTACACTGCTGTCGATCAACTGGATTTGCGTGTTCTTCAGTTTGCCCTTCCACTGAGTATGTTAACTGCTGTCTCAGCTCTGTTTCTCTGCTTGATTGGCATGTGTAACACAGCCTTTGTATCCAGCGTGCCAAACATCAAATTGGCCAAATGCCTTGTAAACAGTGCAGGCTGCCATCTCGTGGCTGGCCTCTTGTTCCTGCTTGCGTGTGCCATTTGTCTCACTCCGTCAATCTGGGTCATTTTTTATAACAATTACCTGAACAGAAAATATGAGCCTGTCTTTAGCTTTGACATCTCTGTATTTATTGCCATTGCCAGTGCTGGCGGTCTGTTTTTCACTTCTGTTCTGCTGTTTCTGTGGTACTGCGCATGTAAAAGCCTACCTTCTCCATTCTGGCAGCCCCTCTATTCCCATGCCCCCAGCATGCACAGCTATGCCTCTCAGCCGTATTCTGCACGCTCTCGCCTCTCTGCCATAGAAATTGACATTCCTGTTGTGTCACATGCATCTTAAGAAGACAAAGTCTTGGAAGCCAAGTTCTTGTGCTCATTCAAACCATGAAAATCACAGGCTTGATTCTCTGTGCTGCCTTGCACTGAGCATAGTCATTTGTAAGGTCAAGTTTCCCAAGGTGCAAAGCAATGGAGACCTGAGTTCAGTAACTCCGTTGCGGTTCTCGTGTGTTACTTCCTGACCAACTACTTTTTTTTTTTTTTTTAACTCTGAACTCACTACAGACAAAATTGCTGCTAATGCTGGGACAGTACACTAACAATAGTATCTGTTCATCCTTCTGCTTACTGACATTAAAGCAGGTTTGAACCTCTTTGCTATTTTGATAAGCTATTATTTGATTCTCATCCCACTGTAAGAGCTACATAGGTGGCCCCTTGCACCCATGCATTCTCCAAATGCAGACAGTGGAACTGGGTGCAGGGGGTTCACTGAGTTTCTTGTTCATTTAGACACACGTGTTTTAAGATGTGATGTCTGAAAAGGCTATTTGGCAGACATTCAGTTCTGTAGCACTGTTCTTTGTTTTCCGCTGCACACAAAAAAGCTACCCAATTATCAACTTCTGCAATAGAATTAGGGTCAAATTACCCTATATTTTCAAAGTAGCTATCAGAAGGAATAAAACTGATTTAACTAATAACATTCTTCTGTACTGTAGTAACATTTTGTGACTTACTGGAGGCTAGAAACTTTTTTGTGAATTTTATTTCTAGTCTATTTTTTAATAAGTCAGCAAATTCACTAGATCTATTTTGCGATTAAAACAAAAACCACTTGTATTTAAAAATTCTGTTTAGAAGCTTGAATATTTTATTGAAGGCCATCTTAAAGATGGATTTTCAAGTAGGCTTTAAAGTATTATTCAGTTCTGGAGAGAAATGTCACTCACTGCAAAATGGATTAAGAAAACCATGAAGAATTCTGAAGGCTGTGAAAGATTCTTTTGGAACACTGTACACAAGCTATAACAACATCTCTCTAGGAAGGGGATTATGACCCTGGGGAGATATTTTTTTTAAATCTAGTTTGTTTGGGTTTTTTTTAATGTATATACAAGTAACAATGAGCTTGTGTATTTTTCAGAGTTGATCTTTATGGTTGTTGAACTTCTCATGCTGTAGCTGATTACTGATTAAGACTTAACCTTTTCAGCCTTGTTCTTCAACACCTTTCAAGTTGAGGTATTTTAAAATCCAGTTATTTCCTATGCTGCCACCTCACAACTGGAGAAAGTTTCCGATTCCTATTTGCTGTAAGATAAGGTTTTGAATAACTTGTGAGCTTCACCTTGTAGCTCTATGAGGATGAGGAGGGATTATAAATTCCCAACCTGGGGTGTCTTTAAATCGTTTTTTTTCTTTCTAAAATGCAGAGCAGCTCAGCCCTAAGGATCAAAGCTTTTCAATATGGGCTTTGAAATTACTTGGAAATCTGATGACACTGAGTTGAAGAGTGTTGTAATTAAGTCAAGTATTTGATTTGCTCAGATTTTGGCAAATTGAGATCTTGTGTTTAAGATGTCATTCCGGTCAGGAAAGTGATTTTGATTGGTGGCATTCTGGAGCTTAGTGGATATTTGTATTTCATTAATCCCAGAACAAATTTGCTTTGCTGAAAAATCAAATCGAGCTTTCCAATTCCAGTTCTGCAAACTCATCCGAGGTCCTGAAAATCAGTTCATTTCCTTTTCCAAGCATTAGAGATAGGAACAAATGCTGTGCTGGGCAAATGTTGTTCTGTTACAATCTGTGCAATAATAGTATATTAAGAGGAATCTTTTTGGGTTTACTGGTAGGCCTTAGACTTTAGCGGACTCAGATGTTAGCTTTCTTTAGAGGAAGCTGAGCTCTGTCATAAATTCCCCGCGTAGTCAGTAAAGTGACAGGCCTTTCAGGCAGAGTGCTTGATTAAATTGCAGTCTAAGGAATTAACACTGTAGATTATAAAGAATACTTAAGGAGGTAGGCCTTTAAAGTTACATGAATTTAATACTTTTAGGTTTACAAGGTATGATGTTAAATGAAATATCTTTTTTTTTTTTAATCAGATCATGACTTGTGTGGGATTAGAACATATATAATTACATGCAAGCCCACTTTTTTTTCTTCAAAATTGAACTTTACAGTTACTTTGGTTGTCCAACCTTAGATACTGCTGCTGTTTCAGCTGCCCATATGCTTAGATGCTTTGTCAGGTCACAGCATCTAAGGGACCACTGGTTTGTGATTTCGTGTCAGGTTGCTTCCCCATCACTCCAGTGTCTTTTCTTCTTTGTGCCTTGCTTAAGTTATGAGTTGGCCAGTAAATGTTAGTTTTCAGTCAGCGTCTGGTATGCTTTTTGAGCCTGAATTTACAAAGCATTTTGATCATTTTGGAGGGATGATGAATACATCTCTTGCTGACTTTAAAAGGAGCTGAATCTTCAACATCTCCAGAGCAAGAAAGGCAGCCTGGCTAACTTGTGTTTTTCTATGGAGAGTAAATGCAGCCAGTGTGTTGTCTGTATACTTTTAAAAGCAGGTATCTCTGACAGCTCTCTTGTGTTCTTTGATTTTTATGCACTAAACTTTCAATCAGTATTTGCTGCTGCCTAAGCTGATAACTTGTTGCTTTGCAAATTGTGTCTTTTCAAAAGTCTGCAATGGATCTGAGTTATGAAAAGTGGGGATCCAAAAGTTAGTGGATTCCAGCGCAGGTTTTGGTTGAGGTCATCTTTATCAATAAGACCCTTGCATCACGTTGTATCCCTGAAGCACGGCTGAGTTTCTTTCAACAGTGCTGTTAATGTGAGTTTCTGCTGGATACTAAGTGAAATTAACTGGAAGTGCTGTGGTGTATTTCTCCTTCTTTACAGAAGAAGTGGCCAACCTGTGACACTTGAGCTGAGTGCCACTCCAGCATTTCTCTTGCTAAGGTCACCAGCATGCCCAGCGGCAGGGCTGGGGAGTGACAGGCCTCCTGGGATTTGGGGATCAGAACGCCTGTATCCTGGCTGTGTCTGTGCCAGGGAACAGCTGCTGTGGAGCAGTTAGCACCCCTGCCTCTGACCAGCTGCTCCTTCCTGGGCACTTCGCTGCGTGCAGGACAGGCACTCTGGGTCTTGAACACAGGAAGATTTTAATTTGTGGCTCATGCAGTCAAAGGTTGGGTGCTCTGGGGTGACAGGAATCTGTATTTTTTTCTAGTAATTCCTGTCCAACTTCTTAAGTTGTGTTTAATTACAGTGTTGGTTCTTTTTATGTGAAACAGAAGATACGTATTTTTAATAAAACATTCTCATACAGATGCAGTTTATTTTGATTAATTTTTGTGGAAAGCAGTAACTGCTAGAATATGAAAGACTTTACCTGTTTTCTTGTTGATCAATAGATTTGCCAGACTGTTTCAGATGCCTTAACAGGCTTAAAATATGTTGTGTGCACTGCATTTTAACTCCCTAATTTTATAGGTCTGCTGCTTTAAACAAAACAAAAAAAAACCTCCAAAAAACCCAAGCCAACCCCCTTCTGCCACCTTCTGAAAGCTTGACTATTATTTAGAATTTCCTTTATTTTTATTGTAAGCTAGTTCTAAGAAGTATTAGGGTTCCTTTTTCCTTTCTAAGGAGGAGAGTGATTTCCCTTAATCTAGAGGATTCCCTTTCTCTGCCAGTGGCCAGCATGCGGGCTGGGGGCCAGGATCTGGTTCAGCCCCATGACAGAGCCAAAGTGTAAGTGGTACATGGAAAAGAGCGCAGTCCTCACCCTGCACCCAAAGCCCTGCCTCCTCCCTGCATCCGTTCTGCTGCTCACTCAGCCATCGCTCACCCAGTTCAACTTGCTAACCCAGCCGAAAACTTTCTTGGGTTAGTTTTCTCCTAGACTGGTAAGATTGGCATCACACAAGAAAGGCGGTGGTGGCATTAGCTATCCTGCCCTCTCCCCTCTGCTGTCCTGGCTGCGATGTCAGCTGGAGAATCATGGAATCATCTAGGTTGGAAGGGACCTTTAAGATCATCAAGTCCAACCAACAATGTCACGCTGCCAAAACCACCACTAAACCATGTTCCTCAGCACCATGTCTACCCATCTTTTAAATACCTCCAGGGATGGAGACTCAACCACTTCCCTGGGCAGCCTGTTCCAATGTTTGATAACCCTTTTGGTGAAGAAGTTTTTCCTCATATCCAATCTAAACCTCCCCTCGTGTAACTTGAGGCTATTTTCTCTTGTCCTATCGCCTGTTATTTGGAAGAAGAGAGCAACCCTCACCTCACTACAACCTCCTTTCAGGTAGCTGTAGAGAACAATAAGGTCTCCCCTCAGCCTCCTTTTCTCCAGGTTAAGCAACCCCAGTTCCCTCAGCTGCTCCTCATAAGACCTGTGCTCCAGACCCCTCAACAGCTTCATTGCCCTTCTCTGGACTTGTTCCAGAATCTCAATGTCTGTCTTGTAGTGAGGGGCCCAAAACTGAACACAGTACTCGAGGTAGGGCCTCACCAGTGCTGAGTACAGGGGGACGATTGCTCCCCTAGTCCTGCTCACCACACTATTTCTGATACGGGCCAGGAGGCCATTCTAATACACACCAGAATATGCTACTGCCTTGTATGTGAAAGTTGTTTGGGCATCCCAGGGACTTGTGGCAGTCCAGAATGACAGTAATGGTTAGTGATGCTTCATTTCTCTCGCGTGCTGCTGCTGGCAACTACAGCACCAAGCCTTTCCCCGTTTTTATGGAGCAAAATACAAACCCTTTGAGCAATAGAAACGTCGATACCATAGTGCCAGTTCAAAAAATGATCATCCGGATTATTTATGCAGAATATAATGAGACTCACTGGTAATTCCTCTGTAGATTTACAGTATTCTAAACTGGCAATCTAGTAAATTGGGGTTTTTTATTTGTTGGGGGAACTAATGTTTACATGAGAACAATTCTCATGGAGTATGCATAGTATCGAGCAGTTGTTGCCAGTAGTACAGCTCACTTGAGGGGGTGGAAAAATGATTTGATATTCTTTGCTTCTGTGGGTTCACTTCCTCCTTTGCAGTCACATTCAGACAGGCCTCCTGTCTCTGACAGCTGGTATAAACCTTGGGACTAGTTGGGTGTTGACATAAATAATGTGATGCAGAGAATTCAATTTCTCCCAAAACATGGGAATGCCTCATTATTTTTTTTTAATTAAAATTCCTAAAAAAAAATACCCCATGTATTTGTGCTCATTGAAAACCAATGCCTTGGCAGATTTTCCCCTGCTTTGTTTCACAGGAATTGAGTTCACGGATGTGATTCAGCAGGTATGTAACGTTACTTATCCCTTCCCGTATCTACTGAGCAGGCAAGTAACACACCTTAGACACAGCATGAGCTTTTTCGTACATTTTTTGTTCCACTGCTGCATCAGCACTCATCAAGCTGGACACACATCAAGCCTCATCGAAGGGTAAGAGGGTGGTTTCTGATTTCAAAACTGCTTTTTATCTGTGTTCCAAACAATCACTTTGCTCATTCAGGTATCAGGCTGCTAGGGATGGGGACTTTGTCTTTTGGGTGCAGCAGCTTCAAGGAAGCGTAAAGGCAGTAGACATTGTGGTGAGCCGGAGGGTATGAATAGTTAAGGCTGTTTTGAGGAGAGAAATTAGAAAGCTGGACTGCGAGGGCCGGGTTGTTGTCCTAGTTTCTGTTCTAACAATGAGAAAAATACATAATTAAAGCTCTAAGTATTTGAATAAGCTTCACTGAGCACCAAAGACTGCCAGAATATGATAAGCAAACTTTGAAAACACAGCATACGAGTACTACCCAAGCAGCATGTGTCCTTGGGAACCACAGATGTTGACCCAAGTGCTGAGCACCACTTCCTAGGTACGTGCCATGCCAGAAGCTGCTGTGTAGCCACCACTGCCAAGGATGGCATTTTAGCACCAAAGCTTGGCACTCTCCAGTCTCTCTGTAGTCTCACTACTTGGTATTGCAGCACTTCCAGCAGTTAGAGGGTCTGTAACCATTGCTATTGCAATAGTTTTCTTCCTAAAGCCAAAATACATTAATAAACAAATACATAAGATCATTTACAAATTCACATTGGAGTTTACATAAATACTAGGTGTTAGGTCAAAAATAAATCATTCTCTAGAACAGGTCCTGGATATATCTTAACTTACTGTTGACACTTTTTGACCTACCATTCTAAAGTTGATGGCATGTGATTTCTCGATGGGCTTAAGCAGATGTAAATATAGTCTGCTACCAGAAGATGAAATGCCATCTTCTTGCTGCTTTTGCTATTTATCTT
Organism: Anarhynchus alexandrinus; assembly: GCA_008711295.1. Classification (NCBI taxonomy): domain Eukaryota; kingdom Metazoa; phylum Chordata; class Aves; order Charadriiformes; family Charadriidae; genus Anarhynchus; species Anarhynchus alexandrinus. Next base: position 6,834,448 of record VUYV01000012.1, read on the forward strand.
CTCCTCTCCTTATTTAGTTTTCAGCCTCCCAGGCAGCTAATCTGCCTGCTGGTCATGAGCCCTGCCGCCAACACAAAGGAATAAGTGAGTGGAAGTAGAAGGGCAAGATGGCAGCCTTAGGTTGATTCTTCATGAAACCTTACTTTGAGATCTTTGTTTTCTTATTTAATAAGCATTTTACATGTTATGTTATTTCTGTGTTAATTATTAACATATTTCTATGTTAATTCTGATTTATTTTTTTAAGGCAGATTGTGTTTATTAATTGTAGAGGTTATTGAAAAATGCTGCATTTTGAGAAAAGCATTGGACATTTATTAGCAAGGCAAAAAAACATGTTTCAAAAGTTTGTCCCCTTTCATGTGATCCTCACTGACTTAGAAAAAGAAGGTAAAATGGAAAACGGAAAAATGTAATGAAGCAAAAAAAAAAGTTGATTTCTTTTTTATTGAATTTGAAGATTACACTGCTTTAAACTATGTTTGTCTTAAGAAATCTCAACCAGTAATGATATTAGTAAGGAAAAGAGCTAATTTTTGAACAGGTGAATGGTGCTAAATACTAACGTTTGCGTTAGCTTTATAGGTTAGATCAGAATGGTTTAGTGTTATCTCTGAAGACTTAGCATGATGGATGACTATTATTGCACTGTTTTGACTCTTTAATCAAGTCAGCGGCAATAAAACGGTCAGGCTCTTTCTACTGCTTTGCTGAAGTGTTCTATAGACAGGTTGAATTTTCTGGCAAAAGTATCACCCCAGGAAGCAGCTGACGAGGAGTTACATTCTCACAAAATAGGCTCAGTGGGAGAGCATTTGTTTTTTACAGTACAGATGCAGATAAATCAGATCGCTCAAATCTGGCTGCCTTCTGGGGCTGCCTATTCTGCTTGGTTCAATTATACACCTCCCAGAGAAGGCCTTGAGAATACGTGCCCCATCATCAAAAAAGTATTCACCTTTCTGGCCTTTCTTAGGCTGGTGGGGAAGGCACCTTTGGATCTGACCTGCCATCTGCAACTCTGACCAAACACTGTTGACCTCCACAGCTGCAGAGTTGAGGACGTTTCCCTTGCAAGTAATTGGGAGGATCAGCCTAACAACTTGGAAAGTGTTGCCTCTGAGAGCTTGGTGGCACTCAGGCAGCCGGAGGTTTCTGGCATTGTGGCTCAGTGAGTACCAAGGTGCCGGTGGGGTTTTCAGCCGTCCTTTTGTGATCTGCCGTTGGGTTACAGAGTTCATCGTTCATTACGGTACATCAGTTCCAGTTAGTTTGCATGTACACGTTCAAAAGCCATGTGGCTGCACCTTAATTAGCCAAGGAGTTATGAGAACCTTGAGAACCACTAATCTTAGCGGCTGATGCCTATATGCCTCACTTTAGAAGTCATCTGAGAGCTGTAATTCTCTCAGGCTCTCAGCACTGATCTGCTTAGAGCTCCTGTAGGAGATCTTGAATGCTGGGCAGAAAAGAATTTCTTGGACTAGATGTCACTACTTACGGTAAGACTCAAACACATCACAGAGACTTTTTGTTTTAAAGCACAGGAAAAGAACTCAAAAAGGTCTTACTAGATAGATAACATGAAAACAACATAATTTGATGAGATATGCTTCTGAGCTGCTTGTGTCTGCATCCTGAAGTACAAAAAACCCTGCAGCTTTTTAGTTTGACACTCAAGTCAGCTAAGTAAATTACCATTTCTTGAGAAGAAAGGTTGTCTTTGATGGTTTCTTTCCCTAGAAAATTGTCCTTTTCTTCTAAGACCCTTTCTATGCATCACAGCTGTCTCTGTTTCACGGGCAGCTCCATTCCCAAAAGAACTCCAGGCACTTCTCCCTGCTTTTCTAGCCCGGGCAAGTCAGTTCTCTGGATCCAGCTTTCCACAGCAGCCTTCCAGGAAGCATCTTTTACCAGCCAATGTCTTAGGTGACACCTCCTTATTTTTGCAGGGTGCCAGAGCTGGCATGAGGGTCTGTAGAAGCTTCTGTATGGTCTATCATAGATAACACAGCCTGTGATTGAATGTGCTTGAATACCATTCTAAATTAGCAAACTAAAATTGATCATGCTTCCTGGGTTGGTCCTGGGAATTATTTTTTCTCACAGCTATTTTTACAATGTTTTGCATTTCGTTATTGATAATTGTCCACTGTAGCAATTTAACAGCTTTTCTTTGGTTTCTTTCTGTGCCCAGCTGTCACATCTTTTTCCTAACAGGAATAAATACAAGTTCCTAATGGCTGACAGCTATTAATTTGTTTTCTTGAGCTCTTAAACTTTCCTATACAGCTTGAAGTAATTATTATATTTCCTGAAAATACTGTGTGTGTCCAACCACCATGTATTTTGTCTTTTTCTGTCTAAGTGCATAAGGGAAGGGAGAACGTAGCAGAAGGCAGGACTTCCTCTTCCATTGGCAGGGAGGAAAACACCAGAAATGTGGACATCAGGTTTGAACTGAAAATGCCTATTCGGTATATGATCCAGCAGTAAACAAATCTGTCACCCGCTGTTTAGAAAGAAATGGTCTGTAAATCAAAACAAGGATTTGATCAGAGTCGTTTTGAAAATGTCTGATGTGTAAAGGCAGACATTTGTAAACTCCCGAATTCTCAACATCACAGATCCATAACACAGGCAAGGAGGTTTGGGCAGGGTGCTGTGTCCTTTCTGAAACAGTAGTTCTCTGCTTTGGATAAAGCAGGTGAATCTATATTGTGAAACTTAGCAACATGGTAATAAACACCAACTTCTCTGTATCTTAACTTTTTCAGAGGAGCAAGATATAAGTAATTGCTACAGTGAAGATTCCAGGTTAAATAATTCTGGAATATGTGCTGGAATGATACATTCCTATTTTTAAATATGGGAATTCTGTATTGCATGTAAAAGAAGAATAGCAAGGATTCCTTTTCTGCAATGGTGTTGAACTGGTATTGCAGAAAACTCCTGGAAAATAACTACACACAGGTACAATTTCTTCTTAATTAGCCAGAATTAAAGCAATGGAGAGGGGAAGATAGATCAACGCTGCAGCAAGATGTTTTGGTATTAGGATTCTTGAATTACTTCAGTTGATTCAAGAAGCAAATTATATTAGCACTTGATATTGAAAATAATCAGAACAGAGATACGTGAGATATCAGTACTACAGTACTACCTTCTGAACCAAATCCGAGTCTGCAGCAGGGGGCAGAAAAGCTGAAGTGCTGACAAGCCAGGAAATGCACAGTATCAAGAAAAAGATCCTGTGTCCAACTGAAACAGTATGTTAACTCATATGATATAGATTGTGAAATGCCAAGAGAAAATCTGGTCCCCTCACAGTTTAGAAAATGGACTAAATAAGAGCAGCTGTGTGGGTAAATATTTCTCCCATACTTCAGCACTAAATTGTTAGCTGATCTTTATCAGTTTTAACAAAAGAAATCTTTCACAAGTTAGACAAGGCCTGGGAAGTAGCAGCCAAGGGATATTTTCTGTCAGTTTGTTAAGCCAATAGTTTAAATCAAATGGAGTTATTCATTGCTGGAATGCAACAGGACCCTTCTTTTTTGGGGCTGTTCCATTTTGTGACTCTCCTGTTTACACTACCCCAACTGACTGTAGCTCTACAACATCTCTCTTGCCCCAGCTATGACTGAGGAGATTTAATAAGGCAAAGCTAATGATAAATACAAAACATGCAATTAAGTCTCATTACATGAATTCATTCTGGGGGGAAAAAAAAAGTAGCATATTGGAAACAGATTTCTCTAGAGAGCAACAGCAATTTTAAACAGCAGAAAGCAAAACGGTGCGATCCGTGTGGCATTATAGCCACACTCCCAGGGAAAGCCTTTGCCCGGTTAAACCACAAGGCAGAAGGCAACCCACAGGAAATCACGAGTTGCCTATCTCATTTCACAGCTGGATGAATGCTGTTCAGCATGGTTTTCAATTACAGAGGTGCTATGGCAAGAGCTGTGGAATTTAAGTTTTATGTGAGACATATGGATGAAAGTCAAGTCGTCCTTCAGTTATAATTGTGGTGTAACTGGGTCTTAGGGATGTCCCTGTGTGCACACTCAGTGCACTAAACTCATTAACTCCCTGGGTGGTCCAGGAACTCCTTGGCTAGTCCCTTGCACAGAAGAATGAGGAGAGAAAACGGACTTCACACGATCCAATGTGAATGATTCTATGATTCTATGAATCATATAGAAGCCATTTTATTGATATTCTACTGTCCCTTATATACAATTTTTCTATCCCTAATCGCGTTCATGCATTAGTTGGTTGGTTAAAAGTCCTGTGCACGAGGCGAACATGCGACTCAGTTTCTTTCCCGATTGGTTCGTCTAATCTCTGTTTTTCCACCTGCTCGTCCGGCTCCTCCAGGCCTTCTCATCTGACTCCTCTAGGCTTGTTTTTCTCAGTTAGTGTGAAACAGTCACTATTGCTCCTGGTTTTCTCCCCTCAAGGTAACTTCAAGGATGAGAACCTACAGCCACTCCGCTTCCTCGCATGGCTGGTTCAATATATGTCCATTGTCTCTTAAGTATGTTCCCACAGAAGAGACACTCAACTGAGCAAAGACAAGGTGACAGACCCAGCTCCTCACCACCTCCACAACAAAGGATTTGACTAACTCTTGCAGGAGATCTTCAGGTGGGAATTTCAGACAGTCCTAAGGATTCCTCCTAGGCAGCTCCCGCTGTGCCAAGGCAAATTGCTATGTCTACCTGTGTCATTTAACATCCTGGGTGAAGAATCTGGCCCTGCCAGAGACTCCTGGTAGTTCCTGCTGCAGAACTGATCAGATTGCACGCAGATAAGATGCTTGTAAACAGTCTGTAGAAACTGTTCCTGTAGATGCAGAAATGGTCACACAGGACAGTCATTTTGTACATAGTTAATACAATAAGACATTTTGGTTTAAAATAATCTATAGCAATGGATAATGCATGTGCTGAATTAGTCACACAGGATAAGGGGCCAGGTGGGACGTGAGAACTCAGCGGAGAAGCAGGGGAGTCTTGCCTGATCCAGTGACTCAGGTCGCTACCCAGACTGCAACAAACCAGCCTGGCTGGGAGATCTGAACAGTACCCTATGCCAAGATCCCAATCATTATTTTTTGTAAACAAACACTCTGTCCATTTTTTCTGCAAAATTGCTCAGCCAAAAACAAATCAGCGCTTCGATCCAAGAAATACGCTGCATTTAACAATTAGTCTTTGTCTGGATAAGTCCAATGATTTTCAAAATAAATTAGTTAGCCCTGCTAGATGTGATCAATTCAGTACATGTTACATTAGAAAAGTCTTTGTTCTCCCTTGTTTGAAATATTAGAGAGGACTAAATATTAACAGCTGTTTATGCCTTGCCAGATTTTACCAAAATACAAATTTTGAAGCACTTGGCTTGTCATTTTGGTCACAGTAGTATTAAAATAAATCTAACAGTAAACTATAATTCAATTAGACTTCAATTCAGTACTATTAACCTTTCTGCAGAACGGTGCATGTAGCAGTGCTACTTGCAACTATTCCCTTAAAAAAAAAAAACCCTCACATGTAACATGAGCTGTGAAAGTCAGAAGGCAAAAATTTTCACCATATGCCTTTTATGATGAGACTAATATTTTTATCTCTCAGTGTAGACACAAGATAACTGAATAATTATGTAGATTCTGTTTGAACAGTATGTTTACACCCTACATATTGAGTGTGATCACCTGAGTATTTTGCAATGAAAAACAAAGAAAATCAGCTGCTACGTACCACCACCTTTAGCAGAGATACTGAACTGATTTTGTATATTCCCCTAGGCTCCCTCTTTGCAAGCCAAAAATCACCCTGGGTGCAAATCTTATTTCCATGACAGCAAGGGCCCACATCCGTTGAGAAGACTGACTTATTTTAAACTGCCCCAGTAGTATTCAGCTGATAATCCCTGAATTTATTAAGACCATTTAACAGTCAATTTAATCTCTGGTTTAATCTCAGGGTTTGCCTGAAAGATGAAATTGGGCCATTGTATTTATAGCAAAATCGTAAAACCTTGAATAAAGTGTATCACTTGCTCTCTATACTGCATTGTTCTAATCCCTGCAAATACCTGCTATCTGTCTATTTGCAGGACTAGAGCTAATCTGTTTATGATACTTGCCACTCCTAATTATTAGGATATCTAGGAGTCCTGTTTCAGTAGAAGATTATTTATGGAAAGGTGGTTATTACAAGACAGAAGGTGGATATTGACGTGGAAGATCTATTTTTCTTTATTTGACCGTGAGAAATAGCTTGAACTCATGACTGCACCTTTTCCTCTATTGAATGGCATTACTAATACTTTGAATTTTAAGAAGATAGTTGTAAGAACCAATTTATTGAAATCTGAATGCACTCTCAAGGATGACTATATAAAGGTGCATATTCTTATTCAGCAGATCTGCTCCATGTAGGTATTTAATCACAGTTAGTACCCCACGTTAACAAAGTACTAGACCTCACACGTACCCTCTTGCATGACTTCAATGAAGCCATAGTATGAGGCCCACATGCATTTAAGATGGTCCTGCAACTGAAAAAAAGAAAAAAAAAAGAGGTCCTCCTTCTTGCCTGGGATATTAGTCGTGACCTCACAATCCCTCCTGTGCTGTGTCAGCACAAGAATTTGGTTCCCTGCAGTGACCCAGATAGGGTATCACTGATCTAGCTGAAACCCAAACTTTCAGCTGCATCAGTTCACTATAGAACTTCAGACTGCAGAAATGTTTTTGTTCATATACCACAGTGTTTGTTGGATGCAAGAACGAGCATTCAAGGAGAGAAGTACAGACTGCTTTTTGTGGGAACAATAACCTAAAGGCACATCAAACTGCAACCTGAAGATACATTCATTCATGTTCCCGCCAGCCACAAACTAAAACAACCTTTTTCAACAATATATTGCTGGGGTAAAATGCCTTTTATCAGGGCCTATGTCTATAAGCCCAACACAGCAAAGAAAAAGTGACATTCTAATCACTTCCATGACTTATCACCTGAATTATTTACATGTATTGTAATCAGGCAAGCTGGGTAAACTCATTCACGGTGGTGAAGTAATACTGTCATTAAGGGAATCAACTGAACACACAGACTTTGTAATTCGTATGTCACCTTTGAGATCATTACTGGTAATAATGAAAAATAAACCAGCTAAAAAAAGAAGACAAGACTCTGTCAGCCAAATCCATTCTTTGTTCAGCTACCCAGTGAATGGTTCATTCAGCTGTTCTATCACAAAGGAGGAGCTGGAGCAGAGATGAGGAAAAGGGACCCTGGCCAGAGCTGCTGCTGAAAATGGGTATGTAGAGAATGGTGTTCAAAACCCCAGGTAGCATCTACAGAGCTGGCAGAAAAATCCTTGTTATCACTTGAAACTAATATGGAATTATGACAGAAAAAAGAAAAATCTATTTCAGTTCTGAGATTTTCTTTTTGTTTGTAATCTTAATACATACTACTTGTTCCAAACCCAGTTTCTTGATAGATCACTTTTTCATGTGTTCTACATTCCATTTCCTGGGAATTTATGTCTGCTGAGGGAGTGGTTAACTAATCAAGAAAAAAAGTGATTAATTACTATAGATATAGCTATTGTGAGAGAATTACCATAGCTGTTCATAAATTATATTAATGTTTTTGTCCCCCAAAGGAATAACAAAGCTAGATCAGAGAAGACAGATGTAACCATACTTCTGAACAGCTCTCAGCAAATTCTTTTTTTCCCCGCTCTCCCATAATTCTTTGCTCCAGCTAAAAGATACTTCCTTTAGAATAACCATGCTAGAAGCAACCCAAGGAAAAGCCTGGCTTGGAATTTAAGCTGTTTTATGAAAAGTCATTCTTCACCGAATACATAAAACCATCCAAAAATAAGATATAAAAAAACAGCTACAGGACTTCCATTCTGCCTCAAATGTAATTCAGTACATTTAATCAAAATCATGTGGAATACAACATAAGCTTTCGAGAAAAAGAAAATTAATGAGAACAGCTACATAAAGTCATTTCAAGGACACTTTTAGCTCAGTATCTTGCCTAAAATGGCAGTCAACAACAGATGCCTAAAGAAGAATGTCAGAATAAAGCAGTCATATAATGCATCTTCCCTGGCAATTGTACACAGCTTCTGGCAGTGTGGTTCAGGGACTTTCTGAACCAGAGGTGATATCTTGGTATTTAATAACTGTTAAGAGACATATTCATGGAAAAAATCCAATCTTTTTGGACTAATGTAAACTTCTAGTGTCCTTAATATCCAAAGACAGACAGTTTCACAACTTAGCTGTACTTTAAGCACTTTATATTCTTGTAAATACTTTTGTTTTCAATCTTTTACTTGATAATTGTGTTCAATGCCCTCTAGGTCTTGTATTAGAAAACACATTCATTCTGTGTTCACCTTTTCTGTGCCCCTCATGACTTCATACACCTCTGTTGTATGCCTCCTTAGCTATAGTCTGTTGAATTACTACTATCTATGTAAACAGTTCCTTATCTTTGGTAGTCTTTGTCACTCATCTGTGTGTTTTTACTATTCCAAGAGCACGTTCCAAGTGACTCAAGCATATGGAAACAAGAAAAAAAGAAGTGTTTCAGAGCATAAAGATTTATAGACTTGAACACATGGCAAAACCTGGTCTTCAGATGTCCTGCTCATTGCAGGGGGTTTGACTAGATGACCTCTAAAGGTCCCTTCCAACCCAAACTCCTCTATGATTCTATGATTCAGCCAGCTGAAAAAGGCTGAAGTCACGTGTCAGTATTGTCCTTCATTAAGCTCAGGTAAAAACATCTTGGTTTCCATACAGCCCACATACCCACACTTTCACTGTATTTTTCTAACACTCCCCTGAAGACTGAGGCAGGGACTCTAGTGCTGCTGGCTAAAATCCAAAGGTGATGCAGGCAAAATGAAATGTAAATAACTTTTTAATGCACAGGTTGAAATTTTGTTTAAGGTAAGGGCACCTTCCAATCAGCCCCTGCTGAAACTGCCAAATCTCTCACAAAGCCATCCTGGTGCGGTACAGTACTCTGTCAACTTTGAAGGCCAACAGCCTTAGAACCAAGCAACAAGACTCAGGTTTGTTCCTTTTAATTTTATGCACTGGCCTAAGTCACCAGAGTTACTAGCAGTTACCCTAATTCCCTCTGAACTGTTTCCTTGAGCTACTCATCTTTTACTGTGTGGGATTTTAGGGAGATTAATCTCTGCAGTAAGATGAATCACGTGTCTAAAATTAGATAGGATGGCAAGGTCAAGCACTGAAGAACATTCATCTTATTCCTCATTAAGGCTCAAGCGCATTTGCAAAATCATGTCAAACAGCTAAGTTCTGCTCTCCCAACACCCACAAACCAATTGCAAAACTTTCAACAGTAACAATGGTATCATTACACAAGACTACTAAAAGTGGTCTAAACGCTGCCATGTTTGAGAAGGAAGGTCACAAGCAACTGGAGTCACTGCTGACTGAAACAGTGCCCTACTTGGAGGGAGTGTTTGCTTCCTACTTGCAGTAGAGTCATTCAGCACTAAAAAACCCCTGCACCAATACTTTGGCTATTGATTGCCCAATATCAAACTTCCCATTCCTGAACACAATCACAGAGAAGCTAACAAAGCTCAGCTTCATTCAATTAAAGCAAGGCTGGCTGTCAAAGCATGGCAAGGTATCTCACTTCATTGGCCATTGAGGACCCAATTAGGTGTCTAATCAGACTTGTCTATGGCCAAAGTTTCCTCTGTGTCCTTACCCTGCCATCTCAGAGGGTTTGGGGTCTGTTTCTTTCATTCTTGTGTCGTATCTTGCAGCCTTATCTGGGTGTTTTGTATACCCCTGGACACTTCAGAGCACGCTACATGCTTCTGTAAGGCCTTAAGAGGTGGTCCACTGTGGAAAACCGACAACTTGTCAATTTTTTACAACGGGAAGGTCATAGCAAATTTTCATATTTGTCTCCATGTCTATATTCCCAGCCAGCCAACCCCAACTTGGGGATACCTTTGTTGGCTTTAGCAGCCTGCTGGCCATACTCACTGCAAAATACGACAAGAAACCAGGAGTTTGGGCAAGGGATCCTCGCCAGCCCCTGCTCTCACAGGGACGGGAAGAATCCACGCAGCAAAGGGGGGGCGGGGGAAGAGGGTCAAATCAAAAGAACAGTGATCTTCGAGGGAAGGGAAGAAGGCCCGCTAGCTCACACAACTGAGCCGGCAGCTCGGCGGCTCACACAGGTGCGCCAAAGGGACACTGGCGCCACAGGCACGGCCAGCGCAGGCCGCACGCACCGGGAGCTCACGGACGGTGAAACACCCACCCCCGGGCGCCTGCGCGCCCGAGACCCCGGCCTCGAAAGCCGGCTCCTGGGGCGCCGAGACCCCGTCCCAGCAAGCCGAATCCTCCGCCGGCCCGCCAGGAAAGGCGCCGCCCCCGCCCGCTCGCCACACACCCCGGCGCCACCCTCACTCTCCCTTGGCGGCCGTTGGCGCCTGCGCGCGCGGCCTCTTGGCGCCTGCGCGGGGTCAGTTCCTGGTGCGAACGCGGCCGCAGCCCCGGAGCTCCGGGCCCGGCGATGGAGGCGCTGCGGCTGTGGCCGCTCTGGCTGCAGGTCTTGGCGCTGGTGTGGGGCCGCGGGGGGGTGGGGCTGGCGCGCCTCACCGCCACGGCTCCGCCAGCACCGGCGCAAGGTAAGGAGGAGCGGGGAGCCGCGGGGCAGCGCGCAGCCGTTCCCTTCCCTTCCTCCCCGCGGAGGGGCTCGCCCGTGGGTGCGGGCTGTGGGGCCTTTCCCGCGGTGTTTCTCTCCGGAGGGCCGCCCTCGCCCCCGAGCAGGGCTGCGGGAGGGACGGGCAGAGGCCCCCGCTCACCCCGAGGCCTGCAGGCGCCGAGCGGCCGCCCGGGAGCGCCTTCCGGAGAGGTGGCGGAGCGCGGGGCTTTGCCTCGGCCCTCGGAGCAGGCCGGTCCCCTGAGGAGGGAGGGCAGCCACCGGCGGGACTGGACAGGCAGCCCGCGCCCGGGGGGCGGGCTGGCTCACAGCTTCCGACCAAAGGAAGGGGCGACGGCAGTAGGGTTGGAACCGCCGGGCGGCCTGCGGGGCCGTGGGGTTATCGGGAACTCTGCTGCAAGGAGACAGCACTCGCTTGGGTTTTCTTTGCCCCGACGGATGATGAGGAACGTGGCTTGGAAGGAGAAGCTGACGGAGGTGCTCTTGCTATCCTGTTTGTTGTGTTGGAGTAGTTTATCTCATAGCTGCTTTTGGAAAGCAGGTGGTGAAGCTCGTCCTCAAATTTGGTTGCCGTTAACAGGTGTGACCAGGAAAGTGCTCATCGGGTTAGTTTGCATTAAATTAGGGTACCTCAAGTGGACCTTGACATGTGTGTTTAGAGTCCAGTTTGAGGTGTTTCATTTCTTTTACAGAAGGGTTTATACTTGAAAAGAAAGTATCTTAACTCTGTGAGACAACTAACTTGAAGCAGAAGAGGAGGAGAGCTGTCGGTTTTCCTCAGCTATTAGACAGGAAAGAACAAAAAGTAGACCTGCTAATAACTGCAAGTTAATTAACATAATTGAAACCAAAGAGCAAAGAGTTTGGTTGGAGCCAAAAATTGCGTTGAATTGGTAGTGGAGCTGCTTATGGATTCCCTAGAGAAGAAGTTTTCACATATTGTTATTCTTATGTGAGTTTAGGAACTTGCTCATGATGTTAAGTTGGTTGTTGATATGGAGAAGAATCATAGTACTATACAGAAAGATGTAGGTGACCTTTAAGGAATAAATATTAGAAATAAGGTTAAAGTGAAAAATAAAACGTGGATTGTTATGCCATATGACTAGTATTATTTTAATCTTAAATCAAAACAGTTGGAAAAAAGTAGGGAGGTAGACTTCATGACTATCGGAGGCATATCAGTTACTGAAGTGATGCTCTTGTGAAGAAAGGGATGGCAGTTTTATGGTAGTTTTTCAGGACCTTGTATACCATCCTGTGGAATATCCCACAAGTTCAGCACCTGCGTTCAACAGGGCTGGACTGGCACAGAGCAGTATTGGCTACAGCAGCACTGGCTACAAAAGCTGTATTGTTCCCTATTTCAGAAAATACCAAGAAGAGTATGGCTTTAATTGCTGGAGCAGGAGGAAGGTTGAGGGGGAATAAGAGTACATGGAGAAAGTACTCATACTGGTAGGAGGGAACAGCTGTTTAAGTTGAAGAACAGTGTTGCCCTGAGAATGGGGGCAGAGAACAAATTAAAATAAACTAGCTATGAATAAGCTTAGTGTAGGTGTTGAAAGGTTTGTGACTGTCTGAGCAGTTGCACTGTTTTGGTTGTTTTTGTTTTTTTTTAGTGGAATATGAGTTCCCTTCCATTACTCACTGATCTTAAGGTTGTATGGCAGTTGTCAATCCTTAGTGCGTGCTGGTGCTGTCTTTCAAAAAAAAAAAATATATCTCTGCATATGCTACCTTCATGCACAAGTACATATTGGAAAGGGGAGAGGGGAAAGCTGTTGTTAAATGAAACAGTTTTATTGTCAGTGGTATTCTGTTTTACCTCTATTTTGTGGAGGAACAGCTTTTGTTCTGTACTTGTACATTGATACACTGGTCCATGACTATGTCTGCTAGACAGTGAGATCATACAGATAATTGGTGGATAGTTAACTTAGTACAATTCTTGTATGTGTGGGCAGCATTCTAGTTGGGGGGGGAAAAAAGCATGCATGAACAGTAATGGCTTTTTCTTATCTTGTGAGAATATAATCTTCATACAGCGACAGTTCACTCTGTACAAGGTGTTACACTAAACTATTTTGGTAAAAATTACACCACTTACCAAAGTAATGCTTCCACTGCTTGGTAAACCAGGCTTGATATGTAAAAATGTTTTCTTATTTTATGACATGTTATGTGATTAATGCTGTTGTTGTATGCCAGTATAGAAGGAACAATTATCTTTGATAAATGTTGTTTAAAATACAATGTGAATTGTTTTTGGTAGTGGTGCTATGGCTTACATTTATATTTTCCCCAATAAAGATATAGAGTAGTCCCTTGAAATACTAGAGGGAGACTGTCAACTTAATACCTGTTTGAATAAAAAAAAAAAAAGAAAATTCCAAGTTGTTTTTGTTAAATGTGCTGGTACACATAATGCTTTAGCAAGGTGGATTGGAAGGGCTGTTTGGGTTTTTATTCTTTTTCAGTTTAATAGGTGTTTTATTCTATCTTCTGCTCTTGTGGAGAACACTGTAACTGTTGTGAAATTTAGATATCTAAGTTATGTGACCCAGAGAAATATATAAAGCAGAATGGAAAAAATATTTTTTTCAATGACTCATAGTAAAGTTAAATTTTGTAACAGCAGTACTTAAAGATGTTTTGATTTTTAAGATATATGTTGTGATATATTTTGAAGCATTTTCATTAAGACTCTTCTATGCTGTTCTTAAGAATAAAGGTAAATAATAGAAGTCTAATTTTTTTATAATTTAAGCTCTTGTATTTTTGGTTATATGCCTGTATAGGTTATCAGCTATAATATGTCAGTAGGAAGACAGTTAAAGAAGATAAACAGCATGCAAAGCTTGTGATACTACCTCCTTTGATAAGAATCTGAGGAACGTTACATTTCTTCACTTTACTGTAGATGGTTCAGTTACTGAAAATGTAATTTAAACCATGTTTTTAGAAGTCCTTGGTGTATTTCCATGCTTCTGGCAGTAACTTGCTAATTAATATTCAGAAAAATGGTTTGTTTAGGTGTTTTAAATCGAAAATGTAACAAAGTATTTCTATAATAAGCTTGGTGGTACTCCATGTGGAATAATCCCATCTGAAAATTTTTGAGTTTAAATTGAGAACTATTTCTGATTCTGCTTTTCATGTTTTTTTCCATGAATTTGTATATGGGCCTTACACTTAGGCTATTTCTCAGTTAATTGGTACCAGAGAAACTAGTAAATGGTTTTCCATACAGATATTTTAATTAAAGCTCAATATACCAGTCCATAAAATACATTTAATGTTAATAATTAGTACCAGAAAGGTATAATATTGAATTATGAAAAGAAAGTATTGAAATTTGTAGTTGTCTCAAAACATGCCAATAATTTAGCTCAAATTGGTAACTGCTTGTGACTAATTCATTAAAGGTAGAATTGGATTACTAATTTGGTGATATTTTCCCCTTGTATTTATGATATGTGGAAATAATCAAAAGTTAATTTCATTAAATAGTATTAAAAAATTACCATAGGTATTACAATTATTGGAAGAAAAATTCAGGTTCAGACTAGGAGAGCAGACTCCCTCTCATCTGCCAAGTAGATCATCTAGGTCAAGCCTATGGCATGTAGGTGGTCCTGTGGGCAACAAATTATGTCTACGTTGTGGATAAAAAAGACAGGTCTTAAAATGATAAGCATTCAGTACTTGTAAATGAAAGTGACAGCCTTTGGCTGGAATCCTCTGGGAATGTGAACACCAGTAAATACTTACTTTTTTTAGGACAGGAGATGGTTTGGTTTTTTTTTAAATCCAAAGAAAATAGGAATCAAGTACTTCTGCATCACTTGGCTTTTCAAACTTATGTTTGAATTCTTGTTGACCTCTTACAAAATAACTGTGTCCTATGTTTGGAGATATTTTTTTATTATTTAAAATCATGTTATTTGGAGAGTTTTATTTTTTAAAAACTTTTTCCCCCCACAAAGTGGTTAATATCTATGGAAGAGGGACCGACCCTAGGCAAGAGTCAGCTTTTACTAGGCTTCCAAAGCTGCAAAACTTGGAATGTTCTCTAAATTGAAGTGTAAAAGTCTTAGAACTTCAGCAGATACAGGGAGGCTCTTGGCTTGTGTCTCCCATTCTGTCCTTAGAGAAAGCAAATTGAAGTTAAAGGTGAGCTTGAATTGTTTCTCTGACTATGTCAGAGGTCAAACTTAAATGCTTTGTATCTCCGTTTGCTACAGTTCTCCTGATATGGAATTATTGAGCTTTCATTACTTCAGTCACAATTGTTTCTTGTACCTAGAAGCAGAAAAAAGAAAAGGCTAAATATGTTAAACGCTTGACGTTGCTGAGTAAAGATAAATATATAATCTCTGTGTGTTTTGGGTTTTTTGTAGCATGTTCAGAGTTTTCCCAGAGGTCCTGTGAAGAATGTCTAAGAAATGTTTCGGTAAGACTTTTAACATCCATTTTGATCGTTGCGAATTTGGTGATTTTTCCACTTAATATGAAGTCAAGTTGTTAGGGTTGTTTGACAAGTTGTTCAACTGTTTGGGGCGGGGGGGGTGTTTTGGTTTTTATGGTGAATCTAGTCAAACTACCCATAATTAAAGGAAGCCAAGATCAGTCAGTTCTAGTATCTGATATTAGTTAACAGTCAACTGATGGGCTGCTTCCCCTCAGTCACACTCAGTGCCAGTGTGCTTTCACTTTGCTCCATGATTTGGTCACTCAAGGTCTTTCTTTGGAGAGGACAGACGGTGTAGAATCCAGGCTTCCAGTTTCAGGGTGTGCTCAGCGTTTTCATAGCACAACTGAGCAAGTTGATGTCGCTGCTGGTTTAGACTCATCCTCATTTTGCGAGCAGCACTTAGGTAAATTTTTATCTTATGAAAGGGCTAGATAAACTGAATCTTATGTTGCTGAAATGCCTTGCATTTCTTATATGCTGAGTAGGAGAACTGGGAAATTAATGTAAATAAACTAGAAGTGCCTTTCTCCAGAGATGCCCCAAGCGATGCATTTAACTGAGGCAGACTGGATCAGTGCTTTGTAGATGTTCGCTCATGTCGACCTCTCCACTGACTACTCCAGACTGTAAGTGCATAAGACTGCCAAGCTGGGTCACTGTTCTGGTAGCAAAGTGTTTAGATATCCAATGAGATTGCAGTAAGGCAGACATTTAATAGAATTTGTTTCTCTGTCCTTTGCTCAAAACCTTTTTAGCTCCACAGGTCATGATAAGTATGCAAAAGGTGTCTGTCCCTGCAGAGTAGAAGAAACTCCCATATTTAAAGTGAGATTTTTGACTTGAATTCCAACTTCAGGTGTCACTGAAAAGAAACATTTCAGGAGTCTTTAAGTTACATAAGTTACTGCAAAACTTCCTCACTAAGGAAAATTGAGAAATATCTGTACTTACATGTTCTATGTTTGTCTTATGCATCTTTTGGCTTTTTAACGGAAAAATATTAATTGCCTTCTATTGATGTGGTCATTGTGTGTTGTTAGACCTGTATATTTGTTGTCATAAGCATGGCATTGTGTAAAGAACTCTTCATCTTCAAAATTATAAAGTAGGAAATGGAAAATACGGGTCACTAAAGATTAAATGTTCAGCACTACAGCTGGTGTGACCATCACTTCAGATAAGAGCTGCTGCTGCTGCCGCAGATACATGAGCACAGCCTTTATTAACCTGAGAGCTATGTGTTCACCTTGTGAGAGAAATGAACCCTTTAGCTGTGTTTCTGTACTGAAGACACTAACAGAGTTAGGGATACATTATTTTCAGAATCTGTCAAACCAATGACAGTGTCCAGGCTTGTTTTGGTGACAGAATGATGGATGATTCAGGGCAACTGCTTCAATAGCATCAGTGTTAACCTTGAAGAAAGGAGTTTAGACTTGATTCAGACAATTTGTACATACATTGGGAGAAAAAAAAAAGCTACAGAACAAAGCCATTAACATTTGTGTGAGCAATACAAAAGCAAAACATTGCTGCAACTACTTTAATTGCTTCAGTAGAAAAAAAAGTCAAGTTTTCATATTGGTGATAATATAGATGGCAGCGGCATATAAAAATGAAAATTAAACACTTGATGAATAGATAAAAACAATTCCAAACAAACCCTGAAATGTAGTAATTCAATTCAGATTAATAGAATTATATAATTCAAAGTGCTCAGATTTTGTCATAAGTATAATTGGGTTGATCGTTCAGATTGGTCTTTAGAGTTGATGAATACCTATTTTCTTGTGTTTTTATCAGTAAGTTCTGAATGGTAATTCTGTACCTATGCTGTTGCATTTCACCTTATTCCTTACAATATGATACATTAAGAAATAACACATAAGGTTTTTGATTAGAGCTGTTGAATCCTGAAACTCAATTTATTTACTTCAAAGAAATATTTACTGCTATGACTAGCAGATTATCAGATGTATCAAAATTTGAGAACTTTTTCTTCACTGGTTGAGTAGTGTGGTAAAGGAATTTTGAATTAGTATCTATTTTAACAGATGGAAAACAAAACTTAAGCTTGATGCTTAGTGGTGACATAAAAAACGGAAATGTTGTGCTGGTATTGTAACTATAATACATGTAAGAAAATTTAAAAATATGCAGATATGTAAGCATCCACAATTTAAGGTACCTAATGTACTTTGTGACACAGATTGGATAAGACTCTATCTTTTATTACCTTGCAGCAAAACCTCCTGTAGAATTGTAGAAATTTTGTTTTTTTTTTTCTTTCTGTTGATAGTCAAATATAGGGCTGAAATAATTGTTTTTGTAGTCCTCAAAGAGACCAGGTGATTTAAAATTCTGAACAGCTGGCTTTCTGGCTTTGTATTTCTTGTTAATTTCAGTAATTCTAAACACAAAGCTATTTTATCCTCAAGTATATGGAGTACCTCAATATGTTCCCAAATATTTTCAGGCTAGTGTCAGTATTTATTGCCTTTATTACCTATAAGTATGAAATATACTTATTCACAATTCAGTTTAGGCTTACTTTGGAATTGCACCAGGACTCTGTAGGCTTTATACTATGAAGCGCTTTCAACATATCTGTACAGTACTGTATGTGCTTAAGAATTCTGTCTGTGGAGAGGAGCACTAAATTGTAAACTGTTTTTGAAGATCAATAATTTGCTTTTTTTTTTGTTTTGTTTACACAGTGCCTTTGGTGTTACACCAACAACACTTGCATTGATTACCCTGTAAGAAGCGTTCTTCCACCGTCTTCATTATGTTCACTCTCAAATGCTCGATGGGGAGTTTGCTGGAGTAGGTACTAATTTTAATTTTGCTGTAGAGAATTATTTATGAGTATGATTAGAGTAAAGTAAGACTACCACTTACTAGAGCTGTTTCCTGATATTTTTTTTAGGGGTTGGGGGAGGACACAATGGTTATGATTTGGATCCATGATCCCTAATCTTCTGGACTTACAAAACAGTCATTGTTAAAGGTTCTTTGTGAACAGCCAGTATAGTTATGCTGATCCAATGGCTTTAAAACATTTACTATGCAGAGAAGTTCTGTTGACACTAAAGTCTAGACTGGGAACCAGTGATGTTGGAATGTTCTGAGTATTTTATGTATGTAGTTAGGATTCACCTGCTTCTTTGGACCTCAGAAGTATGGTTTAAGAAATAAGGACTTTCCCTGCTGACCAAGGGTGCCCATTCTTACCTTTTTAAAAATTTCTTATAATATTGGGTGATGTGCCTGAATCCACAATTTTTATAATATCTTCCAGTGGCAGCAGTGAACCAGTACTACAGGAATGGAACCGCCCAAAAATTCTTGAATGCTGTTTTTGCTTAAACAACTGAAGAAACAGCGTGGTCTGTGGGTGCTGAAGTTAAGGTTAAAAAGGAAGCTGTAGAGTGCTGTTGTAGATTGTAGTGCTGCACCATTTCACTGTTCTTAGATTTCCTTTTGCTTTGCATTTTGTATTACAAAATATGGTGCAGTGCATATGCAGCCATTGGGGTGAAATCTTTGGAGCTGTTTTTGCAATACTGTGTATACAGATCTAAATTCAGACTAGACTGGAACAGAGAGCAAATAATTCGCATGACAAACTTTCCAATGTCTTAAGAGTACATCTTCAGTCCAGCAAAGCAAAGGCTTGCAGTTTTCTTTGTATTGGGTTATGAACACCAGGAGACTAAAGGACAAAAACAAGTGGGGATGAACTACCAGTGACTGTTTGCTGTAAATCAGAAGAAAGTAATCACACTTAGAGCAATGAGATTATGGAGTAGTCTTTATATTAGAGTAGCAGAGGTAGAAGATTGCTATTAGAATGGAGTGCACAAGTTTCTGAGCGCTAGCACTTCATATAATCCCTGCAAACCAAAGGACTAGATTGGACAGTACAGGAGAACTTTACCAATTCTTTGTTCTTAGCAGAAGGGCTCTGTTTTGTGAGAGAAGGCATTTATGCTTAGACTTTTGGAGGTTTTCAGAGCTACAGAAGGTATATCACTTCACTGATAAGGCACACTTCTAAGGAAATTGGGCTTTCAATATTATAGTAAATGCTGTTAGTATGAACTGTTAAGCAAACTTTTTTCTGGGAGTGTGGTGGGTTGACTCCTGCCAACAGCTAAGTACCCACACAGCTGCTCCTACCCTCCCTCTCCTGGCCCCAGTGAAATGGGGGAAGAAAATAGGAAGAACAAAAGCAAGAAAACTCATGGATTGAGATAAAGGGAGTTTAATAGGTGAAGGAAAAATGAGGAGAGGAAAAAAAAACCAAGCAAAGGAAATCACTTGCCACCTCCCACAGGCAGACTGATGCCCAGCCAGTCCCCAAACAATTGTCACCTTGGAAGTCAGATACCCCCTCCATGTCTTTTTCCTTTACTTCAGGTTTTATTGCTGATCATGGCATTATATGGTGTGGAATATCCCTTTGGCCAGTTTGGGTCAGATGTTGCAGCAGCGTCCCCTCCTGAATTCTCAGATCTCTTGCCTACCTCCAGCCCTACTCGCTGGGGAGAAGAGGGGGGGGGAGTGCAGAGAGGAGAGAAGGTCTTGACCCTCTTCAAGCCTGTTCAGCAGCAGCCAAAACATTGGTGTGTTATCAGCTCTGTTTTAGCCAGAAATCAAAAAACATGGCATCATACCAGCTGCTGTGCAGAAAGTTAACTCTGTCCCAGCAACACCCAGTACAGAAATGTGTTTGTGCTGTGTCCTTTAGCAAAGCAGTGATTACTGCTACGTACTGATTCTAAGGGCATTCTTGACGGTTTACTTCTGCTACAGAAATCGCTTCTAGCTTGGGCACCGTTTGTGTTTCTAGATTGAATGCAGCTTAAACAGAGAATGGAGCACAATCTCAGCAAAAAATTAAAAGTGGAAAAAGAGAAAAAAAAAAAGAAAAAAAAAACAAAAAACCCCACCCAGATATGAATTTCCTTAATAGATTTTTTACAAATTATATGCAACAACATGCCATTAGGGATATGTAATCTTATTGAGACTGTCCCCGTTGGATGCAGGAGAAAAACTAATTACCTTGTGAGCATGGTGGTGTTTTTCCTTTTTGCAAATAAAATCAAGAGGCAAGTGTTAGCTTGGTGTTGCTGAAAACGAAGGTGAATATTGCGGCTCTCCAAGTCAAAAACAAATTACTGGCTTCCAGTTGCAATTTTATGGAATAAGACATGTTGACAGATTATTAACCAGCAGTGAAGAAAAAGGAACAATATAGAAGCAATGTAATACGAAGTAGCTTAATTGTATTGTTTTTCATGAATAATAGGCAAATATAATATATCGTGGAGACAGGAATATAGACTGAAAACTGACAGTCTTTTTCTGCACTTTAAGTTTCAAAATACAGGTTTTTTGCTTCAATTAAATAGCATTTTAAAAAGTAAATAATATACTTAAAATTGTTTTAATCTCCATTTAGTTTTTTTACTGGTTTTATTCACTGAATAAGGTATATTTAATGGCTTGTAACTTGTAGGGGAGTAACAATGAGAAATGTGGTACAGTGAAAGGTGTTACTTTCAAAATTTACATGTTCAGGATTTCCTTGTGTATTGTAACTAGAAACTATGTATTAATCTGTATTATAAACTGTGCCAAATAAATTATAACACATAAGCAAAAATATTGCTGGGATCTAATCTTTGGCAGGATCTTTGAAGGTTATGCCTTGGCCAGATGCAAGTTGGTGAGGTCTGTTGAGAAGTAACAGACTCTTTGGCTTGTGCATGTGATCAGAGAGGATAAAGCCTCTGAACTTCACTTGCTAAATTTGACTATCTTATCATTAGTACCCTGAAGCAGTAAAAAGTGAAAGTGCAGCCACTTTGTATCACTGCGGCAGTGTAAAGCTGCTAAATATGGTAGAGTTCAGAGGGATTTATGTGGGAGAAAGGAGAAGAGACAGGTTCCCTGCCCCCTCCCCCTAGCATGCTTTAAAATAGACAGTGTGGGGTATTTGTGGGGAGAAGAGTTTAATTTTAAATTATCTCTGTTACAACTTCCCTGAATGATTTCATTTTGTCCTATGTTAGGTCCTTTAAATAACTCCTCAAAGTTGTGTCTATAGCTTTGCTTATATCATCCCTGTTTGCTTTCTCCTTGAGCCTCGCTCTTTTCCAGAACATCAGGTTTCTGATTATTTTTTTATGAATGCAGTCCTGTCCTGGTTTAGACCAGCTACACTTATTATAGTGTATGCTGTTAAAATAATATCCTGCGCTCCATTTGTTAATCACTCTTTGGATGAAGAAGATTACTGTCTTTGGACATAGAAGATAACTTAGGAAGTTTTATGGAGAGTTTTACATTGGATCCTTCAAATCCTCTGATGTTGTCTTATTTCATTGTGCTCTTTCTTAAGTAACTGCTGTATGTAATGTGTGTACACTGATGCTGCATCTGTTTTTTTTTTCGTGCTGTACATTGGCTAAGATTGTGATTGGGATGACAGAACTGTGGAATCATGCCAGTAGATATATATCATATAAAGTGTTACAGGATGATTTTTAATAATTTGGTGTATGTAAAGAGCAATTTTTCTTAATATCTGTTCAGCGTAGATTATGCATAGTAGCAAAATTCTAATGTGATATGCCGAGTGGTTCCACAGAATTGTGTGTTTGTGGTTTTTTGGTGGTGGGTGGGGTTTTTTTTATATACAGAGGTGGAAAAAATACTTGGGAAGAATTATCAGAAAGACAAATGTTAATGATGGACTCTAACAAGTTGAATATATTCATGTTTTTCAGTCAACTTTGAGGCTTTAATTATTGCCATAGCTGTAGTGGCTGGACTCATTCTGGTGTCCATAGCAGTCTGTTGCTGTTACTGCTGTTACTGCAGAAGGCATTCCAGGAGGTAAATACGTATATTTGTTTCCTTCATTAACTTTGTGTGCTGGTCTTCCCTACCTACCTACAACTTTTGCTCTCCAATACACTAAGAATCTTTTCATTTGGAAGCAATTTTGGTAACTTTGTTTTATTTGTTTGAGAGACAACCAAAAAACGTGTTTAGTGACAGGCAATATGACAGTAGAAATGATGCTGGAATGACACTGAAGTGATGTTATTAGTGGTAGCATCATAGATACATTGTAAGCTGTTCCTTTACACTTCTACATTTTACACTTCTTTGTTAAGTTTGGACATGAAATATTTCAGTGGCCAAATAAATACTTGCTGCTTGTGATAACAGAGCAAATGATTTCTTTCAAAGCAAGCTCATGGTACAGCAAAAATGGACCGGGTGGGTAACAAGTAACTGAGCAACAATGTCCTACAGCTCTTGGTATCCAGCTACAGAATTTGCTCTAGGATCTGTCAGCAGTCAGTATCTAGTGATTAACTCTTTGCCAATTCAACAAAATAATCTAAATTTAAGATGATACTTTTTGCTCTAAGAGACTAAGTGATTTACTTATTTTCAAGTAAAGTAATACTGCAAAAATTGTGTTCTTTAGATCTTGGAGGATTTGTAAAACCCTTTTTTCTTTCTACTGGTTTACTTTTCTAATTGGCTAGTATCTCTCAAGGGAGGGAAACAGTTGATAAGCAGCTAAAATAGGTAAGTCAGTGCTGGCATGTGAAGTTATCAGTGCTTATTCCCTAATGAAACACCTGTGAAGCCTTGTTTATTGGGACAGCACAATATGCTTCCTTGCATCATTGAAGCTGTAGAGCTCAGGTTTCTGGGCAGTGTAGTTTCAGCTAGCTCTGTTCCTTTTGTTCTTTAGTACGTCTCACGTGAAGGAAATGTGGGCCTTATTTCTTGATATGAAATAATTTCTATACTATTTCAAGTATCTGTAATTCATTGTTCTTGTTTGAGGGTTGTTTTTTAAAGAATTTATGCAGCTGTACAGTGTTTAGTGCTGACCTTCAAGCCAGGGAAATATGGTACATGTGTGGCTTTCAAAAAAGGAGAAAACTAAATAATATGTCATTTCCTTTTTTTTTTTTTCCTGAGGAAGATGCACGCACCTGTTCTGCTGGTAGGTTGGTCTACCAAATCTGTCTTAGTGCAAACTTTAACTTTTTAGCCCTGGGCTGATAAGGCCTGAAGATGTGTAGAACTGTGTTAGATTTTATGTAAGTTCTGCCATCTTCCTCTGCAGAAGAACTGAGTAGGCCCTGTGGCTGACATGCCAACAAATAAAGCTTGATTCCTGTGAAAAGAGAGATTTGTGCCAGACTTCCGTTTCAGTAGTTAAGTCGTCAATCAGTACTCTAACATCTAATTCTAAAAATAGAGGGTTAGTTGAGAGTCATCTTATGCCAGAACTCCAAAGATGTCAAGCTTAATGTTCTGATGCTCAGAGGATTTAAAAGTCTTGTCAGAGTGGGCTCCAGCTTGTTTCAGGAGGATTCAGAATGTATTATTACACTGAAGCCTGATATATTACTGGCTTTAAACCCACTGATTCTCAGGAGGAATTCTTTTGCTGTCTGATTCCTCAGTCTGGGGACTCCTTTTCTACAAAATAAACTTTTTTAATTAATTGGAAGAAGGAAAACTTATAGAAATGTAATATTAGATCTGTTTTACTGACTTCTTAGGTATATCGTCTCAGATCTCAGGTGTAACCTTGTTTTACAGAAGCATCAGTATTCCTTCTGGGAATTTTTAAGCTGTGGGGTTTCAGCGTTTAAGAAGCCAGCACTTATGTTTTCCTTGAACACAGAGAATACTTAGGTGCATTAATCATGCAATCAGTGATGCAGCTGGCTCACCTGAGTCTATCCCTACCACAGAAATCCTAGGACTATCAGTGCATTGTTTCAGTTCATTATTTTTATCCTGTGTTTGGACGTTGGGTCTGGTTCCATGTACATGAGATATAACTATTCATGAAACTATACTGAATAGACTGTCTTGAACATCTTCAGTTTAACAACCACTTTTTTTTTAGTTTTTATAATTTCAGACTTTCTGAATGTTGAAGAAAAACTCAATTCCTTCGAAGTGTCTAGAAACATTTAATGCTTCTTTCAATTACAGAGAAGAAATACATTTTCTGAATCCTATACCAGCACTTTATTGACTTGATGGGTCAGTGTGAAGTGAAACTATTGCACTGGAGTCTCCAATAAAGTAGTTTTACAGAAGGATGCTCAAGAATGGAGTCCATCTGTCAGAGAAGGGGAAGAGCATCTTTGGTCATAGGCTTGCCAAGCTTGTGAAGAGGTCTTTAAACTAAAGTTGCTGGTGGGGGGGAACCTCAATCCATCCCACTCCTACCAGTTTGATGCCAGTAATAGATGCCCAGAGCCTGGAGGAGGATCACAGGTCAGCGGGAGAGCACCTGGAGTGGAGCACAAAGGAATTCCAGCCATTAGGGAAGCTTCACTGGGGCCCAACTTAAATGCCTCTATGCAAACGCATGTAGCATGGGGAATAAACAAGTTGAGTTAGAGGTGCGCACATGCCTGCAGGGCTGTGGTCTTACTGGCATTATGGAGATGTGGTGGGATGGCATCTCTGGAGTGTTGGAATGGAAGGATACAGGCTCTTCAGGAAGGACAGGCAGGGGAGACAAGGAGGGGGTGTCGCCGTCTATGTCAGTGACCAGCTGGAGTGCATGGAGCTCTACCTGGGGATGGATGAGGAGCCTACCCAGAGCTTATGGGTCAGGATTAAAGGGAGGGCAAGGACAGGTGACATCATAGTGGGGGTCTGCTGCAGGCCACCAGACAAGGAAGACCGAGCAGATGAGGCCCTCTGTAGACAGATAGGAGCAGCCTCACATTTACAAGCCCTGGCCCTCATGGGGGACTTCAACTACCCCAATATCTGTTGGAGAGAAAACACAGCAGGGCATAAGCAATGCAGGCCAGGGGCATCAAGGGCAACAAGAAAAACTTTTATGTCAATGATAAAAGGAAGACTAGAGAAAAAGTGGGCCCTCTCCAGAAGGTAACGGGAGACCTGGTTACCTGGGATATGGAGAAGGCCGAGGTACTCAGTGACTTTTTTTTGCCTCAGTCTTCATGGGCAAGAGCTATAGCCACACTGCCCA
Source organism: Anarhynchus alexandrinus (assembly GCA_008711295.1). NCBI lineage: Eukaryota > Metazoa > Chordata > Aves > Charadriiformes > Charadriidae > Anarhynchus > Anarhynchus alexandrinus. The sequence goes on from VUYV01000012.1 coordinate 6,859,760, forward strand.
AGTTGCAGAAGGCAAAAGCAGGGACCGGGAGAATGAAGAACTCTCCACCGTAGGAGAAGATCAAGTTCAAAATCATCTAAGGAACCTGAAGGTGCACAAATCCATGGGACCTGATGAGATGCATCCTCAGGTCCTGGGGGAACTGGCAGATGAAGTTGCTAAGCCACTATCCATCATATTTGAGAAGTTGTGGGTGTCTGGTGAAATGCCCACTGACTGGAAAAGGGGAAACATAACCCCCATTTTTTAAAAAAGGGAAAAAAGGAAGACCAGGGAAACTACAGGCTGGTCAGTCTCACCTCTGTGCCTGGCATGATCGTGGAGCAGATCCCCCTGGAAACTGTGCTAAGGCACTTGGAAAATAAGGAGGTGATCAGTGACAGCCAACATGGCTTCATTAAGGGCAAATGGTGTCTGACAAATTTGGTGGCCTTCCATGACGGCGTTACAGCATTGGTGGATAAGGGAAGATCAGCTGACGTCATCTAGCTGGACTTGTGCAAAGCATTTGACACTGTCCCACATGATCAGAGTGCTGGAGCACCTCTCCTATGAGGACAGGCTGAGAGAGTTGGGGTTGTTCAGCCCGGAGAAGAGAAGACTCTGGGGAGACCTTATAGCAGCCTTCCAGTACTTAAAGGGGGCCTACAGGAAAGGTGGAGAGGGACTCTTTATCAGGGAATGTAGTGATAGGATGAGGGATAATGGTTTTGAACTGGAAGAGGTTAGATTTAGATTAGATATTAGGAAGAAATTCTTTACTCTGAGTGTGGTAAGGCACTGGCGCAGGTTGTCCTGGGAAGTTGTGGATGTCCCATCCCTGGAAGTGTTCAAGGCTGGGTTGGATGGGGCTTTGAGCAGCCTGGTCTAGTGGAAGGTGTGTCCCATTGCAGGGATGTTGGAACTAGATGACCTTTAAAGTTCACTTCCAACCCAAACCATTCTATGAACTAGAAAATTTGTATGTGAAACATTACATGGGTTCTGAATTACTGGGTTGTATTTAATTGAATTTAGATATTCAAAGACATGTATGGACTGATTGAGTACATGGAAAAATTGAGTTCAGATTTCCAATTCTAGTATCTATGAATTTTGTATGTTAAAACACTTGACATGCTATAATTAACCACTGGATGTCACTCTTGCTTAACTTGTATGTTGGTTGCAGCAGATGTGTGGTACTCTACCTACTTGTTTCTCTGATAGCAGGTGTGTTGATATGAATATTTACAATATTAAGCATCTTCAGACAGTGCATTCAGTTTTGAAAAATGATTAGCACCTGGAAAAGCATGGCAGGTGTCCATTGACTAATGCTGAAGAATTGTCATTAATTCTGTCAGAAAAAATAATAGACAAATAAATATTGTTTGGCATTTGCTTTAGAGTCCTATAATTATTATATGGTCTATCTAATGGTTAAGTGAAGCTGAGCTTGATTCAAGGCAGGTCACAAAGCTGAAGTGCATGTATTCAGTAAAGCATATCTGCACATCCACAGCTCAGATGTGCTGTGTAGGTTCAGCATTTCCCAGAATTGCACAACTGATGCACTCAGGTAAATCCTTGCTCATTCCAGAACAGGGAAAACAGCTGCCAAGACAAATCGTGCAGAGTGCTTTCCTGGGGGCAACTTGAGATTGGATAGTGATGGTTGTTGGAAAGATAAATTGTTCTGGCATCAAAGGCTTATGAACCATCAGTCTTTTTCCAAGGGACAACAATGGACTTAACTATGCATGCGCAGTATGCTTACTCTAAAATGGGGTGTGACACATGGGGAAAATAGCAAGTAGGAATCCCTACTTCTGGATCAGCCTGCAACCTGTTGCTGAGGGGCTTTAGATTGTCCCGTGGAGTCTGAAGGGTACATTGTTACAGTGGGTGAAGCATTTGGGTATTATAAAATGTGAAAGGATAATTCTACAAATTTGTCAATTATATTTATTCAGCAATGAAATTTTATGTGCCTGTGAAAAAGTATCTCAGGTCAGACTATAAATCCTTTTCGAAAATAAGTCAAATGACTAAACAGTGATTACCTAGGACTGCAATTGCTTTTTCCTCCTCTTATGCTTTCCTTCCCTCTTTATTTTTCTAGTACACCAGATGAAGAAGAAGAACGGCTAGCTAGAAAGAGAGAGGAACGAAGACTACAGTCTCTTCAGAGGTAAGTCTTGACAGCTTGATGTATAGCTGTACACTTCCTGGTGATATAGGAGTATTTTTCCCTTCTAAGGAATACACTGAATACTAAACAAAGAGGCATTATGGAGTTAGACTGACAATGTCAGTTTTTTTACAAAAAGGGGCTTATTGTGAGATTTGTGAACCTGATTAAGAGCCTGTATCGCCCTAAATGAGCAGGGAGTGAATAGGTCAATGCTCACTGTGGCACGTACAAGTGCTCTGTGCCAGCCAAGAGCAAGCGGGATGGATGCGTCTGAAGTCTTGCCTAGTCTCTCCTGGACTGATGCGTGTCTGTGGCATGAATTAATGCCTAAGTGAGGCTAGGATTCAGAGGTGAAAACCACTTCTTTGATTCATTTGGTAATGGGTTCTTTTTCTTTTAAAATCTGGCTGGGAAGGGTAGAGAAATTGATAGTGAGATACCTACTAGAAATTTTGCTCAGGAAATGGAAAACTTTGGCTCAGATCTCACTTTAGACTTACTCCCACATTTCCATTCTTTCTGTTAAAGCTGTAGCACAGTGTAGAAAAGTGCAAGAGTCAGCAGTGGCACAGTGCTTCTCAGAACAGCATTCCTTCGGGTGTATGTGACTCTTCATGGTTTTAATATTATTCTTTAGATAAACAATTTTTATAGCTAGGACTATGATACCTCGTACAAGCCCGATGTTGGAGATTCACAGTGGATTAGCTTCAGCAAGACAAGAGGAGAGCCCTAACCAAACTAGTGCTAGGCTTGGAGCTGTCAGGTGTGGGTTTCAATCCCTACAGACTGACAAGGAAATTGATCCTAGGTTTGCCACTTCCTAGCTATGTTCTCTTAAATGCTCAGCTGCCAAGTTGAGTGGTGCTGTTGGTGGGCACCTTCACTGATGCCTGCTGTTTTCTCCTGAACTCAGATTCATTGTTAATGTGAGCAGGGACTGCAGGGAGCAAGGCATACTTCCAAATAAGACCCTTTGTGGAGCTTTGCATGAAGATAATTTTCTTTGTTATGAATGTGTATAAGAAGACAACGCAAATAGGCAAAGATGCTTAGTTTGCCTAAACATGTTACATTTCTGACTGGGTGCAAAAATGGGAACTAATAAGGTTCTCTTACAAATGTACCTACTGTTGCTCATATTTGACTGGCAGGAGCTGTGAGAATCACTCATCTTAACTCCATGCAAATCTGTGTTCTGGTTCTGAACTGCCAGGTTATATAAGCAAATACAGCAACTGTTTGCCCTGAACCTTACAATGGTGATGGCTCTGAAGTAGGTGCTGTGATATTAGGAAGCAGAATAGATTCTGTTGTTATGGGTTAAATTGAAGTGTCCTTTAGCAGTGTACAAAATTCCTAAACTTGTTGGCAATAGAAAGAATTAGAATAGGATACAATGGGGACATTTAACAAGAAATAATTTTTCAGAGCTTGACTTAATGCAAAGTTTGAATGGCTAGTTTTGTTTCTGTGATTGTAAATTTTTTTAGAGCTATTGCATACTAGCAATTTAATGTATCTATTTATTTTGGTTTTCTCCTAGCTGTGTAATAAAGTTTATTAGTTTTTAAACTTAACAAAATTTAAACTTACCAAATATTCTTTGTTCTGCACAAATTTTATTTTTAACAGCACAGACTTACTGTTGCATTAATGTGTATTCTGCACTTGTTTAGGAAAGTATAAGTTCTAAAGTAACTTTCTGCAGAGGGAAGATGAGAATTTAGATGTCTCCTAGTGTAGTTGAGCTAGAATTACTGTTTTGAAAAATGTATATTTTTAAGTGTAATGGTGCCACTAATTTGACCCTTTAGGTTGTGTGTAAAGGCATAGTACTTCTGATATAACTGCGAGTTGCTGATGGCAAGGGCGCTTATTTTTCTTTAATGCCCAAGGCATAACGTTCCTCAGCTCTATGCTATGCCAAATTTCTTTTGCAGAAAGCTATTCACATTTCTGTGGGTTTCTTGAGGTTTTTTTATTCTGTTGGGTGAGTTGAGTAAACAGTCTGAGCATGTATCCATAAGATTGGGAGTCACAAGATGCAAGGACAGCATGAATCCAGGGATGGGAGAAAAGCAAAGAAAGCGTTTATTTGCGGATAGAGTAAAAAGCAGTGTTTTCCCTTTCACCATTGCAAGGTACTGTCAAACTTTATCTGAGAAGAGAGTGGATGCAAATTTGTTTTCATAAACATCTTAACTTGTGAGCTGAAAGTGTCATACTTGAATGTGTACAGAAGGGTAAGAAATAGGTGGCCGGTTTAGAAAGTATGCTTATGTATAGTCATACTTCACAGTTTCTCAGATAAGTGATGTTGAAGACTTGCAGTGGATCAGAAAAAAAGGAAATTTTCCACCTGTTAATCCACTTCTAACTATGGCACAATAGGGAGAGTGCTAGTGTGAAGGTGATGTTTCTCCTGTAATGATTTTGTTCCCTTCTAAAAAGAAAAGATCCTGTGAGGAATATCAACATTTTGTTGTGTGCTTTGTTGTGGTGAAATGTACATCCTTAATATTATGATCGTACATTGCTCAGTTAAATCAACACTTACCTATGTTTATAATAAAGCAAAGGAGTAGGGGATGACTATGTACCATAAACTTTCCCCTGTGATTTGTGTATTGACCCTAAATTCTTGGTACAGTTAATCTGTAAGAAGTCTGCTACTTCTGGAGTGTAGGCTTCGGTGTGCACACACGGAGCAAGTGGTGTTGCAGCAGGCAATTAGCAACGCAGAGCTAAGACCAACTCCATTCCTGAATTAAGCCTAGGAACAAGGATCGCTGGGAACAGACTGCTCTGCCAGAATGATTGCTGTAGCCTTAGAGCAGCAGCCTTCTTTCCTAGCTTGTCTCAGGAGTGTGTCTATGAAACAGATAAACTGTTCTAATTGCAGGAGAGAGCTTAGCAGCACCCCTGGGGTATTTCCCATGTTCTGAACGTGTGTACCTATTGTGTGGGTGGCTGAGGAGGGATTGTTAGGGTCATGGGAAAACGTGAGGAGTATGCAACTTAGAGCACCTCACTCTACCTACTGCTTGCTTTTTGTAAGCCCTTAGGAGGATGAATTTCTAGTAGCAGGCTGTAGAACAGATTAATAGTCTCAACAAGCCATTTTTGACCAGCAAACTGCAGGGGAAAACTCTGTATTGTACTCTGTAGTCTTTCCTCTCTACAACCTATGAAGTCTTTGCGTAGCTTCTGAAAATGGCTGCATAGATATTCAGATAAATAGTGTGGGAGGAAAATAGGTACAGCATTGACCTGGTGTCACTCTTTTTTTGTTGTTGTTGTTTTTTTTTTTTTTCCTCTGTGGGGTACATGTACTTCATGTACAGATAGCTGTTCAGAACAGTTGGTAATGGAAGGAGAACAGGACTAGTCTGAGCTTCATTTCATGGTTCCGTTAGTGAATGGTAAAAACAAAGGAAGGAGGCCCAAGTTGCATCGTGTGTGATTAATGCAACCTTCAAGATAATTGCAGCACCTGGCACTTTTTTTTTGCTTTTCGGGCACACAGTAAATGTCTGCTTTGTAAGTTTCAAATTTGTTTGTGTTAAGTATCTGTTATAAACTGAATTTTATGAAGTGTCTTTTTGGAATGCATAAAAGGCAGTTAGAATGAAGAGTAAGGGTAATGACATTGGCTCTCTGCTTGTCTTCAAAAGGAAGAAACTAGCTGTCACTTCACTGAGAAGGTTGAATATCACTGCTGAAATGTAGAGTTTGCACTTAAAGTGAGGGGAAGTAAACCTGGAGTTCAGATTTTGACTAAAAACACTGAAAGAAAACAGGCATCTTACTGCGTAGCTTTAGTCCTTTGTTCGACTTCATGTCATCTCTAACATGAAAAATATTTTTTTAAACATAGCATCAAATAGTGATTCTTTTTCGGTACACTCATTTAAGTATTTACAGCTGCAAATACATGGTACATTTATATGTTAGATTTATGTAATTTATAAACCATGATATATATGTTAGAAGTTGATAAACTGATGAAACGCAATGAGATCTTGAATGAGATAAACTGCCAGGTGTAATTTGGTAGTGTAATGGTAAGGGAGAGTAAGGGGGGTTGGGGGAGCAGAGAAAGAAAGGATTGGAAAGTATGGAAAATCATGTGAATCGTTAGTATTAGGAAAAATAATTACTTGGCGTACAGCAGTGGGGACAACTTGCATGAAGAGCCAAGAATTTAGCATACAGAAGATGGAGTAATAGCAGTAGCATTAAGAAACGGAACTAACTCAGAAGACTGTAAAGTGACTTCAGTTGATCATAATGCAAGATGTGAACAGTGCAGCAAACCACCTCTGGGTGGCTGATTCAGTGACTGCCTGTTCAGAATTGTCTGGTTCTTCTCAGTTGATATATACTTAAGCCTTATTTACTGTACAGGGATTTAGTCATGGGTGATGTGATGTGGTATGATATAGTCATGGCTGCCTGTCAAACTTCGAATGTTTCACAAACATTAACATTTTTATCTTCAAACTTAATGTAAGAATTGTAGATGTTTGGGGTTTGCGTTGAGTAGCCTAGGGAGGTATTCTAAAATGTTTCTGAGGTTTAAGGCCTACACAGACTGATTCATTTATTTATTTTTCCACCCCCTTGACCTTCTTGTGCAGATATTTGGTGCTTTCTGTGTTCAGGGCAGATTCAGACTGACTGCTGAAATAGTGAGATTTCAGTTGAAACTGCAGCAGTGAGTCTCCATTATTTCAGACAGGGTATGCAAAGCAGTGACAGAACATGCCATTAGTACCACCAGTAAAAAAAAAAAAAAAACAAACCTGGTTTGATGTCACAATCTCTCCCATAAACTCTATAGAAATAAGGACTGACTAATTTATACAGCAGAAAGCTGCTCTAAGCAGAATCTCTCTACTCTTTTCCTGAGATCCCTTGCCTCATATAATGTCTTCCTCTTATGCAACACAGAAAGCAGGAATCCTGTGGTCAGGTCAAGCAGGTAAACTTGACTCCCCTTCCTGTTCTCTTCAACCTCTCAGTCCTGACTTTCCTCCTCTACATGAATTTTGTTTCATCACCCTGATTCCCCAGTTCCTCCTCTTCCTCCTGCAGTTTGGACAGGTTGGTTTTTTTTTTTCCCTATGCTGCCTGGGCTGAATAGTGTAAAGGGATATAAGGGAGATGGGTATCTCAGGGAAATAGTAGTGTGAGGTTTTGAGTCAGTCTTTATTGTTTGATTCTCTCATCATGCTTTCTCTGCATGCTTTCCAGAAGTGCAGTTGCAGGGAAAGGCCAGTTCAGCCATTCAGCTCTGTAGGAAGCAGGATAATTGCTTCTGAGGACACACAGGATCTGATTAGCAGTAGGAATTGTTTGGAGATGGAATATGCATAGGGCAGATGGGATCTTTGGTGAATTAAGCTGTCAGTGCTTAACAGCTTTCTGCTGAATATGTGCAAATTAGAACCGGGCGAAAGTCAAAACTTGTCTAACTGGGTTGAATTTTGATAGGGGCAACAGTGTTTTGTTTTTTTTTTTTGGTTAGAATTTGGCAAAACAATGTTCCTCTATGTCCTTTCCTCAAAATATATAGATTCCGGATTATCCTCATGAAACAGTTGTGTATGAGCTTTTTTGTTTGTTTTTAAACTAAGCAAAATAGATGTTCCCTTTGTTGAAGTGTAGGAAAATTATCTGAGGTATGATGGAACGATTTCCATTTAAATTTCCTTCATTTTTCCCCCTTCACCTTCGCAGAGTGGTGGGGAGGAAGAGGAAGAATAAATTGAGTTGTCAGACACCTGGTTAATGTGAACAATTAAAGTTCGGCAACATTAGACACAGTCTTGAAAACTGTCTTATGATTAGGGAACATAGAGGCATCCAGTTTTTATATAGCACAATATTTTAATTTATTTTCTGCATGGATGCCATGCTGGATTTTGGAAACTAGTATTTTTCTCTTATACTTGCTGTACTGCTTAAACAAAACAGTAATACACCTTTTATCTTCTTAGAATTATTGTATTGAATTAGGATTCTGAATCACACTGTATTCACTGCTAAATTTTAGTTATGTTCCCTGCTGGAAAGCATTAGGGAGTCTTCCAATATTGTGCCTTGCTTCTTATGTATAGATGAATAACTCGGTGTGTGTATGTGTACATATATGCGGACACAATACTTCTATATAGAAAAAACAATATTTTTCTTTATACTTGCAAATATCTCTTGTTTTGACATTATTGGTTAGTAAGAAGTTATAGGGAATCTTATACTTAAAGTGTATATAGAAAGATAAGGTATATAACTGATAAATTTGGGGTTTTTTGAAATTTGTAATTGCATACTAATTTAAAAACTGCTGTCATCTCTTCTGGTTATAATTATCATATTTTGCTTACATCTCAAAACAGTCTGAATATTATTCTGATGCTCTCATTTGTTACAGGAAACATGAAAGAAAACTGAAGCATGATGAAATACGTAAGAAGTATGGTATGTGGTAATCTTGTTTTGATCCTTAGTATATAAATTGATTTCTTTTTCCTAATTATTATTAAAATTCACAGCAGGAACAAGCTGCTTTATGAGCAGCAGAAGTAATCAAGCCCAGTTTCCTACTGATGCATGTCTTCTATCACCTGAACACCTGATCTCATCACTATTATTCTCCTGTTCTCTTCCTGCACTGACTGTCCCACTGGGCAAGGGACAATGTGCTGGATGGGGTTTTCAATATATTGATCGAAATAAGTAGTTCTTTCTGTCTCTTACTTAGGAAGAGCACTGATTTTTTTTTTTTTTTTTTTGTGGGGGGGAGGGGTGATTGTTTGTTCTTGAATTTGATAAACCAATCTAGTTGAAATTGGCTAGTAGACTCAGGGTTATTGAAGGAGGATAGACTGACTAGCAGATAGAAAGCTTTTTAAATCAAGCTTAAAAAAGAAGGATGCAGCCTAACATAGAGATTAAAATTGTTGTTTTTTCTTTGTTTTTAAGTGAAGGTGGGGTCCAGTAGAAGCATATCACACAACTGTAGGACCTGCTGTGTTGTATAGGAGGCTCTTATTATCTAGGCTTGTCAGTGCTTGCACTTTTCATTTGATTGTTCATAGGGTTAATAGTACTGTGTATTCAGAGACAGATATGCTAAAACTATGCTGCACTTCTTATTATGCAAATTGCACTAATGTCAGAGAAGGTGATTCTAGGGGTCTGAACAGTCACTCAAAACTGTTAATTTTCATCCTCTTGTTAAACTGATTGGCAGAGTCTGGGAATGCCTTCATGAATCTGCAGCCTGCCCTTTGGCTGATGCAGAAGTGATACAGACAGCCTCTATAGGGAATTCTCTGCCTGGGGAACATTTGCAAAAGTATGCTCCTTCGCTGGAACGGAGGAAAAATTCAGTGTGAGGCTTGAGCTGCAGGAGGAAGAATGTTGTAGAAACTAGAAGTAATTTTTGTTAAACATTAGTCATGAACTTCAGTCCTGCGGTATTTTATAGGATAATTGACCCTGTATCCCAACTACAGTTCAGTTTCAAGAGGTTTGTTTGATTGGTTGACAACAGTAGTACAGATTTTAAAAACCAAACAAAATCCAAACAACAACATAAAACACCACACACCTTTTGCGTTTGCTTCTCCTTAGAGGAGACCTTAGAGTCAATCTCAACAAGTTTGAATCATTGGGATAGATCTGGTGAAGAATTTAAGGCGATCGCTGTGTCTGCAAAATAACATGGAGCACTCTGTACAGATACACATATAACTTTGCATCTCCTTGAGGCAGTGCAGCTTAGAGGTTGCACAAGGTCCTGAATTCAGTATAGCAGTTTGTATATCAAAGCACTGCATTGGGGTTAAGTGATGTTTCAGAAGGCTGCGTTCAGTTATATTCTGCTTGTGAAACTAGTTGTCTTGCCTCTGGATGGTCCTACATTTTACTGAAGACACTTCTCTCTCTTCAGTGCTTAACTTTCAGACCTTTGCAGAATGCTTTGTTGGATCTTGTTGGAGTGCGAGTTACCTGAGGAATATAACTATGTAATTCTGTGCCTCTGGAATACATACACCAAATTCAACAAATCTTCTTGTAGCTATAGTATGCACAGAGTCATATGAGAGCTAGTGTCATTTTGCCTCCACTTGAAGCGTGTTAGTCTATCACTGACTTAATTAGAAACAAGTTCATACATTCATTGTGTTAATGGAAGGTGTACCTTCTTATGAGGAGAGAGGCATATTCATTTCTTCATGCAGTTATGTTTTGCAATGCAGTTTACCCACAAAAGATCATAATTCAACTATAAAACTTTATATAGACATTTGCTATTGAAATGTAAGTTTATTTATTGACAGGTTTGCTTTATTGCATACTCAAAGATTAATTTATATTGTCTGATCTATCGATTTGTGGCCCGGATTCTCGTAATTCATTTTTGTCCTAAAGAAAAACCTAGCTCTTACATGAATAGTTGGCACATACCAAAAGGATGTACGTAACTGAGGAAAAATGAAAGACAAAATATGTATAAATTCTCAAATCCCTAAATATTATTGCTGATGTATATATTTTGTATTCTGATAACATACAGACAAATGGTTCTCAAAATAATGCAGTGAGACCGAACAGAGTAAGCCTTGGATCTTCTGTCTTCATTTTTCACTGTCTAGTAAATACATATGTTAGCATATTAAACATAATCTAATAAAAATTCCTGCAAATAATTATGGAGACACTAGATTATTTTACACTCTTATGCACTGCAGAGAGGATTCTCAGCTAAGCAGGCATGGATGAGTGGCAGAATGACAATGACTTTGTTAACCTGACTCTGTAGATTAAGATGATCATGCCTGAAATTTCAGTATTTGGTTGGCTTTAAGGGAATGCCTTTTCCCATTTCATCCACCAGCTTTCCTTACCCCATTTAAATGGTAATTACACATTTATAATGCATTGCAGGTGTCACTCTAGCCACAGTCCTTTGGGAGCATTGGAAGCAAAAGGGAGCTTTAGCAACCAGGAATACACACTTTGAATTGTTTCTTTGTTGCACAATTTGATAGTATTTTTCATTTGCTCACATATATGAATGCAATATGATTACACAAATTATATGTTGACTGTTAGAAAATTTTTAAGTAGAATTCAGAGTACTTTTGCAGCTTGTGTAGTATACAAAGGATCTACAATTTAATTGCTGCTGCATTTGCTGCTATTGTACGTTCAGTATAGGATTAGTGAGAAGCTGCTTTATTTATTTATTTCAGGATTTTGCTTGGTATTAGTGGAAGGATTCTATCTCTTTGATTTTTATAAAATTATTGCCTTTCATGATTTTGGGCTTCCACACCATTTGCTTTAGTTCTGCAAAGGTTTCGATCAGCTAATTTAATGATATGTAATCCTATCTCCTTTATTTTATGCAAGACATTGATTTTTATATTCAGTAGTTTGTCACAGTAAATGTTCCTTCTGTTCAAGATAGATACTTTATCTTGACCTTCTTTAGTGTTCTGAATGCAAAGCAGGGAGACCTTGTATTCCTATACACTTAAAGCTATTTAGTTTGTATGTTAAGAATAGAGTTGTTAATCTGGGGGTTAAAAATAAAGAGGAAAAGTGTAATAAGGGGTGAAGACATGCAGCAAACTAGTTCACTTTTTTTTTGCAGCGCTTACAGTCTGTTGTAAGTATTTCACTTGTTAATTCTATTTTTGGGCAGTGCTGATATGTGATGAGAGTCAAATATCAATGACTGAGAAACTGCATAGTATATAATGTAAATGTGCTGGAAAGAGGTATTAATTTCTTAAAATTGCTCTGTCATTTCATATATATGAAGAGACCTCATTATCTCATACAAACTAATGAAATATACTTGACTGCCTTTCAAACTTTTGAGTGTTTCTTAAATACTGTTAAGTAGGTGAAATATTAACCTCAAAATGAAGGTAAATAGAACTAAGATGTTAGAAGTTCTTGTAAGTGTCCTATGTGTCAATATTCAAGTTCAGCAGTAACATGTAATGGACTTTATTGCAAACAAAACTCCTGAACCTACAAACATCTAGCTTCTCTGAACCTGTAATTGTAAATTAAAAGTTGGGTAGTTGCTCTCATGTCAAATGGGAAACAGTCGAGAGAGACAACTCGTGTCTGGTTCAAGGCAGCACAGGAGCTTTAGTTGAACCAGACATGCTATCCAATTAGCATAGGCTTGCAGCTTCTCTTTGAGTGTCGTGGCTAAGAGCAGCTGTGGCAGCTGACAGCAGCTTTTTGTCATGCTCCTTTTTTTTTTTTATTTCCCCCTATGTGTCTAGATTGTCTTTTTCCAAATACTGGACCCTAATCCAACTTCTTCAGTAAGAATTGGTGCAAGCGATGAGCTGCTGCATCCCTCCTCTCACTTAATGTAATCGTACGATGTACTTAGAATCCTGAGGATAAAAGAAATTTAAATGCTGGATGCAGATCTGAGAGCAAGGTCTATCAGATGTTGTAACCTCTGTGGTTATCCTCATTTGGAAGGAGGACTTGCCATTTGTCTTGGAGTACCTTCTTTCCCGGGAGATGAATTTGTGAAGTCACGACCAATAATATTCACACTGGATTTACCCATATTCTTAAGGCTTGTTTAGTTCCAGTGTTGTACAATAAAACAGATCAGAGAAGTTTAAGTTAAACCATGCTAATGCCTGATTGGTAGTAATTATATCCGGTTATTGCTAAACATAATAATTCAGTGAAATTAAAGCAGGTACTACTGGGAATGGCATTTTCAGTAACAAGTAAAAATGACACATTCAGTTGAAACTTGACTAGTTATCTAAAATGGCTTTTGGCTGAGTTTTTTGGGAGAGGGGCAGATAAAAGCATATTTCTTCCTCAGAGTGGTATAGGAAAAGTTTATCTGGAGTCTTACACAGTCCTCTGGTTAATTTGAAGTTGGCACTACTGGATGTAGAACAACATTTCCATTGGATTTCAGCTGTTTAAGCTGTAAGAGAACAGTGTCTAGTGTTTTACTGTGCTACTTTCAGACTTATGAAGTGTCAAGTATGTCTTGCATGAAGCATTAGAAAGACATAATAAACACTTGCCAGACTATAGAGACAGAAGTACGCAACTTAAGTTAATTTTGTCAGGGTATCTGGTACCACCTCTTGCCACTTTGTAGAAAACTTTTTGAATTTTGGTGCCTTGATTTCGAAGTGGAACTTAGAGTTCAGGGTGTTTATGCAATGCCAATTGTAATAAAAATGTTAATTTCTAGTACTGTTGCTAATTTTCGGTAGATGTGTTTTGTATTTGGAAGGGATGAAATACAGAAGTACTGCAAAAATTTCTGAAAATTGGACTACTCGGTTGTCTTTCAGGAAACTAAATATATTAGGATCGATAGATCCAAGCTGCCAAAGTATTAAAATGTCTGGAAGAAGGAGGGGGGGGGGGGGGTGGGTGTTCTGGAAATAAAATAAATATTTCTTCTCTGTTGCGGTTATATTAATGCAGGAATGTTACCCGAAGGCACTAAAGGTTGAAGGGTAGAACAAGGATAAGAGCTTTTTGTTATTGTTTGTTATCTTACTTGTCACCTAGAGTAGACTTAACAGACATTACAACTTTTTATTTAAATGCATGAAGGGTAAGATTACAATTTGAGAAGTAACTGCTTTCTATAGGTTTTAAAATAGAAAAATGTAAAGATCTCAAAATATTGTAGATAATTTTTGGCAATGCTGTCATCTAACAATATTCTTATTGCACAAATGCTTTAAGATTTTTTTTTTAAAGCAATTCCAGAAAGGAGTAGTACATCTTACGCAAGGGACTATACCAGGCAAATAGACTGTATTTCACATTACCTGGCTGAAGCTTTAAAATGTGACTGGTTTACCTATTCTTTGATAAGTAAGGGCCATTATGTAAAGGGCTGGTTTTGATTTTAACTTCCTACAAATTGACTACTTGTAGTCTTGTCAACTTGAGTAAATACAGGATTTTTTTTTCATACTTATTCCTTAATAGTTGCTGTTCCCTATGTTAATTGGAGTTACTGATGCAATGATCAGCACTAAGCAGTTGTGCTTCTTGGTTGACATCGTAAAATAACTGGCGGTTCAAAAGAAGTGCAACAACTGCAACGAGGTAGACAAAAGTATCATCTGCCTTCAGTGCCATTAGCTTTGATAGAACAGTGAGTGTTCAGTATCTGTGTGTAGGTGCATGTGGAAAAGAGGTATGGTATGAAAAGGTCCAAGGGGAGTTCTTTTGGCAGTGACTAGTGTAATCTTCCTCTTCCACTATTGTGAATATGAACATTTGTGAATGTTTGGCTTACCTGTCTTCTGTCTCCATGCGCTCAAATGAGCTAGAGAAGAGTCCAGGCTTGCCAGACATAAGAATAAAAATCTTGGTAGAAAAGATAGAGGTAGTGTTCCTGTTCTTTCACAACGAAAGGGCAGCCTCTGGACTCTTACGGGACTCCATTATTTTCAGTATGCACTTCTGCCTAGCCCAAATCTGATGTGTGGTTTAAAGTCTCTCTGAAATAATTGCTGTATGGAACAGGGATTGCTCAACTAACCCTTACAGAAGATGGTATGCGTATCCAGACACTCAGTATAATTGGATGGCTTTGCAATGCTTTCTGTGACAGTATTCTGGTAAAATCATTGAGAATCTTTATGATGGAAACCTGCAACCTGGATCAAGTGATGCTCTTGTTCTGGTCCCTGGAGGTTTTGGTGCATGTAGGAATGATCTTCATCTGTTTTTAGAGATTATTGTCCTGTTGCAGAAATGCTGTAAGTGGCTGAATGGGACCAATGGTTGTGTATAACTGAAGTAGAACTAAGTCAAAGTAGCAACATCTTACATTTTAAAAGGATGGTTATGTTATAATAACTTGAACTTATAAACTGGCCAGTCTGAATCTGTTCTTCCTGAGCCATCTCTATGCTTAGATTTTTGTAGACTTGACTCTCTCACAAGTGCATTTTGTAGGGAATACCTCACAAATAAGAAATGTTTTTTCTGTAAGTTTTTCATAGAGAAGTGTTTTCTCCCTGCTAAATCATGAAATACTTATGATAATAGTCTAAGAAATAAGAGTGCTTAAGAACACTATCAATTTATGATTATGCTTGAGCATTTGGGTAACAAAGCAACTATTGGTTGCTTTGGTTTTGTTTTTTTTATACGGAGTACCTATTACAGGGAGGTCAGTAAGTCGAGTTTTTTATGTGATACTGGTAAGAAAATGATAAATGCAGCCCTGTTTTGTTTTACAGGTCTTCTCCAGGATTCTGATAATCCATACAGCAGATTTGAGAATGAATAAAGCTGAGCACCTTCAACTAGAGCTGTAATTCCAGAATACAGGAAGATAGTTTGTTTTCATTTGCTCTTTGGGCTCTTTTGCTTTTTCCAAAGGTTTTTTTTCCTGATTGTAAAACTAGAAGTGGATAAAGACTTCATGAAATACACGTTTCTATCTTCTTCTACCTATATAGAACTAACTTGTTATAAATGCTTTTTTGGTTGTTAAAACTTTTGCCGATTTTTATTTTTTTTATGGTGACATTTAAGTGTGAAATAGTATCTTTCCTCCTTTGAAAACGGTATTTTGTTACTTGATATAGATGGCTAAGTCACAATCATGTGTTTGAATTCAGTCTTAACTGCCACTTAAACAGGTGTTTCCATGTTCCTGAATACAGATATCTTTTTTTTCCTCTACTGTATCTTTTTCTTATAAAAATAAAAGGCAACATGGAAACACAGCTTCACACAGCTGAAATAACTGGTGTTGGTATTGATGAGAAAATACACCAGGCATGTTCTTATGTACTACCATAATGTGAGAATTGGGTGGAGGTTTTTCCCCTGTGGAAAAATGATCGCCAAGAGTGTAATGTCTATGGGTTGACAGTGTCTTTGAATAATTCAACTCAGTTATGGAAATGTTAATATGTACTTTGGATATGTCACTGATGTGAAAAAGGAATTACTTCAGTTATCAAAATTGGAAGAAGGTCATTTTTGAAATAAATGTAGTTAGGTGTTCCTAAATTTAAGAAGAAACATCAGCCTGTGTGAATACTTATAATTAACAAAAAAAAATATTGCCAAGATTCTGCGGTTTTCCAGGGTTGGCCCTGGCCAGCAGCTAAGCTGCTTGCTCCCTCTCTCCCTACGGTGGGATGAGGGAGAGAACGGGAACAGCAAAAGTGAGAAACCTCTTGGGCCGAGATACAGTTGAATAGGGAAGAAAAGGAGGAGGGCAGGGGGAACAAGTAATGCGAAGACAATCATCAGGTCCCAGAAGCAGACCTCTGCCTACTCTTCCCTCAGTTTTTGTTGCTGAGCAATGATCTTGTATGGCCCTTTGGTCAGTTCTGGCCAGCTGTCCCAACTGTGTCCCCTCCCAACTTCTTGCCCACCCCCTGCCTACTTGCTGGGGCTGACAGAGTGGGGAAAGGTGAAACCTTGATGCTGTGCAAGCAATGCTCAGCAAAAGCCAAAGCACCAGTGCATTATCAGCACTGGTCTAGCCACAAATCCAAAGCAAAGCACTTCATGGGCTGCCATGAAGAAGGTTACCTCCATCCCAGCCAGACCCAGTACAGTACAGTAGGAAAGCAGTATTTTTTTTAACCTTTTATTCTTCATTTGGTATTTCCATAATGTGATTTATTTCCTCTTTCTTTTCATAGAGGTGTTTCATTTATCATTTTCACTAGCTTACCAGTATGATGCAAGAAGCAAAGAGCTTTTCCCCNCCCCCCCCCGGCAAGTTCCAGTTTATTCTGTACAGTTTAAATAACCTCCCTGGCTGTATATTATCCATTAAACAAATGTACAGTATTGAAGATGGTAATGTTATTTTTATCAATGTTCCTATAATAAACACTTTAACATCTTTACTTTGGTTCTGTTGTTCCATATAATTTTAAATTAAGTTGGTTTAGAAGATGTGATCAAGTATGAGTTTGGGAGAATGGAAAGGATGCATTTTTGCTTTTGCTGTTTTTCTGACAGAAGAGTAAAATCTTAACAGCACATAGGTGTGGTGGGAATTAAATCTTGCCTGTGGGTGATGAGGTGAATTGCCATTCCTTCCAGTGCCAAAGAACCTGCCTCTACTTAGGCTTTAGTAACTATCACTGTTTCACTAATTTTGGCACAGCGTTCACTTGCATTCTTTCACTGTGTTTACCTCTAAAGTTTCTCTGTATGCAGTTTCTCAGGAATTTATATTAAAATGTTTCCTCGTTCCTGAATCTGTATTGTAATTAGTGTTAATGGAATAATGATCTGTTTTCCTTTTTTCCTTTTTTTTCTTAACTCATATTTATCACTTTATTAGTAGGCAGTGTGTTTAATTTTGTGTTTCTTCATCTGTCAGCTATTGTCAAGTCTGAAGTATTATTCAAATGTCTGTCTTTGAAGAATGATGGTCTGTGATAAGAGTGAGTTGATAGTGTGGAAATAAAACATGCTGATGGTTTTCCCTGGAGATAACTTTTGCAAAAATGATGAAGCTCTGCCTGCTGTCTCACGACCCAAGTAGTGACATTCCTGACTTAATAGAAAAGCATTTTTCTTCAGCACTTGCTACAGTATACGAAGGGCTGTCATGTATCCTAACAAAAGGGGGAGGAGGAACAACCTTTCTTACCGTTTCCAAGATGGTAACGTACTTGGAGAGCCAAAATATTTTGAGTATATGGAATGGGTGCTGCATTGGTGGAGAATGGTTGTGCTACATTTAAATCAATGCAGTCCTATACACCGTGTTACGTTGTCATTCCTAAGCCAGGATTATGGGTGTGAAAAGGTAGCAACTGTCCTCAAATTTATCTTAACCAGGCTTACCATATACTAAGCCTTAACTTTACATTGTAGGCTATAATTTATACAAAATGTATACAAAGTGGGCATCTGATGCTGTGTAATTTTGCTTACACAGTTAAAGACAAGACTATTAATTTAATTAGACTATTGTGGACAGCAGCCTTAAAGCTTAATAGAAAATGCAAAAAACCCCCGAACAATCCCCACACTCTTCAGATTATTTGACCTTTTTTTGCTGTGTTCATTGGAGCACTTAATTGGATGGAAAAATATCCTTATTGCAATGTATTTATTGCAGCCTTCTCTGCTTTTCTGTATGTCAGTATTTCTTACTTTTACAGAAATACTGTGTTTGGCTTATCAATAGAAAAGTTGCTTGTCTTTGTATTTCAGTGTAGCCACAAATAATTGGGAAAACAGCTGTAGAAAGAGGGTAACATCATATCTTTGGTTCTCAGGTGTGTGAACAAAGGCATTTATCATTTTCAGTATGAGCTTCCCCTCCTCCACACTTTTTCAACAAAAGAGATGGAAGGGATGCAACATATAAACAAAATGAAAGTAGGGAAATGGCATAACCTAAGCCTGAGAGCCATAATAGCTCTGCTAATCATCTCTCTTTCTCAGACTTCCCTTTCATTCACACTCTTTTTCCTCTGTCTTTACACTTTTTATTTTAGTATGTTTTGCACGTTAATTTTAGTAGTGAAGCACTATCTGAAAAGATGAGCAATCTCAGAAATGAAAAAGTTAAAATGTGTGTGTATCTTTCCACAGAACGGAACTTCCAGTACTGAAAACTCAAGTGGGTCAGCTGTAAGAGCAATGTTGCTGGGTGTCATTTATTTATGTAAAGAGAATTTTAGTAGATTGAAGCATGCTGGTTTAACTTATCTTAATGCTGGAATGTACTTTTTGCCACTACTGAAATCTTGGTTTTGATAATGAGTCCATTAAGTTGTCTGCACCGTGTCTTGCTTAATTGTTATTTGATTATTAAGTAGGCATATTTAATTGGTCCAGAAAGATGTGGGAGAGAATCAGCTACCATGCTCTTCTTTCCCTCCTCCTTCTGAGTGTCAGGGGCCAAATAGGAACAGAGTGAAGAGGGGGGAAAAAATAAAAAATACTTTGAGGGGAAATGATGGGGAGATGATGAGGGCAGGAGTGGGTATGTCAGTAGTCTGGGGAGACGGTGAGGTTGGCAGCAACTGCACATGGCTGTGCCCCCAGTTCCTGCCTGTCTCTGGGCTTGATCACCTTTGGTTTGGGGGCTGTAATCAGCCAGCATCTCTGACTGCCCCCTGCTTTAAAGTGTGAATCGGGGAGGTTATGTGGGTGGATGCTTTTCAAGGCACACATGTGCTCTTATGTTTCCTAAGACAGTGGGGCCACGCTTGCTGTCGATTGATTTATCCCTTCTGTTGGCCTGGTCCTAGAACAGCCACTTGGAGGACAGAGAGGAAGGAACACTTGTCGAAGTAGGTAGAGAGTGACATTTCATGATTGAAGTATCGTTAGCTCCAGAACATTCCTAAAGCCAGGTTTCTGCTTGGTGACACTTGACAGAATCCTCTGAGACCATTTCCCAAATGCTGCTTCACCCAAAACTTAAAAGAAAGGGTCATGATTCTGATACCTTCCAACAAAATCCAAAACTTATAGATCCTTCATTTATTTTAATGGCTTCACATGCTCAATCTCTGGCTGAGCAAACACATTTAGTCTTTGTTGTGGCATCATTAAGGCTTTGGACTTGGCACGAGAGGATGAAATGTTTAAGTATTTAGAAGTGTGTGTTGGCTCTCAAGCCCAGAGCTCTATTTTGTCGACTCCTTGTCATCTTCATGTCTAGGTCTTCTTGTCATGTGTCTCTGGTTATGTGTGAGTTCAAGTGTCCTCAACAACACAGTTTAGTTATCAAAAAAAACAATCTCTTTTTTCCAGCTTTCTTTTCTGATGCTGAGTTCCTACAATAGATATTAAATGTCAGAGATAAGAACAAAATTCTTTGTTCCACTCTGTCCCTTTGTTGCTGCTTTAAGCCAGGGTGAAATGGGGAAGGCTGGGGAATGCGCGAGCAGGGAATGAACCAAACCATCCGTGAACGGGAAAAGTTGTGAAGGGAGGCAAAAGGGAATGGATAGTGGGGAAACAATAGAGCAGTGGTCAAAAAATGGTGTTTTATTTTGCACGTCGTTGATGAAATTTGCTTTTGTGTTTTGTTGTGTCCGGTCATCTTAAATACAAATCAAGATAAGCAGCTACATGATATTGCCATATCAAACATTCCCAGGTTGATTCGCTCGCTGTATCAATAATCAGGCTTACTGTTTATGGGACAACTGCTTGAAAATAATGAACTTCCCTGACCTATCTTACACAGTTTGCAAAGAAACTACTTAGTGGTGTTTTACGTGAGCTTCCACAAAGCAGGAAGGGCAGAAGGTAAGACTGGACCCAGAGAAAACTGCCAACGGATTTCAGCAGCTTAACAAGTTTATCAGTCTTCTGACTGAATGTCTCGACCATCAGTATGTATTATTAATCAAATGGAGTGACTTTTCTCTTGCTGATATAGCAATTGCTTCTAAACAAGAAAAAGTAATAGAGGGCAGAGTTTTTGAGCTGTCACTTTGAGTCAAGTGCTTGCGCGGCAGATAAATGGGTAATAGAGTAAGCAAAGTCACTTTGGGAACCATGTAAGCTTGAATCTGTTTGTGTATTAACATGATGAAGTAAGATGCAGGATGAAGATAAAGTTATTTGCAGTCGGTCCAGAGACATGTTTTTTTCTTTTTTTTTAACTTTGACCTTCAGTCCACTCTGTGCAAGGAGCTGTCAAGCAGCAGCACAGCAAAAAGGATTAGGAAATGTTTAATTACACCAAGTTGAGGTGGGTTTTCATAGCACTGTTTCTGTCACAGTTCCTGAGCTAACTACATCTCTGACCTGCATCTCAAGGGCAACCTTTCTTCTGCCCCTGCTTGTCACCTGGCTTGAAATAGAATCAGGCGCTTGGTGTTCTCAGACCAGCCCTAGCTGCTTGTTTCCCATGCAGCAGTTCAGGAATCACACCCACGCACACCCCACTCTTGCCCTCAAGGAGAACGTCCTTCAAGCTCCCATTATTTTTTTTTATTACTTCTTTTTCCTTTGTATGAACTTGGCACTTCTTATAACCAGATGACCTCTTAAGTCCTCAGCCCTGGCAAAAGAGAGTTTGCAACTTTTCAAGGTGGTAATCTCCAAGGTGACAATTCTGCCTATTGTATTGCGGAAGTACCAAAGTTTTCTTTAATGCTGCAGTCGTCGTCTTGTATGTTCTTGAAGTTCCACTAATCTAGATCACTACAGACTGAATTCGGATCAGTTAAGCACTGGACAAACAAGATGGGTATGGAAGAGGGTCAGCATGGCATCTGCAAAGGGAAACCCTGCCTCCCTGATATGGCTTCCAGGAAGGTGCTGGTGAGTACACAGATAAAATCCATCTTGTGAGTATGAGACAGATGGATTTTCAAAAAGTCTTTGACAATATTGCACACCAGAGGTTACTGAAGAACCAAATTTGTCTGAAAGCTTGTTAAAGGATAGAGAGCAAATAATTTTTCAGCATAGAAAAGATGAGCCTTAGGATGTTCCAGGGATAGGTGCCAGGACTCATCCTAACCAGCATGGTGGTGACCTACAGAAGGGGATGTGCAGTGAGATCTCAAGTCTGCTGCTGCTGATGCAGGACCAGTTGTGACAAAGTCTGCAGCAAAACCTCACAAAGGAGGGTAGGTGGGCAGATAAGCCTCAGTGTAGACAAATGTGAAGTAATGCAGCTGAGGAAAAATACCATGCCTATGTCATGCTGAATGTGGAACTGGCACGTGCAGCTCAGGAGAAAGATCTGAGAGTCATCGCTGACAATTCTCTGAAATCAGATGGTGGCCAAAAAAATCCCTAACAGAATACTGAGTGGCAGGAAGGGGATGAAGGGATGTCAGTTCGTTGTTACATGAAACTTTTTGCTTTATGAGGAGAGCCTAAAGGGCTGGAGCTCTCCAGACTTGAGGGAGGGAGACTGAGGAGAGAGAGATGAGTGAGGTTGACAGAAATCAAGGCGGTGGAGAAGGTGAGCGCAGAACTGTAATCCCACGTTACCAGAACTAGGACACACTCAATGAAAGCAGTAGGAGATCAGTTTAAAACAGATAAAGTCCTTCTGGAGCTAGCTGCCACGGGGCTACGGAGGTCTGAAGGTTCAAAAATGAATGATGCAACCTCATGGACAGCTACTTGTCTTTAGTGAAAGAGCTACTAAAAGGACTTTGCAGACTCTATGACATCATTAATAAAATTGTGGATCAGGGACAGTACGAGAGGAATGGACTGCAGAGTTTGCATCTTCTCCCTAAAAAGCAATTCCTTTTGCCACTGACTTCTAATTAATTTTCTTTACAAGCACTGAGTAGCTTATTTTCAAAAGCATGTTTTGTGGCAGAGCTGACACTGGCAACAGATCAGTGAAGTGCTCTGATGCTTTATTTGAAAAGCACAGGGCCAGAGCCAGCGGGGCAAGGGCTGCTCTCTGCCTCACCCCATTTTTGGGAGGCGGGTTGCTGGTGCAGCTATGCTGCTTTCATTGCAGTTACAAAGCAAGAGGAACCACATGGGCAGCTGCATGGCACCATTCTGTCACGGTTGCATTTCTGGGCAAACTGGTGATGAGACGGCTCACTCATGCTTCCACACAGATGCAATACCATGTGCAGAGTGGGCTCCTGCTGGAGCTTGTGGCCTGGAAAAGTATTCCCATCCTTCAGTACTCACCAGTGGAGATCAGGTGTTGTGGATGAGGGGGCACAACTTCTTCCAGAGTTTCAGACTTCATGGTCTCAGTTATGTCTCTCAGCTTTCCCTCAAGGGTGATTGATTGATGGTGCTTTTGCAAGGATCTAAATGTCAGCACAGCAGTGTCAGCCTCCTGAATCCCCCCAGGCCAGGGGAATGCTGGCCAAAGGGACCACTGATCTGACCCAGGAGAGAATTTCTTGTGTTTTGAAGGCTGCTTTCCATTCCTCTTGTCTGAAGCCATTTGTGTAAGAGTTGCAGATGATCCCTTCCACTGTGCAGACAACCAGAGCTAATCTTAGCCTACGTGTGTCAGAACAGCACTAGCTAGTGAGAAACTCTTCAGAGAGCAGAAGTCGGTGGCTGAGACCGAGGGAGCACTCTGCAAAACACAGACGACTTCATAATCTGCTGTAACATCTACCTTTTTTCCGCATCATCTTTCCTGTTCCCTGTTTGTTGCTTATTGCATCTATCTGCTTGCTTGCTTATAATAAGAGCCTTGAAGTCCCTCCTGCTGCCGCTGCAAGGACCTCTTATCTCCCACTTAGGCTGAAAGTTTGTTTCAGATCTTCAGAAATCTCCCGTCATGACACTCTATCTTCACAGCTTTTACTTTTTAAGAAATGAGTAATCCACTCCTGTCGTATATAACATGGCACGCAGCTTGCCCCATGATATGCAGC
The DNA here is from genome assembly GCA_008711295.1 of Anarhynchus alexandrinus. Classification (NCBI taxonomy): domain Eukaryota; kingdom Metazoa; phylum Chordata; class Aves; order Charadriiformes; family Charadriidae; genus Anarhynchus; species Anarhynchus alexandrinus. The sequence continues at coordinate 6,883,325 of VUYV01000012.1, forward strand.
TTACCTTTTCCTGGTGAGAAAAGAGGCAGAGAAGTGGGTAGAACTCCAGTTCAGAGCTACCTGCAGCAAAGAGTCACCAGGTTTGATGTCCAGTAAACTCTGCTTCCAGTATGCATCTCTAAAGCACCCATGAGGCTGAGGCATTGCTTTTAAATTACTGAGAGTCAGCACAGGTCCTACGTGCCCTGTTGATTTGACATTTGAGGTTCTGTTTCTGTGGAGGGTTAAAAACCACATGGAGTTGAGCCTGTGGAGACGGGGGCCAGAAGAGCTCACATGTGCGGGGAGCTCTCCTGGGACGGTGGCAAAGGAGTCCAGCAGACACTGTAACCAAAATTGAGTATCTCACTATTTTCAGAGATTTCGGTTTCACTTTGCACTTTTCTCTTTATTCATTAATAGTATTAGAGGCACTTTCAGAAATGTCCTGTCAGGACTAATTTCTTACTTCTTAATGTGCTGTTTGCATATGGCAATGGGAGCTTTATACCTGAATAACACAGAATAAAAACACTTAGGAAGACTTTATTTATTTATTTTAAGAGACCAAACGTCTGTCCTGGGGTACTAAAGTCATGACTAGCTGTATGCTCCTGCTTCTGCTGAAACACACACTTCATTTCAGTGCTCAGCTCAGTCCTGGAATTTAAGTTGATTCACAGGAGGCTAAAATTGGGTGTAGGCTGATATGGTGAATTTGAGTCAGTGGGATCAGCTGGACTATGACTTCTAAGGGGCAAATACCTCCCATATACCCAAATTACAAAGGTAGTTAGTATCTAAGCTTATTCCCAGTTTCCCTGTTATCAGAATTGGTACCAAATTCCCATCTCTGAGGAAAACAAGTGGATCAACATAGGAATATCTGCATAAGGCAGAACCCCTCAGCCATGATCACTATTGTCTTTATTAAACGTCCATGTTCTACAGACTGTAACGCGCTTGATGTTGCCAAAATATGTTAATAAATTGTCCCCTACAGCTTATCACACATACATATGGCCATCTATGTCACATTACGGTGGTGCTTTAGGCTCAAACACGGAGCCACAGAAGTGACAAAGGAGAGTATTCGAGGCTATCCCGGTGCTGAGCTAGTCCCCTCATCAAATGTAGAATGTGATGGTTAGCCAAAGCTGCCCGGGCTGATGATATTCTAAAACTGGCAATAAAATGGCAGGGTGGACAAAATCCTCTCGTACAAGGGTGTTTTTTCTGCCTCTCAAAATTGAAAAGAGAAGAGCAAGGGATAGTAGAAAACCCTGTTCCTCGAGGGGCTTTGGAGAGTCTCTTTTTCAGTGGGTTGATTTCCCGAGACGAGCCGCACTTTGTTTGGGGGCTTTGCTCTGGGCTGCAACACCCCGTGCCAGCCGTACCTAATTCTTAACTCCGGCTTTCATCACTCTGTGTGTGTGTATAAAAATGTTACTCTCCTTTTAGCTCATTTCTTTTTACATAACTCGCAGTAGTTCCAGTTACTCACCCTGTATTTCTGTAAGTGGCATGAAAACCCTAATCACCCAATTAGAATGTGTAATCATATTGTAAAAATCCCTATTAAACTGAGCAAAGGAATATTTAAAAAAGCTTTTAATAGTAGTCACTAGACGTGATAGTAGAAGAGGGAGGATAGATACATGAGGTTTATTACATGCAGATAACATGGTACTTTCTAAATTGAACTTCAAAGGACTATGCCCAGTTTATTAGTGTAATTACTTATATGAAAAATTATCAGAATATAATGAATAAATTTAAAATGTTATCTATACAGTATGTTATCAGTCTAGTTGTAGGACTGGAATTAAAAGGAACACAAAGAATTACAAGAATTTAGGCTCTCACTTATTTTCACATTCGCATGCATTTAAAATACTTCTAGATCTTTTGTTAAAGTGTAGTATAAATCAGATTTAGTAAAGGAAGATAGAAATCTCTTTGCTTTCGTTTGGAAGAATACACAAATTTGGTAATGTTTTCAGACATATATTGCTGGATTTGGCAACTTACACACTATATTCTTCTCCCTCAGAGAATAAATCAAGAGTTCAGATGCTATTTGGGGAGGGGAAGGTAAATAAATGAAACCCGTTGACTCCTTTTGCTTGCCTACACCTCAAGGTAAGTTTTACCATGGATTAACCTTGAGACAGTGTTCTCCTTTTTCCATTTTCTGTATTATTTGGTCCTCTATTCCAAGCTTATTAGCATGCCTATGAGTAACAAGCGTGCCCCGGCTGCGCCCTCCTCCCTCTCCCCTCCATCAGCAGCAGAAGAGGGGAAGGCCACGCGGTATGTTAGCGCAGAGCCTTCATCTGGCTGAAAATTAATCACTTTGGGGTGTGGTGTGTTAATTTTCAGCGGAATCGGTTCCCCGAACCGGCTCATTGAGCGGGCACAGCAGCCTCCGTGCGGCTTCCCGGGGGGGAGGACGGGAGCGTGCCGCCCGCAGGCTGGAGCTGCAGCGGGAGATGCCCACACGTGGCCCGGCGTCACTACCTGGGGGGGACAGGCTCTCTGAAGAAAAGCACGGTGCCGGTTTACTTTTAATTCACAAGGAACGATTTTTCTTTCAAAAGAAAAGATTATTATTTTTTTTTTAACTTTGGAAAACACGAATATATAAAGTCTGCAAGTACACATATCAGCCAGAGAAGCTATTTAACGCCCCCAGGCTCGGCACCGCCAAATCTGGTGATCAGACAGTCCTGTGATGGACTTGGGTCTTGGATATGATGGAATTGTTCTGCAATGTTGGTTTTAATCATTGCATTGGTTATTACTTTTCTTAAATGAGTATCACAAGGGAACTGTCATTTGAAGGAGTACATAATTAGATTAGGATGCAAAGCAAAAAAAAAAAAAAAAAGGAGCCATAAATCTGTCTTTTATTACAAATTTCCTTCCCGATGTTCTTTTCAGTACACCAAACAGATTTAAAAGATTTTAATTTTTTCCTTTTGTCTCCTAGTTGCATCACCTGATGAACCCTTATTCCAAAATACAGATACATGACTGCAGTCAAATTAAGACAGACAAAAATATACTTAATGAAGGAGCACACTGAAGCACCAAGGAGCATAACTTGGGAATTGGGACTCGCAGCAAGAAACAAAGTATTGGGTATCTTTTTAATTCATTTTGAACACAGTAAAGCAAGTCTTCTCTTCAAGTTATTCTCAGATCTATGATACAAACCTGAGCTCATTTACTTAATATGAAAGCTGCTCAGCTGGACAGAAGGCTAGATGCAGCCTGAGCTGTTTGTCATTACTGGGACCAATGTTCTTATTGACATCAAACACAGCCCATGAATCACAACAGATGAATTATGTGTTTGGAAAGACAGATGATCTTTGGACAACACTGCACCACAGAAAGCCTGGCTAGGTCACTGGCTATCGCTTTCCAAGGCCAACCTCTAATCCTCAGTGTAAAAGGTGAAAAAAAAAGAAATAGAATGATGCTGTGGAATCATCCTGTTTCTAGTAAACGATGAAAAAAAAGCACATTTAGATACCACCACCCGAAACTGAACTTGGTTAAATGAGAGAAAATGTCCATCCCTGTACAATATCTGGAGCTGCAGAATCTGATGAACGCTCTGTGAGTAGCAGTAGGGCTGCGTGGTCGCTGTGCCTTGGAGCGCACTGGAGAAGGGCCTGGCTTGTAGTGGTGGTTGGACACAACAACACTGCTGGTTTGAGCCCAAAACAAGCAATGATCTAGAGAGAGCCAGCACGGGGACTATCTCTGTCACGCAGTAAATAAATAGCAAGAAGTTACCTGAGAGGTGTGTATCACTACTGAGGAATTCTTTTCTTCATTCTGATGCAGCTGACTACAGCTGAGGACATCTTCCTGTTCATTGAAAGACTGTATCCTTCACCACCAATCTGTTTTATCCTGAAGAATGTCCAGAATATACTTCCTCTTCTTCTGCTTGATAGTCTTTTTTTCTCTGCTGTTGCTCTAGTACCAGGGAGGTTTTTTTGAGGACATGGATTATTCTGATTTACTGGCTTTCCATATTTCCTTTTCTTGTTCTCACTAGCAATTGAGAAATAAGAGTGTTAATTTTTCGTACAATATAACATTCTTCTATGGCACAGCAGCTGTCTATGAACTGGAGGAACTAGGTGAAAAGGTGGGTCTAAGGCAATAGAGATTTTGTTTCATTTAATTGGGGTGGAGGAATGAGGGCTTAGTGTCACCTCCTTTGGGATGCTTGGAGCATGACATGCAATTATGAGAGTCTTGTTTTGTGAACTCAGGAAGCTGGAATTATCAGGGGCTTTCCTTAGGACTGTATAACCCACAAACTTTTTTTTCTGAAAGACATTTTTCTTAGCAGGGACTCTGTCAAGTGAAGCTTTCACCAGAAAAAAATTACCTTGCAGGCGATTTGTCTTGGGAATTGCTCCTCGGGGATCTTTTTCCCTGGGTATATGCACTTATTTATATTGTGTAACACCTTTTATAAATCTTAGAGATACATCCATTCTGGATGATCGTAACTGCAAGCAGAATTTCAGAAATATTGCAAATACTTTAGCAAGTAACATGGGATTACTTACTTTCTAAACTCTTACTATATTAAACTGAATTACAATGAAAGTCCTGTCCATTTTATTACATTTTATGTGTCTCAACATAAAGGAGAAACATAAAATATAGATTCTGGAAAATTCTATACAAGTAAATAAAGTCCTGCTAAAGTACCTTGTGAGTGGTGAATTTTTCTTATATGAACTCAGAAATAGAAATGGGAAATAATCCTGAATCACCTATTTATTTTCATCAATTAGATAAAGAGTTTAGGTATTTAATTTAAAGCTTGAGGTTAGCTAACATGAATGTCTACTAGGCTTGAAATCTGTGGGTTTTAAATTTGATCTTTAAATTCTCAGTAAGATAAATAATCAAAAATTATAAATTTTGAATAAAGTTAGTTGCAATATTGCATGTGTTTTGGGATCAATTCATTACTGAAGCAAGCAAAGCAGACAGATCTTGTAATAATCCATCTTTACATACAGACCAACAACAATAATGAATCTGATAGGTCAGCAAGGTACTAAGACCTCTCAGTATCATTAAATTCTGAAGCCGCCGTGCACTTCTGGCTAGTAGCTCTACAGGGATGGCTCACAGGTCTTCCTCTCTGTGCTGGACTGACTTCCTTCTGCTCAGATCTCCACCTGCATCTCTGTTAATTCCTCTTGCACGTCCAGTCTAATGGTTCCAGTCCACTGCCTTCCTCTTCAGGTCATCTTCTCACCCACCTCTCCCTCTCTCCCTGACCTGCCTCCTTGCCTCCAGCTCTGGTACCTCAAAAATGCACATGTCGAACAGACCGGTCGGCCCTTTGAGAGCACTCCCGCCATCCAGCACGTCTCCACGGTATCCGTTCAGGATCCTATTCTTCCATCACCTATGGAGAGCTGTATGTTTTAAGGGGTTCTTCCAAGAGGCAGTCCCCCCCCAGCGGGGACTGTTGCTGTGCAGTACTGGTCAGCCAGTGCTCAGGCAATGGACGAAATGGACTCCGGATAGCACAGGCTACCAGGAGTGAAATGAACCAAGATGCCATTAAATCTAATGCAGATGCTCTCTGCTGTGACTTGTTTCTTGCTAGTTTGTACGAAAGACACTTCATTAAAATAACTTGTGTTGTCACCTGGCTTACAGGTCAGCCACCTCGAGTTTTCACAGCACTGTCCTGACAAGACTGTCACGAGTGCCATAATTAGTTGGTCTGCCTGGAGTTGGTCTCAAATTTAATACAGTAACATGGGCTTTTCTCCTCCTAATTTTGCAGGAGGTCTCACCTTTTAGCATTTACTCCATGCATTATTTAAAAAAATACCGAGGGAATTGTCACATACTATTTTTCAGAAAGGTCCAGGCTCTTTAAATGTGGCAGCTCCTTCTTGTCCAGTGTGGCTTTTCCTCTTCCTCCACACAGCTGAAACCCTCTTCAGCTCACAGGTTGGCTGCCACGAGCTCCAAGCCTTCAGTTTTGCCAAGAGTTCTTTATCCTGCTTCCAAAACCTGTTTTATAGGTCATCTTTCCAACTTATCATCCTGAGTATTTCTTTTCCGCTTTGTTTCTTTCTGCTGCCTCTCTATCTTCTGCTGCATTAAAAACACCCACGCTTTTTCTTTCCTTTTAAAACTCCTAATTACATAAATCCACGCACTTCTTAAGTTCTGCTGTGGCACCAACCCCTGCCTCTAATTAGTGTCGCCAGCTCCCCTTCAGTCGAATTTTCCTTAGAATGTCTTTATACTTTCTCCCTAACTCCTGGAAGCAGGGCTTTAAATGAGCACAAAGCGTCTCTTTCATCTTCCTCAAAACCTCATCTTTCCTGGGAAATATACTCCATACTGGCCAATTTGCTGTGCCTTGTGCTTCTGACTCATTTTGCAGATGATGGGTACTACCGTTCTTCAACTATCACATCTACTGTGACAGTCTTCCACTGTACATTTTGACTGCGACACTTTTGCGACAGAGACGCTGTATCTGCATTACCTGCACGGATATTGTTTCTGTGGGGCCCCTTATCACTATATAAGGCCCCTAAACAGCAACCAGAGCCTATACTGCTACTGCATTGTAAGAAAGACACGGATTGAGAGATCCGGAGCACTGGTTTGTGCTGACTCGATGAAGACCAAATATCCTGCAAGCTAGTAGTGAAGGAGAGTACTCCATTGTGATTTTGTGGTACCTTATTTTGTGCTGTGCTTCGTTACCACAGTGACAGGAACTAAATAAAACTTTAAGATACAGTTTCTGAAACCTTTCTTCAGCGGAGAGTAGCATATGGGCTGAACTGTTTTTAACTGGCTTAGGTGCTGATTTTGGGATAGAGCTGAGTGGAAAAAACAAGTGACATTTGAATACGTGCCTGAAGTCCATCTAGATTTTCATATAAAGAGGGCAGATCTCCATTTTGACAAAGCAGCCCTTCATGTATAACCCTTCCAAATGCTTTGTATTATTTTGGGGGGAGAGTTTCTCTCTCCGTGGAGAGGTAACATTCCCATTATGCTCTGTCCTACAGATTACAGCAGTCCAAAATGCTCTCTACAGCTACCTTAAAGGAGGTTGTAGAGAGGTGGGGGGTCTGTCTCTTCTCCCAAATAACAAGCGATAGGACAAGAGGAAATGGCCTCAAGTTACACCAAGGGAGGTTTAGATTGGATATTAGGAAAAAATTTCTTCACAGAAAGGGTTGTCAAGCATTGGAACAGGCTGCCCAGGGCAGTGGTGGAGTCACCATCCCTGGAGGTACTTACAAGATGTGTAGATGTGGCACGTAGGGAACATGGTTTAGTGGTAACTTGGCAGTGTTAGGTTGATGGTTGGACTTGATCTTAAAGGTCCCTTCCAACCAAAACGATTCTATGATTCTATGAAAAAGGAAGAGAGATGAATAAATGAAGTCCATCCAATATGCTGCTTCTCTAACATGCTTCTCCAATACGTCTGGTCTAAATGATAGTCACTGCAAATGACTAAACTAGATAAGAAATGGGGAAAAAATCCAAAACCAAACCAACAAAAAGTTGGAGAGATCCTAGAAACAAAGTGGGGTTAATCTTTTAACCTTGTTTTCATGAGATATCAGCATATGGGTTTACAATTTTACATGTAGCACTTGAATATTCACACCCAGCCTCAACTGAGTTTGTCTGCCTATGTGATTTCAAAATCATGGGTTACGTAGGAGAGGACCCTTGCCCATGAGAAATGTCCTCTGGTGTGCATATTAAGTATCGTATTTTTCCAGCCCAAGTCAGTTGGGCTTTGTATGCATACAGGCACAGACCTTCAAGTTGTACAAATAGTGCTCCAGTTTTGATGAAAGCCAAGGACTTTGCTGCAAAGAAAAGTCGTGATGTTACAGTAAACACCCTTCATTCAATATTTATGATAAAAAGACATGATTCACACATGCTTTTTGAGTGTATCTAAATGGATCAGCCTCAGTCCTCCTGCTGTTTCATTTTGCATCATTTTCATTACGAGGGTATTTGTTGAACATTTCAGTGACTTCAAAACATTGGGATCTGCTATCACAATGGTTGAGGCCATTACATTTTAAATCCCATCTTCTCTTTTACTAGACTTTTATCAAGATGGCACAAGAAAATGAGCTCGTTAAAAGGTTTTTCCACTTATTTCACAGAAACAACATTCAGCATCAATGCTGTGTTGCTAGGTAGCCAGGTGATCTTAAACTGGAAAGCATCTCAGCTCATAAATTCCTGTGAATCTAACGTATGTATACTTGCCCAGCAGAATCTCTGAGATTACACAATTTATACAGCAGCATACATTGTAAAAGCTTTAGGTTTAAAATCAATACTTATGTAACTTTATTAGTTTGAAGTTGATGTGTGGTAATTTCTGATTTTTTCCCTCTCCACTCTGTATCCCCAGTGTGATGTCTCTCCATCTGTGTGTACCAGGTCTGGCTAGGATGGAGTTAATTTTCTTCATGGTGGCTGGTGTGGTGCTGTGTTTTAGATCTGTGCCCAAAACAATGCTGATAACACGCTGATGTTTCAGCTATTGCTGGGCAGTGTTTGTACAGCATCGAGGCCGTCTCTGTTTACCACCCTGCCCCCTCCAAGTGAATAGACTGGGGGTGCAAAAGAGGTTGGTAGGGGACACAACCAGGCAGATGACCCAAACTATCCAAAGAGGTATTCCATGCCATATAATGGCATGCTCAGAAATGCAACAAAGAGGAGCAGGGTTTAGGTAGGTTAGTCATCTTTTACTCAAGAACAGGCTGGGCGTCGCTTTAAAGACCTGTGGGAGGTGGTGAGTGATTGCCTTTGCAACACGTTATCGTTTTCTTTCTTCTTCCACTTCTCCTTTGCTTATAAAATTATCAACCCACAAGTTTTCTTACATTTGCTCTTCCTTTTCTCTTCAGTTCTGCGGGTGGGGGACGTGAGCGAGCAGCTGTGCAGTGCTCAGCTGCCTACTGGGGTTAACCCACAACTCTGTGTCACGGCCAAACCAGAAAGAGCTCGTACTTCACTAGAAATGAAAGTGTTCTCGTGTATGCCACGAGGAAGCTGCCTCACAGGGACAGGAACTACAAGCATCAAAGTTGAAGATGCTGTGTTCCACCTGCAGCCGTTTCACCCCTGATGTGATGGTATAAAGTAAGAATGAAACAGAAAACAAGTGACCCCACATGTTAGTACATGAAATAAAGTGACCATGAGAGGGTACTGGAGATGTGAAACCACGGGTGGTTCAGCAGGTCACCTCTAACCAGCAGCTGGCCATAAGGTACCAGGAAAACCACGCTCTTCCCATCGCGCCTTTGGAATGACATATGTGTGAGCCCGAACTCATCCCTTCCTACCCCACGGAGCAGGGTCTGGCAACGGCAGCCGGGCTGGAGAGGCAACATCTGAGCCTGTTTGCCCTCCATTCATCAGCAGGAACGCACAGGATATCAACAGGGGAAATTTCCACAGGTTAATAAAAACTGGGATTTAATAACAATCACCAATAAGGCAATACACAGTATGTCAGCTCTGAGAGCTTTTTTGGGGGACAAGTTATGATGTGGACGTAGATTACACAGGTACTATTCTCCTGTTATTGACAAAGTTTAATTTTTGTCACTAATGCATTTTGCTAGTAGAGCTTAAAGGTCACGTCCCAAAGGATACGGCACCGTTTGTGTTAGCAGAGCCTGGCTTTCTCTTCGGGTAACAGTCATCTCGGATTGAGTATTACTAGAGGACAAGTGAAAGTGAGATTGTTGGGGGAGGGAGAGGAGGGGGGGGGGGGATATTATGTGACTTTACATCCATCTTCATCACCAGAGGGTCACGAAAGGATTGCTGTGTTAACAAGCAACACAGCTCCTCGCACTGGGGTCCCAGACGCTGCAGCAGAGAGAGATCTTTTCAAGGTGAGCAGACTGACCTAACGGAGAACATCTCCGGCCAGGGAGATTTATGAAGATCTCCTTTATCCCGGCAGCAGAAGGCCTGGCAAGGTGTGCTCTTTCTGGAGGAGTTACGCTGGCTACTCTGTCCCCCCAGAGAGCCTTGCCGCTCTCCTTGGGCAAGACACTCGAGGTGAGGGCTTGCTCTGCCCAGGTACCACTCCAAACCAAGAGCATTAACTACCTCTTCCACAAACACACACTGCTTGTTTATGTGCTCCTAAGGTTTCAGAAATTCAAACGCTTGGCCCAGGAATGTAACTTAAGTACACTGCTTTTCAAGAGCCCCTGGCGGGGAGGGATGGGGGGGCACAAACACCGGGGTTTAGAGAGAGCTCAGACCACATAAAATCACTTTGTAAAATCACCGGCAAATGCCCTGAGCTCTGGAAAGCACACAGCTCTGCGTTACACCCTGAGCCACCATCTGCCCCACGCATCGTGGATTTATTTTTTTGCTGTCTCATCTTACCCTGCAAGTAATGAATAGGGCAACCGTGGCTGCTCCATCTGCAGCAAGGAGACTGCTGGCACACCCCGTGCTCCAGGCCCATGACCGCACCGCTTATAGCCTCAAACAATACGTTATTTTACACAATAATGAACAAACTGCCAGCCCTGCTGCCTCCCCTTCTTCAGAAATAACAAATCCAACCCATACCTCCGTGCGAAACGCGTAAATGATGAGGCTCGCTGGCTCGCGGGACGCGCACAGGCAAATGTTTCCTCTTGTCCAAGTTGGAAGTGATATCTTGGCAAATATTTTTCCTTGCACTTGATAATCCTTCCATTTGCAGAGTGATTCAGCATGACTCAGTGGCAGCGGCAGAGGTCAGGATTTGTAGCGAATTCTTACCCAAGCCAGGCAAGGAGATGCCGGGGTCGTAAAGTAACTGCAAGCAGGTTTTTATTTAGGGTGTATCTTTGGGGAGCTGACGTGAGAAAGGACGCCATAAATAAAGTGCCTGGCTTGCTATAATCCAGATGCCCCATTAAATGCAAACATGCTTTAACTTGGTAGAGGCTTGTGGAAGAAGGCAGCAAAGAACAATATTATTTAGCTTTTTTTTTGGTGTGTGTTAATTTTCTTATGCCACAAATTGCAAGACTTAAACATAAAAACAGAGCTGAAAGCCTGCCCCTACAAGGAAGCAAAACGTCATCATTACAATAGCAGCTATCTCTGTGGTTTGCTAATTGCGCGTTTCTGCTTTACTGGTTTCCTGAGATGGGTGATGGAAATACAGAGAAGAAAAATAAGAACCCCCAGCTTACGAGCTTGATCAAAGCTACAAAAGCGATTCCACATTCCTGAATTCAATGAATTTTCAACACTAGTGCCCTTGGAAACAGAAGAGGTTTGGGTGGGGGAGAGAAGAAAGAAGGACTTTAAGAGAAATATTTCTGTCAACTAAAGACCATTGAGGGAAGAATAACACAAATTGCAGCCTGCAGTTTGAGGATCTGTGCACAGCTTCAAGCTCATCCTTCCTGTGGTGGGGAAAGTCCGTGAAGCATCTCTGCGGTCTGAGGTTGTACAATTTTGAGAAGATGAGGGCTGGGTTTTTCTCACTGGCACTGTAACGATGTCTAATTAAGGCAAAATTTTCATTGATTTAAAAGACCCTGACATATTCTTGTAGCTCACTCCCAAGCAGCTGCAAAGCCAGATGCTTTTCAGAAATTCTAGGCTGCCTGAGCTTCTGTCAAAGAAAGGTGAACCCACTGCAGTAGCCTGGCGGAGGCTTGTCCTCCACAAGTGAGAAAGTCATAGTTTACCTAGAAATAGGGGGGAAAATGGGATATTGGTTCAAATTCACTAGGTGCTAGTATCTAGGCTAATTCACTAGGTAACACAGCATCTATCAGTTAAGGATAGTTGATTACAGGTTCCTCAGCTCTCAGAAATGATATCCCCAATTGCTGGAAACAAGCCACAGACTGAATTACAGCGGCGTTGGTACCTCAGCCGGGCAGCAGGGCTGCCCTGCGTGAATGGCATGCACAGAACGTGTGAAGGGCTCAGATGCTAAAGTCAGTTTCAGTTCCTGGACCAGAATATTTTATTTATGATGATGGCATTTTCCTCTCCATGCAGAGCAGAAATATTCACCAATATTAACGTCAGACTTAAACAAAGATGAAACTATCCACTATTATTAAGGACTTAAATTTCATTTTTTGCACTGACTGAATAAAATATCCTTAAGTGCTTGGGTCCTCGCTGCCCTTCTCCTTCTAGCCCCCTTGTCTGTTTCTTCCTAATTTTTATTTCTTTCTCCCGGCATTGCTCTCTGAAACATTTCAGCTTCCACCCTTTCTCGTTTTCCTTCCATAATATGACGGAGACAATGTTAAAAGTGCCATTTTAGCTCTTATTTCAAAGGTGCTAACAGGGTCAACAGGATTCACACTTCTGAAAGCCTTTTTATCAGACTGTCTGTAGATTCAGGGGTTGTGCATAAGATATTTTACCAGCGCTATTGTACTGCTATATAGGACAATTCCCCATTATCTTGTATGCTAGAAGAGGCACAGGCATAAGCACATATAGTAGATTATAGTAGATAACAGATAGATTTCCACCTCGACTCGCTGCATACCTGCCTCCCTTACTACATCCTAATATAAAGGTCCGATCCCAGAGCTTAGAGTTGCAGACAAACCCAACTCACCTGAACACCTGTCTAGACAAATGTGCTTCTAAAATTGAGTTAACAACCCTTAGCTTGGACACCCTCTAATCCCAGTAAATTGCATTAGCTAGCCTCATTAAAACCCAAGTTCATTTTAACCAGATAACACGCATTAAAATACAATTTGAACCACGCAAACCTGGGTTTTAAAACGTGTTACCTAACACGCAATTGCTCTCGAAAAGTACCCACTTTATATTTCAGACTAGACACGGCCATCCATCTTGATGGGTTAAACTGATTTATTTTTCAATAACGTCGGTTCAATTGAGTTAACGAGATCAAAAGCTCCCCACACTCATTAAGTGTCAGGCTATCGCGCTCGAAGGCGTATTATCTGGCCGTGCCGTGAGCTCTTGAGCAGAGAGGAGCCCAGGGCTTCCCCCTGGAAGCCCCGGTGCGCCCTTGGGGCCAGGCGCCCCTTTTCCTACGAGCATCCCACCCCACTCCCGCCCAAAACACGAGGCCGGGAGGGAGGGCGCCTTCTTCCATCCCCAAACCCACACGACCCCCCATCACCGGCCTTTCAGCGCCGCGGCCGGCGGGAGAGCGCGGGGCTCCTTCGGCCCGGCGCGGACCTCCCCTCACGGGGACTTGTGCCGGCTCCGAGGGGAGGAGAGCCAAGAGTGTCCCCCGGAGCCCCCGATGGGGGGGCGCGGTGCCTTCGTTCGCTCCCCCGCCAAACGCTACCACAGACGTCGCTGCCCCCATCTCCTCAGCGGCTCCCGGCGGGCACCGCCACATCGCTCCCTCCGCTCGGGACGCGCCCGGAGGCAGCCCGCGTCCCCCGGCCCGGCCCGGCCCCAGCTCTCCCCGCCTTCCCTCCCCTCACGCCCCCGCCGCCGCCGCCGTCGCCGCTTCCTCTCCCGCCCNCCGCAGCGCGGGGCTCCCCTGCCCGCCCAAGGCTCCTCCTCCTCCTTTCTCTCAGCGCACCCTCCCTCTCTCCCTCCCTCCGCCGGTGCCCGCAGCCTCTCGCCGGACTTTCCTTTCACTCCTCCATCTCCCCTCGGCGCTGCTCTGCACCCCTCGCCCTCCCCGCCGCGTCTGGCTCTGCCCGGGCGAAGGGGGGGAGCGGGACGGGGCTATGAGGCGGGCGGCGGCGGCGGGGAGCCCAGCGGCAGCAGCAGCAGCCGCGGCGGCGGCGGCGTAGGGCTCCTTCCCCGGGCGGGGCCGGGGCTGTCCCGCTGCTCCCGGCGGCTGCCCGGGGCAAGGAGGGAGCCCCGGAGCCGGGGAAGGGGAGAGGAGGAGGAATCNGGTGGGGTGGTGGTGGGGAGGGTGGTGGGGATGGAGGGGGTGTCCCGGTGGCGGAGAGTGGCTTCGCCGTGGCCGCCGCCGCCGCCGAGCAGCAGCCGGGCAGGGGCGAGGGTGGCCGGCGGTGGCGAGCGGGGGAGGTCGCCGGGTCGCCGGTGGGGCGGGTGGGTTGGAAGCGCTGCAGGGTTGGGAACAGCCGCGCCGGCCCCGGGAAACGTTTCTCGGGAAGAAAGCTCGGGAAAATTAACAGCTCCTTCGGCCCCGGCAGCGCTGCGTGGGGCTGCGATGGAGTTAGCCCAAAATAGGCTTAGGGAAAACAAAACTATACGTGCGAGTTGGCTAGCCTGCCCCCATTGCCGAAGAGAAACCTTGGCCAAAAAAAAAAGCAAATGGTTATTTTCGTTTTGTTGCAGCTCTGGTAATTTATTTTTCGTTCAGGCTGCATGTTGTTTTAAGTTGAGGCATGAGATGCTGAGGCAGATAACGGCGGCCCAGGGATTTAGGAGGCCAGACAAAAGAAGTCTGTCTGTCATCTGCGGCGAAGTCTTGTCGTGCTTTCACTGACATAAAGCATCCTGAGGTAGCGTTGTCAGAACGCTGCTGCTGAGCGTCTTATCTCCCGGTACCACCGCATCACGTTTGGGTTTGACACCAATTTATCTTGCAGTCGAATTTGTTACCAAGAACAATGCCAAAGAGTTCTTGTCTGCTGGGGCTGGTGTTTCTCTTGGTCTTTGGCACTACTTTGCTTAATTCACTGTTTAGAGCGTTAATTTCCACTGACAGCATTGAGTGGGGAGAGAAGGTACCTTGGAGGAGGTGTGAGGTGTCCTTGAGCTGGCTGGGCAGAGCAGCTGGAGGTACAGGTTGGATAGGGCTTTGAGCAACCTGGTCTAGTGGGAGGTGTCCCTACCTATGGCAGAGGGGTTGGAACTAGATGATCTTTAAGGCTCCTTCCAACCTAAACCATTCTATGATTCTACTGCCGGAAGGCCGGGCAGTGGCCGGGATGGGTGAGCGGGCACAGCAGCCCCCGTCCTTGGAGACCTTCTCTAGCACCTACCTGATAAGGGCCCTTCTGCAGCTCTCACCCATCGGTCGTCCCATAGGGGCATTTTTGCCTTGCAGTCGATTTGGCTGGTGGATGTGAGTCAACTTTCCGAGGTGCTTTGTCCCAGTGAGAGGATGTGAAGCGCCTGTGCTGTGAGCTGTGGCATTTGGTTCTCCCTCCGTAGCCCTACCAAGGAGGTGCGAGAAAGTACATGGGCATTGTAATTTTTCACATGTTGTGTATGCATTCAATGTATTACCTTTAGCTTTTAAGGACTGCAAACTTCACATATAGGATAGCGTTTGAAATTATGTATCTTTTGTTGTCCTAGTGCAAGATGAAAAAGACTGAGAAAAGCTCATTCATATTTGTAAACCAGAGAGTTTCAAGGGTCAATGCCAAGTTTCATTTGTGAAGCGAATGTCAAATCACGGTTATAAATCTCTCTGTCCCTATATGAAAATAGCTTTCACCTATTGTCAGTCTTAAACTTGGAAAATGCATTTAACTTTTTTTGATGAGGGGGAAAAAAAAAAGGCAGTCAGGTGTTTGGTCTGTCACGTGTCTGTGTGTGTATATATAGACACAGAGAGACACTCTCATACAGAGCCGTGGAAGGGTTTTACTAATGGTGGAAGTCATTAACAAAGAAAATATTTTGAATGAGGATGCTGCTTTGTTGTAACATTGTAACACTGGCAGTCCCGTTAATGCCTTTTAGGGAGCAAGGCCCCTCTGGCTGGTAATTTCTGCATGTTTTAGTTGGCTCTGGGTGATAATCTCTTTGTCATTTTTCACAAATTAAACAACCTTTTCGTTTCCTTGGGAGCTTTCACCTGATTTTAGGTTCAGGGATTGTTATGTTTTCCAGCTCCTCCAGTTCTTTGTGCATGGGCGTAGCGGTGCAGCAGTGTGGTCGGGTGCTGGGTTGTTTGTTTGTTTGTTTGTGGTGGTTGTTTGGTGATTAAAACTCAGCTGCTACCAGCAAGACAGTTCGAGCTTCAGATGCTCTAGTATTTTGACCGTCATTCTGGTAACTGTACTTTGAGCAAAAAACCTCTCATTTATCAGTGTGAGGTTTGAATGTAGTCCACTCCCTGATACCCAGAGCCACAGATAAGCCCAGGCAAAGCAAGCCTATGTTTAAAAAACTCTTAACTTGCATACCAGGAAATCCTCAGTTAAAACACGTGCTGTACTTAACTCTTACATTGAAATGAAGGCGAGAAAACCAAAATTGCATTAGAAGTCTTTCTGGGTATTTGTCACTCTGGTTTTACAGCTGTTTTTGGAAGAGGTGGTTCCGTGGTGAGATCAGAAAATTACTAATTTAATATGTGCCTAATCTGGAATTTTTTTCAGTCATCTGTTCAGTTGTGCTTTATTATAAATAACTATGATGCTCTTTTAACTTTTCCTGTTCTGCTGCAATTTATGTGTTTTCATAGGTTTGAGTACACAATATAGCATCACGAGCATAACCATGTAAATGCTACAAGAGTAACGTGGTGTTTGAGTCAAATAATTAGCAAGTCAAACTTTTACATGCTGCAGTAGGGAACACACCTGATGGCCATTCTTAGAATGGTACAGCACTGCTAGGTCTCCCCCCTGTGTTGGCGGTATCCCAGCTGCCAAACACAGTTCTTCCAATACTACAAGGCCCCTTCATTTTGACACCAAAGTTTATGTTAGCTTCTTAGATATGGAAGTTATGGAAATGTATCCTAATTGTCATTGGCAGCGTTATTTTTTTTTCTGGGGCTAGCTCAATAAGCTGCCTTCAGGACCACCTTCTTCCCACAGTGTGATCCTCTCTATTTGAGAGGTTATATCAGCAGTGAATTTATTCATTATATTGTATTTATAATGAATTTATTTAATTATTTATTTATTTTTACAGTGCGCCACTGAATGTTAAGTAATGTTTGAAGCTATTTCCCCAGCATCTTTAGATAAAAGAGGAGATATCCTTAAAACCAGCTTAGTTATCCCTGGGGCACAGCAAAGGGTCCTGATTTGGTACCCACGGTAGCCTCAAGTAGACTTGGCCCATCTTCTTAACTGTGAACTGATGCTTTCCAGCCACTACACCCAGAGACTGGCAGAGGGTGGTGAAGATCTGGCTGTATTATTCATACTCATCCTGCAAAATTATGATCCAACCCATAGCTGTTAGAGTACCTAGTGCTGAGAATGTTTACTTTGCTGAGCTGAAAAATGTGATGCAGGAAATTGTCCATCTCTGAGCCTTCATCCTGAGCATTCACCTTGTGCTATGTGCAAGTCTGGTGAAGGATGGTATGGCGCCGTGGTGTGTTGGAGGAAATGCATATGGCCTATGGTGCCAAACACAAGTTAATATTCTAAAATAGACAGTATGGATTTTTACTGCAGAAATTATGTGCTCACAGTTCTAGAAAAATGAACTCTCTGTGCAGCTAAGGCACCCTTTCTCCTGGCAGAAGTTTTCTGGTGGCTCAAAGAGTGTCCCTCTTAAAATTTAGCTCACCATAAAGAACTTACATTACTAAGAATCTGAAAAATGTGCAGGATTCTTTTTATGGATAGGTTTCTGGCAGCCTATCATTTTTTATACAAACATCCAAATTAGTTTTAAAAATTCTGATTTCCTTGCTTACATACTGTGTTGTCCATATAAATGAACACATCATACTGTATGTTAACCAACTTTTAGAGATTCAGTGGACTCACTGTTTATTTCAGCATTTAAACCTTTATTAGGTTTGGTTCTCTGATAATTATGTAATTAAAATTAATAATGAGTAATTTTATAAAATTATCATAATCTTTTAGTTATGTAAAGAGTTCTTGGCTATGCATTTGTTGAAGTTCATACAGTACCAAAATCATATTTGATATTTCTTCAGCTCACACTGTTTTAACTTCTGTTTTCTTATGCAATCTCATTAGTCAACAACTAACACCAGGGTGAAAGAAAAGAAGGAAGAAAGAAAGAGGGAGAAAACATTGCTGAGATTGCTCACAGTGCACTGAAAGCAGTCTGTGGCTCTTCTGAGCATCCCTGGGCTTTGTTATTAGCTCCTCACTAATACAAAGGTTATCTCCACTAATCTCCTCTAATGTACACTCACATAGCTCACATACCTGAGATAATGAGAACTTCATTTGTAAACAGTTTAATTTTTTAAGTTCAGCAAAGCTTTTTTTTTTAAATGGCTTAAAAAGAAAGGGATTGCATTGATGAGAAAAAAACCCACATTTCTAATATAATCTGTTGTATAAAATATGCCAATTTGATGATTTCTTTTGAAGATGCTATGTAGTGAATTGGTTGAGAGCGAAATTATTATTAAACAGAATCTGATTAAATGAGTGGCCAAAACTCTCATATTCTTATTTTTGGAGATTCTTAAATAACCTCTTTTAGTCAAAGGTAGAAGTTAAAGACAAGCCAAAAATACGCAGTGGATCACAGATTCCCTTTTCTTGTTGTTGTGTTACATTGTGAATTTGGTTGGTCATCTGTTGTTTGGCTATTCCTGGGGTGTTTTGGTCATGTGAAAATCTTGTGTTTTGGTAAGGGAGAAAAGCTTGTCAGCATGAGCGAGGTGTGTCATATCCTAATTTATAGCTCCTATGTCATTGTGACCTGAAAAGGTTAAAAGTAAATGAAAAGGTTAAAAGTGTGTTCTTGAAAAGTGTTCCACACATTGGATTTTTTCTTTCTTTTTCTTTCTTTTTTTTTTTTTTATGTCCTGACTCATAGTTCTGGATACTTAGGATTGGCAGTCTGAAAACGTTTTGTCTGGCCTTCAAAACCATAAAAATGCATTTCATGGTAAAAATGCATAATGTGTGCCTCAAATCTCCTCAGCAAAATCCCAGGATTTGTGGGTTTTTCTTTTGTTTGTTTGTTTGTTTTGTTACCGAGTATGAAATCTAAATAAGTAATTGTAAAACAGTCATCTGCAAAGGTTTGAGGGAAGGCATGTTTCATGTCCCAAAGAACCGGGGATTTGAAAGTGAAGGAAGGCTGGACCATCCCTGCTCCTCTGTGCCAGGAGAACTGGGATTTGTGCCTTGCTGTCCATGGCAGAGGTTGTGGAGCTGCAGCACTTTTTGCAGTGACGTCCTGCCTCTGTTATGCCTGCGATACAGCTAAGTTACAGGTTTGGGTTTGGTTTTTTTTTTTTTTTTTGGAAGCTAATAATGCTCTTGCTTCTGAAGACAGTGTTTGGAAGAGGTGGTGGGATAGAAACTACGAGCCATTTGAAGGCAGAAGGAGCATCTAAAAGAGCAAAGAAACTACTAGAGTCTAGATCCTCAGCTGTGCTAGGCGCTGAAGTATTTATCTCCTGCAGAAATAAATGCGTTTTAAGTGTAAGAAACATTATGCTGCTTAAGTGATGAGGAGGGAGCCTTCTGGGGCAGCATCACGTGGACTGTACGGTCATTCAGGTGACCTCCCTCGAATTGCAAACCTTCATGATTTAAACTGAAAAGGAATAGTGCAGTCGTCAATGCAATGGTTTGTCTTATTTTAGCTCTTCAAGAGAAGTAAACAAAGAGCACTTTCAGGTCACGGCGTGCAGTACACAGTCCCTGGTTGGTCTGGTTGTGGTGCACAGTCTCCTGCCTTCAGACTGGGGCAGTACAATGCAGATTTGGAAAAACCAAGTTTCTTTACATCTCAATAAAGATACCCAGTTTGCTAAAGGAAAAAGTTTCATCAGGTTAATCTTTGCTACAACTTCAGAACTATCCGTGTCTTTATTTTCATGCTTCACTAGTTCACATGATTTCTGTACTGTTTTCCTCTTCCTTTTTTGTTGATTAATTGCTAGTTAACAGTGTAAGAAGGACAGAAATATCTTCTGCTTTAGTGTAAGTCATATTGTAAAAAAGAAAAAAAAAGAAAAAGAAAAAAGTATGCTACAATGCATACTATTTCATAAAGGTTTGGTACTTGACAAACTGAATACATGGTTAGGTGTTTATTATACTTTTCCTTTTTGAAGTTCAGTCAGGCTCTCCATAAAGTGTTTTCATGCTCCCTAGGAATTAAAATAAAAAAAAAAAACCAACTTGTGAACTCGTATTTTCTTTAACCTGAGAGGATAATATTTTTCATAAATATGTAAATTTAGTGTCTTGGAAACACGCTGTGCAGGCCTATGTTCCATTTACAGATTCAGGTTTTGAGTATAAAATTGTTATTCATACCAGCCTGTTCTTTCCCTATTATAACAGGAAAATGCTGCTCTGTTTTTCTCTTTGCTGGTGTTAGTTACTTTGTGCTCGTTGAAATGCAGTACAGATAACTATTTCTTCTTTCCTTTTATTTTAAAGCCTTGAAGAAAGAAGATAGCAGCTTTGATGAGGTAGGTTAAATATCTTTGAACCTGACGTAGTCCAGGTATGCCTTAGTATTTCTCACTAGTGCTAAAAGACACCCATAGATAGTAGTGTCACGACATGCGTATGTGTTAATGCATGTATATTGCTTGAACATATTTTCATTTTCCAGATAACTACCAGATGTATTTGTTGGTTGAAGGCTCTGAACGTGATACTTGGTTGTGGGTTTTTTTTTAATGTAATAAAACTGAATGTTGTATGAAAAGCGGTCATTTAAAAATGTTCCATGCAGGTAAATGTAAGGTTGTAAGCATAGAAAATACTTTATAGAACTTTACCCATGGTAATTCTCATAATTGTAGGTCTATACTGTAACAGATGTTAAAAAAACATCACTCTTGAGAGAACACCCAATGTAAAGTGCTGCTGCATTTGCTTCTTGCTGAATATCTCAACTGAGATAGATGCCTCTTATGAAATACAAAACCAAAACAACCACGACCACAAAACCAGCGGCTTGTGGTGTTGGTAAAACTGATACTTGGTTATTCAGTGCAATCAGTTTGGAGTCCTGACCAATCTGCAATATGATATGTGTGTTAATTTGTAAAATATGCTGCTCACAATTTGTGCTTGCTTTTACTTACGATAGGCTTTGCGAGGTCTAGGTCAGCGCGAGTTGTCCTGGAGCGCAAGTTGGAAGAGGTGTAGGTTTGGTGTGATGAGTTGTCGTACTGTACTCGATGCTTGCCTTGTACTTCCCTCTGCCACCATAGCTGGAAGCAAATGGTTGTGTTTTCATGTGTTGATGTTACACTTCTGGCATTTCTGTGTTTTCTTCTTCATTGCATGCTGTAAGCTTAAATTCTTGGCTGATTAGAGTGAGATAGCTGCTGTGTAATGCCAGATTCTGGAATAAATGAATGATGATGTAATGTCCTTGATACTGGATCAAATCAGACTTCATCTCTTGCTAAACAGATCGCACTGAGTTTTAAACCTCTCTACTCAAATTAAGTAACAGCAATATGAATGTTTTGCACTTTTCTGATATGTGTCGCAGAGGGCTGCACCCCGGCTCGATGCCTCTTTGGGCCTGGAGGGGTCCTGGGGTTGGAGTCTGTTTTCAGGAGCTCTTGTCGGATCACACAGTGGTCCCGACCGTTGTATTTCTCTTATAACACTGGTAGAACTTGACTCCTCCCTAAAAGTTATACCCGTGTGGATAAGTGGTTGGTAGACTCTGAATCCTTCTTTTACAAATCTGGTCTGGCTTTGTCCAGTATTTTCTTCTGAAGGCTGCAGCGGTGTATCTGTGTAATAACCTACCCAGTAAGTACCTTGTATTAAATTTGATACAGAATTTGAAAAGATCTGTTAAAAAATGCTGTCTTACAAAGATGGCAATTTTTATTTCTCTCCCCTTCCCAAGGATTGTTTATCTCCATGTTGTATGTATTTTCTGTAAACCTGGCTTTCTGTTTGAACAGGAGACAACTTGAACAAATTTCTATTCAAGTTCAGGGAGTTTGGGGAAAGAAATAATCTTTCAAATATGTTTTTAATGTAACCTGACAGATTGTTGATGTGAGCTACTGCAGAGGCAGTAAGAGACGGCTAGTGGGAAGGGTACACAAAAGAATTTTCTTACATCTCCTGTAAATAGGGAAAAGCTTGATGTGACATTGGCATCAATTGGTTCCATAGTTGTAGGTGACGCTTCTTAGAAGAAAGCAAAGTGTGCTGAGATTTTATATTGGCCTTGTTATCTCTTCAAACTCAATGCAACTGTTCTTGGCAATTACCTAAAGTGTGAATCAGAGAATGGGCTGTACCGCATATGACTTAATTCCTTTCTTCTCAAACATCCTTCAAATCAGAAGATAAAGCAGTCTTTGGTAACAACAGTGTACCGGATTGTAATGACACATACTTCTAAGGGAGACAACATCTGTGAGAAGAGGAGTGGGCACATTTGTTGGTCTCAGAAGACTATCCTGAGAAACACTAATAAGACCATACCATGATATAAAAGGAAAGCAATCTAGTCTTCTGGCTAGTGTATGTAGTATTTAGATACCAGGGATGCAGTTATGGAGAGAGTTATGACTATCAGTGGGAATATCATATGAGAAGAGGAGAGAGGGGAGGTAGTTGTCCAAGCACTGTTTTACTTCAACTTTGTGGGTCTCCTACTATGACAAATTATATAGTCAACTATTGAAACATAAATTGCATTTAACAAACAGCATGTTCTCCCTGTACAGTTAGTGAAAAGATAATTTCTCCTTTCATGGTGCTGAAAGATGCTGTGTATCTCTTCCCAAGGTGTGTTTCCCCTTTCCAGGGGGGTTGGCCTGTGAAGTGGAGCTTGAACAAGTTGCAATGAACTTGTAGGGAAGGACAGTATGATCCTGAAAACTCAGTTGAGGAGGAGGACTTGTGTTTTAGCCCTTCAAGTTGTGATCAGAGCACTGGTAGCAGAAGCTGGCCAGCGGGGACCTGACATCTCCAAGGGTGGAGGGAAAGTGGGATGAAGAAGAGGAAGACCTTTCTAAAGCCGCAAAGTTTGGGTTTGCGGCTGAGTTAGTAGTCAGATTATTATACACATTGTAGGCACTACATCAGGAGCTTACTTGTTTGTCCTTCAGGAATTGAGGGGGGAAACGAGCTGTCTAGTGGATGTTACTCTACCTACTTTACACTTGCATGCAGTAGCTCACAGATGTACAGCACTGCAGGAAGTTGTCTGTCTTTTGAAGGGAAATGACTAAAAATTAAGATATCAAACATGACAGATGAGCATATCACATAATTGCTTTCTACGGGTTGTGAAATTAATCCCTCTAGTAAATCAGGACCACAAGAATCATGAACAGCAAAGCCTGTGAATAAGTTGCATGTCAGAAAATACTTTTACTTGCTCTAGAAGCATTTCAGGGATCTTTGTGGTGCATTTAGTCCTGCCCAGAATGAATGAAAAAAACTCTTTTCTGTGGGTGCTGCTGGCCTTTAAGTCAGTCTGTGAGAACACTTAAATTAATCCATTTAAACCATTGATAACCTGTTTACCTTCCTAAGATGACATCTTCCAGAGGCTCAGGTGAATAAAGGAGTAGGATACAGACCACTTTTTGTATAGTCTTTCATTTAAAGCAGCAAAGTAATAGTGTGCTCTTTTTTTTTTGTTTTGTTTTGGGTTTTTTTGTTTGTTTGTTTTGTTTTTAAAATTTAGCCTTTTCTTTTTTGTCATTTTTGTCATACCAATGTTTACTGGTCACACTGTGGGAACTGGAACATGGGCCTGCTCCAGTACCTACTGAAATCAGTGGGAAGATTCTCAGTGTTTTCAATGGTTTGTGGATTGGTTTCTTCTGTCATGAAATACCATAATTTGGGTGGGAGTGTGCACGCAGGCTGTTCTTGCCTGTTTTCAAAGTTAGTTTATTTGAGTGGAAGAGTGTAAGGCATCTTCTCCTTGTGTCCTGAAATGTTGTTACCTGCTCTCTGAAGATGGCAAACTGAAAAAGAACCCCCACAAAACAAACCCAAAACAAAACAAAAAAAGAGTTGCCCTCCTTTTCAAAGCAACCTAAATTTTGCTCTCTGAGTGTAGGTTCTGGCACGGCAAGCATGTTTTGTTCTTTCAGGCGAAGCACTGATTATCTACTCTGGCTACCCAGATAGAAGATAGACACCTCTGAGAGCAGTGTCACATGCAAAGAGCGGTCTACAAACAAATTTTTGGCCCTTGAGTGAACATTTTATTTGTGCTCCAGTAGCTTTTTCTCTGACAAAGTTTAGAGTAATAACTTCCAACTATGCAGGATTGCTTTGATGTCTTTGGACCGTTAGTGGAACAAGAACTATAGAATTCATCCACTCTGTCTTTTAATGGTGGAACTATTTTCTTTTTCACTCAAATGAATGTGATCGAGGCCAATAACATGTGGCTGAATTGCAGCATATTTGTTGGAATGACAGCCAGTGTTGATGTTGTGACTAACCTCATTGGAAGGCAGGTAAACTCTTCCTTTGGTTAGCTGCTTGCTGTTATGATTTATTTCTAGATCATTGTCAGTCAATCTTGGGCTGTTAGTTCTTGTCCTTCTGTTGTTAGTGGTTTCTCTAACCACTTAAATCACGCTTTGCGACCTTCAGTCATATGTATGCACACTAGATAAATTAATATCAATGTCATAATGAAATCAAACCAAAATAATCTTAAGACTCAAAATCCGTATGAATTGCTGTGATTATTGCTTCTTATATGGCGAGTTGTATTGCTGTTGTTTAGCTATATTTTAGTGTTAATTTTGCCCAATATCAAGAACACCTTTTTTTTTTAGGTCACCTTCCTTAGGAAATTAGGATATCGTGATTGTGCCTGCAGCATATGTAATACTTTCTGACTCCACCCAATAACTTTGAAGCTGGCTGACACTAGACGCCTAGATGCTTGGTGAAAAAACATGTGAGGTGGCTGAGGGATAGAGATAAGAATCTCCTCTGATGGAAAAGCTGGAATGCAAGTTCTTGTGAGTATAGGAGAATCTGGTTGGAGGTGTTATGAATACTCTGAACTCAGCAAAATCCTTCATACTCATCTACTCCTTACTACGTTTCGACTCTCCAACTCTGAGGAAGCCAAATTTCATTTATTTCACTCGTGGAACAACTTCTGTGTGTTTGAAGTGGAAGTGTGTGAAAGGGGAGGGAGTTCTGCCAAGTTAGTTCTTGAGTCTGTAATGTGCTTGGCTCTCACAGTCTCCCTCTAAAAAAAAAAAACCAAAACCCAAAACAAAAAGGCTACTCCCTCCGTGGGATGTTGCCATGAAAAATGTCTTGGTTTAAAGGACACCCATCTCTGAACCAGAACTCTTGTGTAGAGAATATTTTGAATCTGAAGAGTTAAAGGGAAGTGTGTAGTTGGAAAAAAAGTAGAGCTCTGTAAAGAATGAAGAGGAATTTGAATGCCATAATGCAGGAGGCACATAGTACACTAAATAACCTTTATGCTTTTTTAAAAAGTTTTATTTATAGTAAGTAGCTTGAGAGAGAAGTGCATGTAGCAAGTATAAATTTGGAACTATATCTTTACCTTCTCCTCCTGCAGGAGGGGATCTGGATTATGGGAGATGGAGGAGAGAGAAATCTAGCCCTCTTGAGACTAAGTGTTACTTTTTGTAGGATCTTGGAATAAATGTGGATTATTTCACTCTTGGGAGACTTAAAAGGTGTGGTTGGTGTGTGACAGTCTTAGGGAAGAGCTTGTGATACAAAGGATTTTGGAAGCCTGCTCGTTGTCCCTCCTTCTTGGATGCGGTAATTCTTTCTTGATCTAGGTACAGTAAAATCGTTACAAGCCATGGCTGACCTGTCTGCTTCTTGATGGCTTTGTTTATATTTCGGAAGCAGGAGAGGGGTGACTACTGAACTGCTTTATGTTGTGTTGTGTGGTGTGTTGTGATGGAGAATTTCCAGAGAAGGGATTAGAATAAATGTTGTATGGGTAATGTTTATAAATGGCCTGAATACCTTTGGGGTGGGGGTGTTACCAGTGCTGAGAACTTGGGTTTGACATAAGGTGTATGATGACTTTCATGCAGTTCTCAACTGCTTAATGCTGGGACAAGCAGGTAGTGTGTGGTTATCAGTTGTGATGTGACTGAAGGCTGATGGGAAAGAGATATAGGAAGTAATGCTAGAAAAATAAAAAAACCCCTAAAACTGAATTTGGAAAACATACATAGAAGTGTAAGTGTCAAAGCAGTTTCTAAATAATACCAGGGAACTGGGTCAGAAAATCTTCATCTGGTGGTTTAAATTACTTTGCCAAATACATACAAAGGTGGTTAAGTGTCTTGAGAAATGGGTCTGTTCAGACGTATGTCACAAAGCAAATAAGAGGAAACAGAATTCCAGGCAGAAGATAACAACTCAGTATTGGAAGTTGCTGCTTGTGAAGTGTTACTTGAGACATGACACAGGCAAATATTTTTTGTGGAAAGAGGGAGGTAAAAGCTCAATAATGTAATCTGATACCTCCTGCAGGAGGCCCATCTTCATTTATGCAATTCTTGGATTCACAAGGTCTTTGTGTGTCGGACAGAGATTTTTCCAGTCTGCCACCTTTGGGAGGGAAGATGGGTGGGCATGATGTTGTCTCATGAGTCTTTCCATGACAGAGGAGATTTCCTGGGAGATGATTTGGTGGGTTTGTGTTCCTACCTCTCCTAACTCTGCTTCTTCCTCACCCTAGCACTGTTCACTTACACTACTGAGGGTCTGGTGTCGGTCCAGTGGTTCCCTAGCAGCAGATGACTTAGACATAAGCTTGCCCAACAGATTTACTGGTCTCTGCTGCCATGTGCCATGTCTTTGAGACCATTTCAACAAACTGTGAATCTGAATTGTGTCACTAGTTCTGAGGACTGGTATGTGACGCGAGTGCGTGTGCATTTGTAGCCGAAAACTGCCAGCACTTCAGGCCTTATAAAGCCATTCTCATCTGCTTAAAGGCAATAATTGTTTCCCCTAGATGAGGACTGATAATATTATTAGCAAATACGCTTCAGTTGAGTCTGAGAATGAAGAGTGTGGATGGAAGAGAGCAAATGCTGCCATTCTGCTGGAGTGTGGTAACTTCTAACTGGATCAGCTGTGGGACAGATGTGCCTTTCATCAGTCAGTAAAAATACTGGTTTGTGAAACATCCAGGGGTTTAAAAAACCCCAGCCCTTGGACAGCCTCCCTTAATTTCTCAGAGACTTACCAATATTTATGTGGTGACTAGGGATTCATGTCACTTCCCTGTGCTGCGTTGCACGTGGAAGAAAGTAGAGTTCTGGAAGACCTGAGACGCTTCAGAACCAGGTCTAGGTGACCACAATGCAAACTAGTAAGTAACTGAGAGGTGGCAGGAAAGCCACCAAGAAAAACTGAATGTGGAATGCTGCTCTGTTGTGTCCAGTTTCAAGGTTTTGAAGCAAAATCTGAGACCATGTGGAAGGTTTTGACATTTACTTGGCGGTGACTTTTTACTCATTCAGAACATGAATTGTTCTTAATGTTGGGGGATGAACCTGGGCTTTAGGAGACCAAAAACTGAGAACTTTTCTGTTGTGGTTGGCAAAGAGTTTTAATCTCAGAGCATCCCTTAAATCTGTTGAGTGGCAGTGGTTTGACTTTATGCCCCAGCCGTCGATGTGTTCAGTTATGTGTTCTTCTGCCTGGTATATTTGGTGACAGTGCATCCATTTAGAACGTGTGTATTATTTTCATGGGGTAAGAAAAATGGTTAAGTCAACCGTGAAACTGCTTACTCCCCATCTCTGCCTTCTCTTCTCATATAGACACTAGATGGAAGAAGGGTTCACGCTATTAGTTAATATGTACGTGTCCTTTGCTTAATTTTTCTTTGAAAATGGATGGAGCAAAGGAGCAGAACTTGGTCTGAATCCATATCCACAGCAGTGACTTGTGAGGATCCAACCAAAACACTGACATATAAAGCTCTTCTGATCTGCAGGCAAGTTTAGCTATCAGAGAAGCATTGCAAAATGAAGGTGAATTTCCAGGCCTACTTATCTCACTTATGCATGCATAGTTGTGTGTTGGATGTTTCTGTTGATCAGATGAGCGGATATACGCATTCCAGAGATGTGGAATCTGAATGCAAGCTATTATTACTTCAATGAAGTATGCTTACCTGTAAATCATGCTGGTTATTTTCTTGGGATATATGGGATATAGTAATTTAGTAGATTAAATAGAGTAGAGTAACAAACACAGTATGTTATGTATGGGCTCAGTAGCTTCTTGTTCTTGGCCTCGCTGGGCAATCTCCCGGTTGCAAGGCAAGAAATAATTGTGTGACTTCCTTGATAGGTCTGTCTCTTCCATCTTCTTTGTACTTAGACTTTATTGCATTTTTTTTTTTTTCTTCCAAGCCACACTACTAACAGACATATGACTATATTTAAATCTTCTCATGAAAGGCTCTAAATGAAAATGATTTCTGTCTACTTTTTAGCTTTCCTGAGAAATTCTGCATGTATGATGCCTCATCTGCTGTGTGTCACAATATCACTGACAACCATGTATTTGCAGGATCCCATCCACAGTAATCAAGGTTCTGAGTCAATTGACATCTCTTCCTATTTATTTGGAAGGGATAAGAAAAGGAGATTGCAGGCTACGACTAGTTTATTTAAACAAAGTGGATTTTATGTGCACAAAACAATGTCATTTTGATGATATTAAGGCCTAAAGAAATTGTCAGTGCCTTACACCTCTTTCTCTATGTAATCTGGAATTTGTTTATCCCTTTTCCCTTCCAGCAAAGCTTTCTGCTTTGATGCCCATTGAGTCACAGTCCTGCTAGTACTTCTTTTCTTTTCAGGTATGCCAATTCTCCTTATCAAGTTTGAAAATTCAAACTTGAGTGTTACAGGTTATTTAAATGTGAAATATTTGCAGTAATTTAATAACTAAAAAAAATATTGAATGCTGCTGAAAACTTAATGATAAATGATGCAGGCAAGGCCATTGAGAGAGCACGGAGTGCATTATCAACAATTCCAAGTAACTGGAATTATTTGTGTTTGGGCTTTCCTGAGATAATTACTTAACCTGAATTAAGTTTCTCAGTAGGATCCATACGTTCACCTTTTTCAGTGTTGAGAAATAATAGCAACATTGCTAGCTTCAGAAGCTATTCACTGCTGTGCTAGCCCACGAAAACCAGCGGCTTACAGTATTTTTCCTGCTGCCATGTGCTCAACAATGCTTTTCTTTGTACATGAACTTCTTAGTCTGACAGCTCACATATGCAAAAAGATGTTCTTCCATACTTACACGTTTGAGGAGTCTCTCTGTTTCTTTTAGTGAGAGTAAAATTAATTTCTTGTTACCAATGGATTCTTATTTGTGCGCAATTGCACTCAGCGCTATTTTGTTTTAATGGATCTTTGTCTTCCTTTTCCCTCACTGAAAGTGCACATTCACACTTAGGCCCAGGTTGTGGCCATGGTGATCCTGAAACCGTCCCTGAGGCTGACTTAGTCCTGTTCTTGCACTTGTTTTCTGATTTCCATCTTGAAAATTCAGCACTCTGAAGGAATTTGTCTGAGGTCACTTGCTGTGATTAGTTGGGTCAGATATGTCCTTCAACTTTGAAATCTGGAAGACTTTCTGTTATCCAAGGTATGTTGCAAGAAGTAGTGCAGAGGCTAGGATGCATGTTTTGGTCCATAATATTTTTCTCAAGTTAATACCCTCTCAGCTGAAGCACTTTTCCTCACTATATTGTTAGGCAGTTACAGAAAGCAGTTAGAAGGAGAATGTATTCAAATTCATATAGAGCTTGATCAGTGTCCCCTTGTTTTTATCTCCATCTCTTCATTAACATACAGTAATTGTTGCTTTCTGACAGAGAAACAAGATTTCGTATGTTATTTTTTGGAAGTCCTTTTATTAAGTTTGGTTGGTTGGGTTTTTTTTTTGTTTTTTTGGAAACCAGCCATACACACATCCTCCCTCATCTCCCCATGGAACTGGTTTGTCCAACATCTTCTGTATCTTTTGGAATTAGTCATCCTCTTGTTATAACATTTTAGTTATTTCCTTTTATCCAGTAGGGTGACAAAAACTGCATCATGGTCCAAATACGGCGTCAGTAGCTGTTGGTTAACTCTTAGCCACAGATATAATTCTTTGATCTCTTCTTTTTTTTTTTTTTTCCTGTTTTGTGCCTGTTTTCTTTCATAGCTTAGTCTCAGTGTAATTATCTATATTCACCATTTATCTTTCTTCTGTTTTTCTTGTTCTTAAGCTGGTATTGTTTCCTTGTCCGTGGTGACAAGGATGCTACACAAGTCCTTGCCAGTTGTCGAGGCAGGTGCAGAGGGCATGGGAGCATAGCCGGGGTGGGAGCTCACGTCCTGAGTGGAGTGGGCAGGGACAGAAGGGAGCACCTGCGGGCTGGCTGGGGCTGCCAGACGCTGGCAGAAGTGATGGAAAGTGTGGTTTGGTCGCTTTTATTTATTTATTGGCCTTCTAAACAGCCAGACTTATTAAATGATCTCCAACCTGCTCTGCTTTGCTCATGCCAATTACTGATGCAGTTTTACAGTTAAAACAGCAATCTACACTTGCTCAGAAAAAGTTAGGTTTTTGCCTTCTCTGTGCAAAGAATGATGCCAGTTCCGTTTGTCGGATTTGTTATCATTCTTCCCATGCCTTGGCTTGTTTAGGTGTCGGAAGTCTCTGCAAGTTTGCTCAGTTTGGAGGGAAAAAAGGAAAAATGTTGTATTTTTTTTGTGTTGTTTTTTTTTTTTTTTATTAAAAAGTGGGGAGAGCTATGATTTATCTTGGCTCCTCATGCACAAAGAGGAACCAGATAGAAACAGGATGTTTGTTACAGGCATCTCCTGCTGACCTTGGAGATGCACAGAATTCCAGAAACTAGAGGACAGCGTCTGGAGAAATACTTGAGGTTTTTTTATTTAGATAGTTAGTTATTAGTGTGGTATGGCTCAGTTAAACGCGCTGTGTCTGGCCATCATCAAATCACGACAGAAACTCAGAGTAGATGAAGGGGTATGCTTAATTTGCTTGCCTTTCGAAAAGGCGTGTTATAGCACTTTAAGACTTTTTCTGTTCAAATCATTAAGAAAATGGTATTTCTGTCTTTGAAGGTAAGTTTGCAGTAACTAAGCAGTTATGAGTTAGACTAAGTATGTATATTTTTTTATATCTCAAGAATAGGTCTTTTAAGTGGTGTGGAGAGAATGCTTAATCATGCATTTTATATGGACGTTAAGACAATGTTAAAGCGTTATAGTTTAAACCCAAAGTGATGATATTCAGCAATGAAAAAAAACGTTTTAACATATTTGAACAAATATGGACAGAGAAGTTGGGACTATTTTTTCTAAAAGTTCTGTCTTCTGCATTTATTTCAGCCAAATTCTAATCGAGGTACTCTCTTAGGTTTATTGCCAGCACTAATTATTTCATTCTTCCAGAAGCGGGGTGGAAATAACATAGGTTTTTACACTGGAAGTGGTGTTTCATTTTGGCCTCACCACTTCAGCTTCAAAGAGGTCACCTACGTAAATCTTATGCCCATAGGACCTAGCAGAGCTCATTACTATACTTAATACTTGCTGATGAGGAGGTGAGCAGAGGAGGTGATTTCAAGAGGCTGCTGGGATTCAGTGGTTATGCAAGACTTTGGAGCAGGTGTTCTACTGCGTGTGTATCCTCATCTTGGAAGAGTGTGTGAATTGGGTTTATTTTATTTGTTAAAGTTTGGAAGAATGCCATGGTTATCTTCCTTGCTCAGTTTCTCTCTTGTGAAAAATGTAGAGAGAAGGTCTCTTGGAGAGGAAAATAAAAAAAAAAAAAAAGGAAATGTAATTCTTTTTTTCTTTTGCCAAAGAATGTAGATGGAATTGGAGATATTCAGTGGGAATCTATTGATTATACTTTGAGTTTGCTTCTAGCTTTCTTCAAAATGTCAGATGTGGATAGCAAATCAGGCAGGAGTTAGACTGAACTTCCACAACCTCACTGTTTGACCACAGGACCATATAACTTGCTGTCATGGTCAGTCAGTAATGGCATGAACCACTCCAAGAGACAACATCCAGGGTAAATCCTGTGTCATCCACCACAGCCTTTAACGGGTACCAGATGAAACTCAGCCTGGGGGATAAAAAAAAAAAGGAGACTCAGTCTCTAAGTTCAGGCAACACTGTTTTCTGAAACTTACGATGCTGGAGGCCGACCAGCTGGAGAGCAGCTCTGCAGAAAAGGGCCTGAGGGTCCTGGCGAAAACCAAGTCGAACATGAGCCAGCAATGGGCCCTCGCTGCAAAGGTGGCTGCATTAGGAGGAGTGTCGCCAGCAGGTCAAAGGACGTGATCCTTCCCCTCTGCTCAGCACTGGTGAGGCCACACCTGGAGTGCTGTGTTCAGCTCTGGGCTCCCCCATACAAGAGAGACATGGACATACTAGAGAGAGTCCATAGAAGAGCCACTAAGGTGATGAAGGGACTGGAGCATCTCTCCCATGAGGAAAGGACGAGAGAGCTGGGACTATTTAACTTAGAGAATAGAAGGCTCAGGGGGAATCTTATCAATGTCTATAAATGCTTGAAGGGGGGTTGGAGCAGATGACCTCCAGAGATGCCTTCCGATCTCCACCATTCTGTGACTCACAGACTTTATTGCAGGCTGCTTTCTTTCTGTAATCTGTTTGAAGCTTTTTGTGTCACAAGCAATTGACTTATTGTTAGTTACGTCATATATGAACACCAATAATATTTTAAATCTTTCTGTAAGGAGGGGTGATTCGCTTCATATGTAATTCCATGCAGTACATGGCAAATAATTGTGGTCCAAGTTCTATAAAGACTAATAGGTATTGTTTCAAACCACTTGTTTGTAGAAGCTTAGAAGAAATCTAAATGTGAAGATTATCTAGAAACATCTGTAATAAAAAGCTTATCTTTAGAAGCTCATTCCTATCCACCACTCATCTGCCAAAGATACCTCTGGAGATGTCCTTCTGGGGTTCGAGGAGGGAAAGAAACAGCACTTGGTACTCCAGAGCAAGCAACACAGACCTTACTGCTGGGGTTTGAATTTTTTTCCTCTTATAGAAATCCTTAACTTTGCCTCTTATCTCCTGTTTCCATGAGGAATTTAAAAAAAAAACCAACAAACCAGGGCTCTCTTGCTGTTTGTTTTTATTAATATGCATAATATGTGTGTTTAAGCTTCTCCCTTCCCTGCTCTTCCATGAGATTGGTTTGAAAAGCAAGAGGCTTCGAGGTAGCAACCTATAGATGGAAACCATGTGTATTTATGAACCTCTAAAAGAGCTACATGCTTCCAACAGAAATAAAGCTTCTTTTGCCTGGAATTACTCCTTTGTAGCAAACTTGTGTAGACATTTTGGGGCTCCCGATTGATTTATCTGGAAAGAGGAAACATTTGCTGCCAAAAAGCATAAGAACAAAAGTAAGCTGTGTCAAATGAAGGGAATTCTGCACCATGTCTTGAGCTTTCCCTTTTTGAAGGACACTAGTAAACTTGGGAGAAGGACAGCACTAGAGAAAAGTGACAAACTTTTCTTTTGTGTGTCTTGATTAGTAGTGTTTTTAGGCAGTAGGGTGGGAGGGGATTTTAACATGTGGTTCTTCCTCCATACCTAGGGGAGGGGGGAATATCCCATTACACTTACTACCTGCTGTGTGCAGGTTTTCCTTGGTTTTCTCATTTAGTTATTCTTTAGTTATGTTTCATAGAATCATAGAATTGTCTAGGTTGGAAGAGACCCTTGGGATCATCGAGTCCAACCATCTACCCTATTCTACAAAGTTCTCCCCTACACCATATCCCCCAACACCACATCTAAACGGCTCTTAAACACATCCAGGGATGGTTTCAACCTCTTCATAAATACACATCACATGGAGTTGTGTGGAGCAAGTCCAGGCTAGTTGAAACCTCTCAATTCTTGATCTAAAGTGTGGCCTTTAACTGCTTCTTATGGTGAATTGCTCTGCTTATGGGCTTGTTCCTGAAATGTCTCCAGTTCTGGGATTGGCATTAGCATTAAGAAACGTCATGTGGAAAAAATAGCTGGGGAACCAGAGTCTAACCAGAATTACTCATTTCATCTTACTGGCTGTCAACAGGACTCCTGGTTGTAATTCTGGCTTTAACACTTTGGGGTCTAACCCTTGATTTCTGGAAAAGAGTCTGTGAGTTGCTGATGATAATAGGTCTGTATTCTTAATTTGAAAAGGCTGTGTTGTACCTATAACTTTTTTTGCTTGTGCATGAAGCTGCCATCAACAGCAACGAAGCACAGCTGAATGACCTCTGTTTTTGAAAGTGTGGCATACCTTTATTTCAGTTTTCTGACGGATATTGGCACATGATCACATATATTACCCTCCTTACAGGATCACATATTTTACCCCCTACGTGACTACATATTTTACCCTTTTTTTTTTTTTTTTTTTTACACAAAGTTTACCCTTTACTTTAGGGTGTAAACTGCCTTATATTAGCTTGCATTTGTGTGGAATTGCCGCTTATATGCTCTTATTGTGGAGTAGGTGCCATTTGGTAATAGCAGGACGGCACGCATCCTGCACACTGGTTCATGGAAGCTCTGTCCTGAGCACCAAACTTCTTCAATAGAAGAGTTCAAAAGACTGTGCTCATTATGCTAAAAAATGGTACCCCTAGGCTCCTGCTTTATCAAAATTTGGGATGCTTTAAAACTGGGCCATAATTAATTGTGCAGTAAAACAGAATTATTATTAATGTATGTTTTTAAGAGAAGGGACTAAATTATGTTCACTCTGGCTGCACAGTTTCAGAAAAGAAAAATATGCATTAATAAACAACATGTCTGTAATAAATTAATGATCCCCTGGAGAGGGTTTGCTCCCAAACTAGCTAATTACTGTGTAAAATACTAAAAAATTAATCCCAAAACACATCATGAAAAATCAGCTATGGGTTAGTGGATTGTGGTGATTGAAACAGATTTTTTATTTTTTTTGGTCTTAATGGCTAAAGTTAACAACCGAGACAAATGATAAAATGCAAAACAAAACTCCAGTGTTGAGGTGCATTTTGGCATTTCTAATTAATGAGCTCTGTGCTGTGCCACTAAAAATATCATAAAGCTCTCACTAGAATTAGTGTGAGCTGTAAACCTATTGTTTACTCTGGACTGATTTGGAAAAGAGTATTGATTACTGGTTTTTTTTTTTTTTATTACTTAGGAAGATCTAAGGAGGGCCTAAATGTTAGAGTCCTCAAATTCATCATTCCCTACATTTTCTGTTTCTTTAATTTTCTGCTCTGTCTGTTATTTTTCTCCCTTTTCACATAGACTTCTAGATCTCTTGAATTTGATCACAAAAATACATTTCAGAAACTTACAGTTCTGTTAACCGAGATGGGGCTAGCAGTTTAAGTACCTTTTAATAAACAGGTCACTGTGTATTTCTGAGTTGGATTCGTATTATTGGTAACTGAAGTAGATTTTTAGTATTTGGTTCCTAAATTCTTAGTAAAGTTTTTGCAAAGCGTGAAATGCACTCTGCTTTGTGCGCTGAGAGCCTCTCTGGCTTCCAGGGAAATACCTGAACGCATCAGAAATTTGAGTACTTGCAGAATCAAAGCTTTGATTTGTAAAATGATACTTAATAAGAAAAATGGGCACAAGCCAGTAATTTTCTTGTTGAAAACAATGGTTATTGCTCAGGTAAATGTTAGCAGCATTGATTGACTGCTGACAAGAGGTGTAGAAGTGATTAACACCACAACGTACAAATCATGTCATAACTATTTTTGTCCCTTGCAACTGCAGTGGGCATATAACCGAGACTTTCAGGTTTCTAGTTTTCTGGAAGAAAAAACAGCGCGTTGCAGAAAACTTGGAAGAGAAAATTAAAATTCTTCCACACTTAAGTTTTCCTTATGAAGTCTCTGTGTAATGCTGCTTCAGCCTAACTGATATCTATTTCTTTTATACTATTTAAGTGCAGCTTTGATGCATGCGTAGGTACCTCCCCCCATTACTTTCCTTCCCCGCTCCTAAATTCTGTTATGTTATGCTTTAATATGAACAGATGAGCTCTTCTTTAGGCTTCTTCTTAGAAAATGAGTTTTCTAACTCATTCTGCGTAAGTCTTTGACTATATATAATATTAAAAAAAATGGCTGGTTTTAAGTAAGTGTATGTTTAAGAAGTAACTAAGGACATCAGAAATATTCATAGCGTGACTTTCAATCTTTAAAGGTAATGAACTAGAAAGACTTACAAATCTGTTTTCAAATATAAGTGAAAATTTGTTATTGGTTCTAAGCCTATTCAAACCAGTTTTATCTAAAAATGAATGCAAGTACAGAATAAATTAATTGCTGTCTCTGAAATGAAATATTCAAACTACAGGTATCCATGGTAGGCAGGTTGGATCTTTACTTGCTCATCTAATCCTGTATTTGTCTGTTGTACTCATTTTATATAAACTTTACCATCTTTACTTGATACAAATCATTTCTCTTATGTTAACCAGAGGGATTTGGGAGGGGAAGCTAGCAGCTGTGTCGTGTATTCTCAGCTTTTGTAGATAGTAAATATCTGTCCTGCTCCTTCTCTGATTTTAACTTGAGGCCTTGAAGGGACTGAGGAGGTCACAGCAGAGGGAGTCAAGGATGTTTCTTCCTTTGCTTGCCTTTACTGAAGGGGTCACCGTTTTCTTCTTATTTTCTTCTTTGGTAATCTGTCAAGGTGCCTTCTGTAGTCCCTCTTGGAAAGGCTTTGCTAGAACTGGAGAACCTAAGTAGGGCAGTTAAGGGGATATGGAACAGCTGTGTTGTAAGGAGAAATCCTATAGACTAGGATTGTTAAGCCTGGGAAACACCACTGACGGGGACTGTGGCAGATATGCAAAACTATGAATGATGCGGACGAGGTGAGTGAAAAAAAATTGATTGGATAGACGGAATTTTTCTGCGGAGAGCTTGATTGAAGTGATCTTATTGCCTTGTGTTGCTGTCTCTACCTTCCTGCAGTAAAGGTGTTCCGAGGCTGGTTCTGAAGGTAAAAGCCTTTGCAGGACTTAGGGTCGGGGCGATTTTTTTTCCAAGATTTGGGAGAGTGAAGCATGTCTGGGCAACAGAGCAGATGTTGGAGGAGGGAACAAATGAAAACCATCTGTAGATGACTCCAACTGGAAGGGTATGTGCACTGTCTCAACAGAATCATAGAATGGTTTAGGTTGGAAGGGACCTTAAAGATCATCTAGTTCCAACCCCCTTGTCGTTGCCAGGGACACCTCCCGCTAGACTAGGTTGCTCAAAGCTCCATACAGCCTGTTCTTGAACACTTCCAGGGTTGGGACACCCACAGCTTCTCTGGACAGCCTGTTCCAGTGTCTCACCACACTCATAGTGAAGAATTTCTTTCTGTTGTCTAATCTACATCTGCCCTCTTCCAGTTTGAAGCCATTACCCCTTGTCCTGTCACTACATGCCCTTGTAAAAAGTCCCTCTCCAGCTTTCTTGTAGACTCCCTTCAGTTGCTGGAAAGATGCTGTAAGGTCTCCCTGGAGTCTTCTCTTCTCCAGGCTGAACAACCCCGACTCTCTCAGCCTGTCCTCATAGGAGAGGTGCTCCAGCCATCTGATCATGTTCGTGGCCCTCCTCTGGACTTGCTCCAACAGGTCCATGTCCTTTTTATGTTGGGGTCTCCAGAGCTGGATGCAGTACTTCGGGTGGGGTTTCACAAGAATGGAGTAGAGGGCCAGAATCAGCCATGCTTCTTTTGATGCAACCCAGGATGCAGTTGGCCTTCTGGGCTGCGTGCACACACTGCCAGCTCATGTTGAGCTTCTCATCCACCAACACCCCCAAGTTCTTCTCCTCAGGGCTGCTCTCAATCCATTCTCCACCCAGCCTGTATTTGTGCTTGGGATTGCCCCAAACAACATGCAGGACCTTGTACTTGGCCTTGTTGAACTTTGTGAGGTTGGCATGGGCCCACCTGTCCAGCCTGTCCAGGTCTCTCTGGATGGCATCCCTCCCTTCCAGCATGTCAGCTGCTCCACACAGACTGATGTCAGCAAACTTGCTGAGGGTGCACTCAATCCCAACATCTATGTCACCAACAAAGATGTTAAACAGTACCGGTCCCAGTACCGACCCCTGAGGAATGTCACTCGTTACTGGTCTCCACTTGGACATCGAGCTGTTGACCGCAGCCCTTTGAGTGTGACCATCCAGCCAGTTCCATATGCACTGAGTGATCCATCTGTCAAATCCATGTCTCTAATTTAGAGACAAGGATGTCATGCAGGACAGTGTCAAATGCTTTGCAAAAGTCCGGGTAGATGATGTCAGCTGCTCTTCCTTTATCCACCAATGCTGTAACACCGTTGTAGAAGGCCACCAAATTTGTCAGAGGTGAGTCTGACTGGCCTGTAGTTCTCCTGGTCTTCCTTTTTTCTCTTTTTTAAAAATGGGGGTTATGTTTCCCCTTTTCCAGTCAGTGGGAATGTCACCAGACTGCCGTGACTTCTCAAATATGATGGATAGTGGCTTAGCAATGTCATCTGCCAGCTCCCTCAGGACCTGTGGACGAATCTCATCAAGGTCCCATGGATTTGTGTACCTTCAGGTTCCTCAGCTGGTTTCAAACCTGATCTTCTCCTACAGTGGTCTGTTCCTCATTCTCCCTGTCCCTGCCTTTGCCTTTTGTAACTTGGGCAGTGTGGTTAGAGCCCTTGCTGGTGAAGACTGAGGCAAAAAAGTAACTGAGTACCTCAGCCGTGTCCACGTCCCAGGACAGAAATCACATAGCTTATCTATTGACTGTCAGAGAAATGGTACAAGGCTGAGTGGTTTCAGCCAATATTGTCATTCTTATGTTTGGCTTTTATTGCTCAGAGCTAGGGACACATAAAAATACCAGTGATATGGTAACGTTTCTTAGGGATAATTTTGTTAAACAGTACTATTTCTGCTGGCAAAACTCCAGGTATAGTCATAGCTTTGTATTGGTTCATCTTTTGAGGTTCATGATTTGTCTTACTTAGATGCCTGGCATAAATGAAGAGGAGAAAATAATTCTTTTTGCTGAAATGGGTTGTCTCTTAGAAGTCCACCTAATCTCTAGAGCTGCTGGCAAATCCATTGTGGAATAGCCTGGAGCCAAGAAAGGAGAGTAAAAGAGA
The DNA here is from genome assembly GCA_008711295.1 of Anarhynchus alexandrinus. Taxonomy (NCBI): domain Eukaryota; kingdom Metazoa; phylum Chordata; class Aves; order Charadriiformes; family Charadriidae; genus Anarhynchus; species Anarhynchus alexandrinus. The sequence continues at coordinate 6,922,429 of VUYV01000012.1, forward strand.
AGAACAGTGAAGAAAAACTGGAGTATAGCGAAGGCATCTGGGCGTTTTCAAGGGCGGGGAAGATGTCTTATTACTTACATAGGATTCAAAATGTGACTTTTATTCTCTAGAGATTTTACAAACTTCACAAAAACGCTAATGAAAAGCAAGTGTTTTATTATGAAGTTTCCTTCTTTCTGCATTCTTAATAATTCTTAAATAACTTACAACTAAACTGTTTTCCTCCAGCTCCTGTTAACATTTAGTTTCTATTTCCATTCCTAGTCGGAATAGTTTCACCTTACAACTGGGGTTTCCTGTGCAGTATTTTCAAATGGGACCACGGGGACTTGTTGCTTTAATTTGTTTGTATTCTGTTTCCTTCAAGCTCAGATATCTCTGCGGGCATTTTTCTTATGTATGTGCGCATGTGCTTTTTTGTTTAACACCAGGGAAGAGTTGTGAGTAAAGGCTCCTTTGCTGTAGAAGTGTAGTAAGCCTTACTCTTTGAGCTGGGAAATAAACATTTTATCCGTCCTTCAAAGTAGTGAGATTTCAGGTGCTGTTTTTTGGTCTGTAACAGGATCAAAAACCTTCTCTGTGTTTTTCTTAAAGATCCAGCCCACTGTGGAAAAGCTGATGGTGTTTCAGCGTGCGTATCTGATGGCCCAGCTGAGTTTTATGATCACCAGATAATATTCTGTCTTATGGAGATGAAGAGGCAGATCTAGCTCCGATTTTAATCCTGAAAAATCTTTTCTTAATGGTAACTTTCCTGAAACCCCTACGCTTCTGCAAAAAAGTAGAAAATTTTTGTCCTGCCTAATTTTCGGTATTTTTCTATTTCTTGATTTGAGCTATAATAATGCTTTACTTTTAGTAAAGACTACGTATAAGTTTTGACCTCTTTCTTACTGTTCTGCTTATCATCTGTATTTTAAAATCTTTTGTGTAGGAGAGTTCAATTATGTTGCTTGTAGCTCTCCTGGTAATATATATACCACAGGCTATTGTGTATGTCAATTTAGTTTTTGTACTATGTATGTCTAATTTTGTGGAATCACTTTCAATTTCTCTTCTCTTTATGTTGGTTCTTATGCTCCACAGTACTGCTTGTCTCAAATTAGCATTTTTTTTTTTTTTCAGATGGGAATATTAGCTTTCATTTTTGGTCTGTAGCGTCAGAGTTTTTGCAGTGTTGGTGTTGTTTGCGCTGCTGTTGTTAGGGGTCTGGCAGCCCTGCCATTAATTTCAGCATTTGCATGAGTTCGTAAGTATGCAATAAAATAGCTCCGTGTAGGAAAGTGGCATACTAAAATTTCATCTGAAAGGAAATAATAGAATAATTTAGGTTGGAAGGGACCTCAGCAGGTCATTTTGTCTAGTCTCCCAATTGAATAATTTAGAAAAAATCCTGTAGAAAATACTTAGAAAACAAGGGAGGCTGGAGGGGTTGTAGCTCTGCTCTGAATTTAAAGAAATATAGAAGCCCAAAATACAGGCAAAGATTCACTTTATAAGCACTCTTTTTTTTTTCCCTTCTTCCCAAAAAAGGGGAAAAAAAGTAGGATGTGTATTTCTGTTGGCATGCAGCCTCTTTCCACAAAAACGTTGTTATTTACAGTAGTTGCCCATATTTACATAACACTGAAGCAGAACTACAGTTATAATATTATTGGGAAGAAGTACTAGACTTGCTCTGTTTTGTCTCTGGTTGTTTAATTACTAAAATTTATTTTAAGTACTTGTAGCACTTCCTAAAGGTGCTCTGCACAACAGCTTTCATTCACAGAGGTGTGTTCCTTGGTAAACAAGGAATTTGAACCCTGAAAGATGGGGATCCTGAAAGTACTTGATAATACAGAGTCTCTTTTTATTCTTATGTACTCCCACAGTACCTCGCAGTTATGTGTTAAACACTTTATTTTCGATTTTGAGAATGTAGTACTTCCACTATTTCATTTCAGCAAATTATGAGTGTTTAAACTAGTGGAGAATATGTACTGTTGTCTGTAACAGACACATATTTTCAGCAGCATAATAACTTAACATTGCACGTGTATTTACATTATAGCTTTTTAGAGGAGACGTTATGTGGTGGGTTTACCCCAGCCAGCAGCTAAGCACCCACCAACAGCTCGTTCCCTCCCCCTTGCAGTGTGATGGGGCAGAGATTTTGAAGAGCAAAAATGAGAAAAACTCGTGGGTTGAGATGAAGACAGTTTAATAAGTGAAGGGAAGGAAAAAAATACCTAGGTGATGCAAAGACAATCACTCACCACCTCCCACAGGTAAAGCGATGCCCACCCAGTCTCCAAGCAACGGCTACCTTGGAAAGACCGAACCCCCAGTTTTTATTGCTGAGCATGATGTTAATGTGTCCCAGAATATCCCTTTGGTCAGCTGGGGTCAGCTGTCCTGGCTATGTCCCCTCCCAACCTCTTGCCCATCCTCAGCCTGCTCATCGTGGGGGTCCCATGAGAAGCAGAGAAGGTCTTGAGGCTGTGCAAGCACTGCTCAGCAGCAGCTGAAACATTGGTTCCCAACACTGGTTTTGGTCACAAATGTACACAACAGCACCATATGGGCTGCTATGAAGAGAGTTGACTCCATCCAGCCAGAGGCAGCACACCTTACCTTGTTTTCCAGTTTACGCTGCTATAAACAGCAGCACTTAAATGCTTTGGAAGGGCATTAACCTTGGCTATGCAGGACTCTGGAGGCTGGAGCTCCTGCTCTGACAGCTCTAAGGGCACCACGTTTCCCAGAACAGCTGGGTTTTATGAAGGAAATGTTTTCTGCTGCTAATGTCAAGCGAATAATGATATCAAATGGTGTTAACTGTCTGGTGGCATCTGAAAACTTCTGCTAATAACTGCTGTTTCTTAATATAGTTTATATTAAATTTAAAAGAAAAAGGGTACAACTTTGCTAATGTCATGACAGATGTTGTGTGTATGAATTTTTATATCCTGATCATGCTGCTATAGTGAATTTCATGGTGAGACTTGGAAGTGTGTTGGTTGTTATCTTTGTGTACCTTTCTTTGTTGGCGTGACAGCTATGTGGTAACTCACTCTAAAGCTTCGTGGGATTTCCTTGCTGGGAGAGGACAGTCTGGAGCTCTGGAGGAAAGGACGTTGGAAAAAATGGGGAAAGAGCATCCTAGTTCCCTCTCATTTGTCTAGCAAAGCCACATTGTCAAGGACCTCTGTAGTTGTTTGCAGATCAAAAGAGAAACAGCTGACCCATTTGTGCCTTCTGGCATAACGGTATCTCATGTCTGTACTGTCATATCTGCCTGTTTTCCCAGTAGATTTTAATGTGCTGAATGACTTGCATTCAAGAGAGAATAATTAAGAGAACAGAGTCTTGCACACAGCTATTGATATGGAGACTGTGGTAAAGGGGAAAAGAAAGTGTATTGTGTAGAAACATCTGTCAAAGGCGTAGAAGAAAGAAGGGTGACTGGAAGTGAGTAGACCCCATCTTTTATCAGTGCAAGCTTTGGGGAGAGAATGGGGAAGGCCACAGATGTCTTCAGTTACCTGTTGAAGGATCAGGATCCTTACAAGCTGGGCTAGAGGGGTTAGTGATGGTCAAATTGGCAAACAGAAACTTGGAGTCATTTGGAGAGATGGACTGCCTCCACTTCAGACAATGAACTGAAATACAAGGAGATGAAGCAATATAAATGGAACCTAGGTTTGATCTAGTCTACTGAAATATCTGTTTCTTGAAAATAAGTCTTTCAGATGAAGTGAACCAGAATTTGATTACCCCCAAGGTAAAAAGTGGGAAGAGGAAAGGAAGTTAGGAATGGTTCTGTGAAATGGTTCTGTGAAATGGTTCTGTGATATCTTGAAAAGTGATCAAGTACTTCAGAAGTGTCACTTGATCTAGGAATGGGGTTTTTGACCTGAAACTCTGAATGTGGCATAACAACATCAATGCTCCAGCTGCTAGGATGAATGACTCCTTGAATTGTTTTAACTTTGGGAGTCTTGTTCGGGAGCTGCAGTTGACGAGACAAATTTCTGCTCAGAGCACTAGGAAGAAGAGCAGGAATTTTTGTGGTTTTATATAGCGTCTCATTTCACATGCATTTCAACATTTACTATTCAAATAATAGTGAAGTAAAAAATAGCTCCCATTAATTAATGAGAAAGAAACGTTGACTGTATTTGAAGGACCTTTGCCCAGAATGGTATTTAAACAAATTTTAAAACATGCATGAATAATCAGAAATCCATGTGTTAAAGCTGCACGTAAGCCATTGTAGAAGGGCTTTTTTTGTAGGTTCGTTGGCATCTTTATGCTGTAATGTAGAGATAGTACAGGTTTGAGTAGGCATCTGAAAGAGTTAATGTTGGGGTGCATAAGAATCCTGAGGGAAAAAAGACATCTTTGCTCTTAGAAATTAAATCTGAACCAACGTGGAGTTTTCTAATAGGGCAGGAAAGGCTGACTTCCCTTTCAAGATCAAAACAAAAGTTGAGAAAGGCTCGTGTGTTAGTGGTTTCCAGGAAGTTTCAGTGTCCAGTATTACAGAAAAAGGTCTTCATAGACAAAGAGATGGAAAAGTTTATCAGTTTTCAAAATGCAATGTGAGGAAGGAGTTAACTAACTTATTGCGGGTAAGTTAGTATATGAACATAGGCTGTAAATGACATCAGCAATTTGACTGAACATCAATGCTGTCTGTGTTTTCTTAGCAGATCATTTTGTCAACATAAATAGCAAGTGCTTTCATTAGTTTTTTGGCGATGAGATTCAGGCAAAAGAGAGTGACAGTATGTCACTGCACCAGTGTCATTTTCTACCAGTTGTGGTCCTGAGACCTTGTCTCTGGTAGATCTGGTGAGGGAAGGCATTGAATTTGGATTTCTGAACTCTTTCTAGCTTAAAGTGCTTCATGCAGAAGGATATAATTTTCTGGTTTACTCCCACCAGTAGCTTTTGTATGTAGAAAGCAAGAAATAGGAAGGAAAGGAACTAAATAGTTACAAAATGGAGATTTTTAAAGGGATACCTAAAATTCTTCTTGAAATATTTTTACTGTTTCTTTACTCATAGGGTTTAGGTAGCATTCTTACAGACACACACTGCTGCTTTAACGTTTTTGTGAATGAGTTACCAAGTTTTTTCTGGTTGTGTTTTAAGTTTGATTAGTCTTTTCAAGCTCTTACCATTCATCAAAAAGCATGAATTTTCCTGTCTAATACTTTTAATGTACTAATGTCTCCCTGGTGTTTTTTTGTTTCATTGTTGTTCTTTAATCAAAGGATGCAAGTGATTTTGTGAATTGTCATACCTTAAGAATACAAAATGAAACCAGAGCTTGCTAAAGTTTCGTGGAGGATATGCCAGTGAAATGGATGGATAGTCTGGTTGCTCTCACTCTTTGTTCCTCTTTAAGCACAAATAGCAGTCTTTTTTTCCACTGGGGAGGCAGATTGGAGCACTTTTCGGTCACTAGAAGGTACGCAGAATATAGTGGTTACGAATGTTGGGAGGTCAGTAGGGGTGGGACAGAGCCTTGCTGAGTGGAAGTGGAATTCACAAGAAGTTTCTTTTTCTTTCTTTCCCCAGCTCTTCTTCTGGGGAATGTCAGCCATCTGAAGTGAACTCTGCATGCTCGGAAAGTAAAACATTTGCCGAAGTAGTTCTGCAAACTGTACAAAGAAACTCTTTGTGGCAGAAGGATGCCAGAGAAAATGTATGATTGGGGATATTTACTGTCACTTCCTTCAGTTTTGTAGCATTACCAAGACCCCTCTGAGATGTATGAATGCTTTATTTTTCGATGTAAGGACTCTGTTTTGCATTACGAAGGAATAACACATGGGAAGGAGAAAGCAAGACACACTATCATTTACTTCTCCCATCAGTGAGCAATACTTTGAGGCATTAAGCAGATTCTCCTATAGCTGCACTCAGCATGTTGGAAAACAACTAGGAAAAAAAGACGCCTTTCTAGCACAGAAGGCAGAAAGTAGAGTGAGAGGAATTAAAAAAATAAAGGTGTCCAGACTGACAGTGTTGCCAGACTAAGAGAATCAGCGAGGAATGATGGAGAATGTGGGGGAAAAAGTTGGAAGCTGAGGTACTAGTTGGGAATGTGTAGAGAGGCTTTTAATAGCATGTCTCTTTGGGGTTTTCCTTTCTGAATTGTGTCATATCATTCACGGAGGAGTCTGTGAGGAAAAATATCCTCCAACCTTTTGTGGTTTACATGTGAATGGAGGCAGCTGGTGGGAGTGATGCCAGAGGTTGCTGTTCTGCTGTCCAAAGCAATTGCCTCTGAATTGCTTGCAAAATGGAGCTGGTATTGCTTTATGAAAAGAAGTTGCTCTGAAAAAGGTGTTCTTGAGATTCTGTTGTTGTGAGTCTGGCAAGTAAATGATGTATCAAATCAGTGCCTTCTTTGGAAGACTAAAGAAGAATGTTGTGATTATGTTATTAAGAGAAGTACAATCAAAACAGGTATCTTTCCTGATAAAACAAGAGTTGATGTTGCACATTCACGATATGTGTGAGTTGTTCTGAAGGCTGTCTGAGTCTGTGGGGTGGGTTGTATGTTGTGGGGTTTTTTACAGTGTGTTCCCCCCCCCCCCCCCCCGATCGAGCTAATCAAATGATCTGCCTCTTGTCCCGATTTGGAGCATAATGTGTCCAAGCAGCATTGAGATGCACACTGTTTTGGCGAGGCCACTTATTGTGTCTACCAGTCATTGCTAGGAAAAGTAGTTTATGTTGATGCTAGATTTCCAATCCCATGCCCCCTGAGCTGTCTTCCGTTTATAAGCTAACTAATTGGTGCAGAAAAATGGTGCTGAGACCCTTGCCGCAGAGCACCGTGAGCATCTTTAAAAGTGGAGGTGGATGCAGTACGTAAACCTAAACAAACCGCTCATTGCTGGATCTGTGTCAGCCCATAGCAGCTGCTGGTTTTGAACTCGGAAACATTTAGACTTGATTGATTAACTAATAAAATGGCGTTAGCAGTAGGATTGGGATGTGTATTAAGCACCTGGTAGGAACATATTACAAATGTATGCAGCTGCAAACTAGTGTCTGATCTAAGCAGGGCTCAGATGAACGGGATATACTCCAAATGAGATTAAGTGAAGCATCTCTTTTCTAGTAGCTGCACAGATGAGTCATAGTCATAGGTATTTGATAAACTTGTGGTTAGAACTGCAAGATATAAGACCCTCTAAAATCACTGTTTGGCAGAGTCTAAATGTCGGTGTGGGAATGTGATGGGTCACAGTCCATGCACATGCATACCTTTGCATCCTTAGTTTATGCGCATCTGTTGCAGTGTCGGCTGTTGCCACAGCTTCAGAAGCATTCGATTAATTATAAGTCCAGGTAATTCTTTGTTCTTGTATTTCACTGCCACTGGATTCATACAACGTTAGAAGGTACTTTCTGCCATTGAGAAATCTGGAATAGGAGCCAGCTAAATAAATTACTTCATTGGCTGAAGAAGTAAGGGCTTTCAAACAGAAGTCCTGCTTTCAAACCTGGGCAACAAATGCTCCATACACGCCAAATGCGTGTTGTTTGTGCTTTCCTTCTCAGATGTGGTAATTTACAATTTAATCATGTGAAGGATTGTACTTATTTTACTCATGTGTTACTAATCTGTGTAATTTAACAGCAAGTAGGGACATAAACTTCATTAAGATCCAGATGATAAAAAAAAAAATTGGCTGAGGTCCCTCTTCTCGTTCTAATAATACTGAAAGCAAGAAGTGGTACTGGGAAACACAAAACTATGATTACAAAAGCTGTTATTTTTTGCTGATTACTGCATTATAACCCGGGGTGATGGTGCAGCGGTGTTAGAAATGTCTTCCATTTCTGCAGTTTGTATCCCTCGGTGCTTGTCTACTATGTGCTTAGTTGGATTTATTTGGTTTGTTTGTTTGTACTGGCACTTAGGATAAAAATTAGTCCTTAGGATGGCTGTGTGCCTTTTGCCTGCCGGTCGGAGCAGAGCAGCCCGCTGGGCTGCGGTAGGTGAGTACCTCTTCTGCAGGAGGGGCAGGAGGTTGAAGAAGCCAGTTGCACTCTTTAAATCCTCATAGAAATGAGAAAACGCTGTTTTTTATGTATTCTGTCATACTTTCTTTTGGTGTCAGGTGTAATCCATTCAGAGAATTCCCCAAAGCTGTGGTATTTGGATTTGGTAGTATTTATTTGAACTTTTTGGTACTTCTATACTTATTAAAATACATTTAATATAGTGTTTGTTTGAATGAATTGATAAAATTTCATTCCAGCTGCTTTTACCAGGTGACTGGGGAGGAGGATTGAAAGAAACTAATGTTACCTGCCCATTTCAACACTTCAGTGTTTTTAAGCTGACTTTTAGATTCTTTATATTTTTTGACAAAATAATTTAGCTACCTTAGAGGGTGTCTGCACAACAGTAGCTTGATGTATGATATTTCTTACTGCGAAGTCTATCCTATAATGGTGGAAGTTCAAAATCTATTTAGAGCTGATAAATATTTCATGTGTATCTTTCATGTGAATTTTATCCTTGAAGATTGGTCTCAAGTACTGTAACTACATGATATTAAAGTGATATTGATTACTCTTGAACATGGTGGTTCAGTGGGCTATTTTTCTTTTGCTGCTTTTAAATTTGAGGATATGATTTCTCATCAAAAGGTACAATCAAAATTTATTCCTCATTTTTACTTATCCCAGACTTATTTCTGCCAAATTTGTGCCTAGCTTGTATAATAGATAGATCTTTGTTTTCATTCTTCACTGCGTTATACATTTTGACTATTTAGATAGATCTAGGTGAGAACAAATAAATACATATACACATATGTAGTAAAGCTTATTATGGTGTAGACATACAATACCTGTGAATACGTAAGATACCACCACTGGCACAGAAAACTTTAAAAAAAAAAAAAAAGTTACCATACATTAGTGTAAAAATCAGGGTTCTCATGATTTAAGTCACAGTTATAGAAATCTGTAGCCGCATATGCTCTCTAGAAATGAATGCATTAATTTTGGGGAGCAGGCTACATAGCCTCTAAGGAGAAAATGTGCTGACCTGTTTTGAAGAAATTATTCTGCTTCTTATTTGTAATAAGCAGCACCTGATAAATAACAAACATTGTATTTTGTTTGACATAATGAAACACGCTTTCTTTTAAATAGGAGTAAAGGGTATGTGAGAATGCAAATAAAAGGAGTGGAAGTCGGTATGAAAATGCGGACGCTTTAATTTGCTTTATGTTTATAAGTAGAGGAAACTACCTCATCAGCAGGAAAAGAATAAAAGGCAAAGGAATGAAGAGGCCTGGAAAGTTTCTTGGCATAAGGGCAATTTGTGGAAATAATTGTTTATGCGCTGAATAGGTTCCTGTTTGTGTAAGTTCATGCTCCTTTTTTTCTAAGCTTAATTTTACATAATTTTGTTCCCTCTAGTACTTGTTTTGAAATCAGACTTTAAAATAACCACACTGCCACGGATCAACACCACTTCCCCGGGGCAAAGCTCACCCCAAAGCATGAAGCAGGTGGAACCTGAGGGCTGTGAGCTTGAGTTGCTGCCGCCGGAGGGAAGGAACCAAACCCAAGGACAATCCCTGGAAGTTTTTGACACAACTTCTCTTGATGTTTACAACTTCTTGGAAGTGGGTTTGTCAGTCTTGCGAGAAGTCTCCTAGGCTGAGGAGTTTAGGATTGGCTTGGATAGTCTTGGGTGTCAAACCACCTGAATACATCTGGTTCCACATTTAGATAATGGCTTTTGAGAGCATGAAATGTATTCACTGCAAGCACGTATTTAATGCCCCAAGGAGATAAAAATGAAACCACTCCAATCTGCATACATTTGTATTTTTTTCTTTTCTGTACAGGTAAATGAGACTGAAGTCGGTTAGACTGGACTGAAGTGTAAAAGCTAAAGAACAGCAGTGTGTCTGATGGTGATTGTGTGTCACATTCTTTGAGGAAATTATTTACCCAAAGAGTTTAAGAGTTCTAGCTCTAGAAGTCAGGTTTTGAGCTGTTGCATCCAATTTCAGTAACTGATATTTTTTCTTAGTCTGGGCAAGAATGTTTGATTTGCTTTCTGGTTGACTGCAGGAGGTTTTTTAGTATATAAATCCCTTTAACTATGCAAGCGAGGTCTCTTTTCTGGCAGTTACTTTTTTGGGAAGGATGAATGAATTTTAAAAATATATCAAGTCCACAATTTAACGAATTAGTATGTTTTAAAAGTTTTAGTATGGAAAACAGATGTTAAGTGGTCTGTATTTGTTCAAATGAACTGGGATGGTATTTGATGTATACCAACTATTGCCGGGAGTCAGTGATTTGTCATTTGATGCATTGCTGTAGGGTGGTAAGGTACATTTTGTATGAGAGTGACATATTTTCTTTATTATAAAATTATTTTTCGTACTGACATAATAGAGCACTGAAAATAGGTGTCATGCATGTATTTGGCTGACTGGGTGTGAGTTTAATGTGAATTAAAACTTACACTGTGACTGAGAAAGCTGGGAAATTCTTAGTCGTGTCCCATGTAAGTTGATTTAATTAGTTAAGTATGGCCTTTTCACATTTGAAAGTCTGATAGGCAGTGGGTATATTATATTGTGGGAACTGCCTTTAAAAACAAAAGAATTAGCCGTAGAAATCTCTTGTTGAAAATGAATGCTTTCGTTTCTGCTTTATAAAATAGTTGTAGTCTCTGGGGCAGTTCTTTCTTCCTGCTTATATCCCCTTTGGATTTAAAATGTTGTCATGGCAGTAATTTGTAGGCAAAAGGGCCGTTTTGTTTTTGTAAGGAATTTTGTTGTACATTCTGTTCTTGATTGTGCAAGTCTCTTGAAATTAAAAAAAAAAAAAAGACGACTAATTCACAGAGAATGTGAGACACAGCATGGGTTAAAACATTTGACAACCTATTTGATTAAGCTGTTTTTGGCAGGATTAGTCATATGGCATTTGATGACCAGACTACAGTTTTGCTCTTGATTAGTAGTCGTGTTTCAGCAAAGCTTGTTTGAGATGGACATCAACATTGTATGGCTTTGGACTCTGAAACTTCCTAGTGGTCAGGCTCTCTGGGATTATGTACATATCCTGAATTTTGCACTGAAGATTTACCCAAGCTTACTCGATTTTATTACTGAGCAGTTTAATGTTGAGTATCCCCTTCTTTGAAAGGACTACTTTGCATTAAATTTCATGGTCACAACCTCCCTTCATGTTATGTTACCTTAGGTGTTTTAAAGTATTAAATTCCACAAAGCCATCTAGATAATAAAAATATAGTAAAAAAGTCAAAAGAAAATTTAAAAGGCTGTTTAACTCTGATTTAAAACAAACAAACTGTTCTTTTGATGAGTCAGTTTTTACTTGTACTGGGCTTCTTTAGGGCAGTGGAATAAACTACCGCCTGTGAGCAGTTAAGTGACTTCAGGTTGGAGGACATTAAATTAAAATGTGGGCAAGCAAATGAGTTCTCTTTGAGTTTTGTTTTTGATATTGAAGACTCTGTCTCCTGCTACAAAATATAGAGGCCTTCATTACTTTACTTCTGAGGGAACTGCTGCTTAAAGTCAATGCTTCTCTTAACTCTGTTGTCCAAAAAGAACATTATCTTCTGTTTTACAAATTGCCCTAAAGTCTTCATTTTCATTTATAAAGCTGTTCCTTCTGTGTTTAGTACCTGCAAGAGGCTGAAGGAAAATACGACTCTGTCAGCATTCAATATAGGAGAATCAAGTTCAGCAAATATTTGAAGACCCCTGTATATGGTGCGTGAAGCCAGAAGAGGTAGATCAATACCGAGCAAGCCATTTCCTACAAAGTATTTTTACAAATCTAGTTCAAGTGGATGTGGAATACATCATTCTCTGCTCCCATACAGGAGCAGGGAGAATTGCTGCCTACACAGTAATTCTGAGGACCAGTTGTGTCATGATCATCACCATCGTATTCATGTAATATATATATATACACATCAATAGCTTATCTACCAGATCACTCTTAAAACTGGAAATTACTGCAACTGAATAAAGGATTTTCAAAATTGTAAAGCAAACTGGGACCCTCAAAAATATTTTTTTTTCCTCCATGGTTTATTAGAAAGTATAAAGATGTCCTATTCCTAACAGTTATGTAGCCATTTGAGAGGTAGTAGATGACACAGAGGCAATAACCTGTCATGATCAACAAACGTCCCCTTGCCTTCAGCCACTTGGTGCTGGTGGGAAGCAACACTTGGATTCTAAAGATTTTTATGCAAATTGGAAATCCAGAAAAGCTTGATTTCCCCTCATGGTCAGTTTGGATACAAGGTTGATGCTGTAAAATTGTGATTAGTGGGGATGTGAAGGGCTCTGCTGGTCCTTCTTCAGGCAGACCCCTCCTTCAGCTGTTGGGGCATGACTCCTACTCTAGTGAGAAATCTCTCTCTCTCTCTCTCTCAATTTTCTATATTTTTGGTCCAAAATATTTTACTGTGGCAAAATATAATATACTTTGTACTGCTGGTAATTGTTTTTGCAAGGATAATTTAGGAGTACAGTGAGCCTAAATGCTTTTGGAAAACTCTTAGTTTCCAATAGTTGAGTACTACCCCAAACTGATTCCAAAAGTGGGAGTCCATACGGTGTGAAGATGTGGGTGAAGTTATAAGAAAAGATACAACAGCTATTGTTGCATTCATTCGTTATGTTCACTTGACTACGTATGCAAAATAAATTTTAGCAATATACTGCATAAAGAAAGAAAGTTTAGATAAAATGGATGTGTAAAAACCTGTCTTCGTTACTGTGACTGATTTATATATTGGTGCAGCAGTTCTTCAGAATATCTTTTAGTATAAATTAAATAATGCAAGTAAAGTATACCTTCTAACACAAGATTTGTCAATATGTTTTCAGCTGCCTTGTTTTTTTTTCCAGTTTTGCCAAAAGCATTCTTTCTCTGCCAGCAGGAAGTATGTATCTATTGCTACATGAAATGGGAGCAGGTTGAGATCTCATAATAAACAGCTCCAAGCATGTATTAAATCGTAGATAACTGCAGGATACATTATTTAATACCACATATAATTTTATATATGTTGAAGTGACTGAACCAGTATGTCTTACACGCATATTATTTCGTTTCTGTCTCTCCATCCTTTCATCCCCATGCAAATCCTAATTCTCTCACTCCCCTTTCAAACTGCCCTTTGTTTCCTCCTCTCTCTCTGCACATCTGGTTGTCCTGCTCTCCCCCTTCCCCCTCCAGCTTGATAGTCTCATTTTTAAAGCTTTGTTCCGCAAAGTACATAATTAAGCAGTAAGACACGACAGGGCATGAATATTGTTGTATTAATTGAGGGGGGAGAGAGAGGGAAACCAAAGGAAAACTACAGAGAAACAATACCAGCTGGCACTCCATGGGTATATAATTTGCAATCCATTTAGGCGAAAGCTCGTCCGTGGGGTGGAATTTTTGTTGGAAAGCGATGGCCAAGCCCATGCCCCAACTGGATGCTTCTCAGACAGAGAGCTGAGCTTTGCACTGGGGCAGCGTTAGCGCCGCGGCTCTTGCTTGTTAGACCCGCTCTGATCTCTACTGCTGGCCTGTCGTGACCAGGGGGGCTCTACAGCCAAAAACCTATTAACTGCTATATGGAGATAGATGGCTCCTTTTGAAGGAAGGGCTATTGCAGTGCAAGTGACATTTTTCTGCTGAGAAGTAGGTGTTAATAATATCATTGTGTAGTTAGCCAAAGTGACTGTAACATCTGTCTGGGTGGCAGTAATTTTAACAGCCATTTCCACTTGAAAATGAGCAAAGGAAATACTAATGAGTGGTTGGCAGGGGCCTGCCCGTGTGAAGTCTCTGCTGCCTGTTAGTCCAAGTGGCATATAGTAAAACTGCATCTCTGAGGAGGAGGAAAGAGAGCAAATAAAAACTCTCTCTCTTAGGAGAAGAGCAAGTTGGTAGCGGTCACGGTGATTAAAACTGGGAGAAGTGACTGCGTGCACAGGACAACCAGCTCCGCTGCTCTAAAATGGGAACTGCTCTTTATTTTCCTGCAAATGTAATGGTATTCCAGTAATTTATACACTCCTTCCAAAGCTGTAGTGGCTTTTGTGCAATTGGGTTGGGTCAGGCTGGAAACTTTTAAAAGAAAAATTCTGAATTAATCCAAATCCCATCCCTGCTTTCATGGCCTTGCTCTGCTTTGCATTTCAAATGCAATCCTGAGCTGATGGGAAGCTATAGAACATGCCTACGGATATTTGAAGCAACAAGGCTTCTGTATGTAAATGTCATTGAGAATTAAACATGTAGTTTAATTTTATCGTGCGTGTGTGTGTGAGCATAATAATAATACAGTGCTGTCATAGCCTGCAATAGTAGAAAACAGTAGGGACCAGAGATGCGCTTTGTGGCAGCTAATAAACTACAGAATGTTTTGTCTGCTTTCTCAGCCATTCAGTCCCCTCAGCTGCTTACCAGCTTCCAAAAAATGTCCTAGCGTTGGTCTTGAGTCGTTCAAGAAATACAGAGAAGTTATTGAAGAAATCACTGATTTATGGCAGGAAAAATTATTCCTCTTCTTCTGTACATTTGTAAGTCTGATGTAAGATGTGAAAAAATATAGGTGATCTTGGCTGTTCTCCTGGGGGTACCTTCTTTCTGTTTATAAATGAAGTGTTAGGCAAATATTCAGTACTAAATGTAGTTTAATAACATGGATGCTGTGCAGCATGTCTATGTATATTGGACTTTTGCATCACATATGAAATTAATGTATTTGTATATGATCAACAAAGCTCTGGCCACTAGTTTTAATGCTGAACAGCTTTTGAGAAAGTAGTTTTTAGTGTGTGGGGTTTTTTAAACCAAGTTATGATACTGGAGCATCAGAACCATAGTAGGACCAGAATTCTTGTGGGTGGTTGTGTTGTTCAGAAGAAATTCCAGATAAAACATTTTAACTTCTTCTTAGTAATTATCCTGGGCCAGAATTGGAACTGGGACCGACTGCGCTTTCATGCCTTTTTCCTGGCTGCTGGAAAAGACGGCCTTGTTCTAATTTTGTATTAAAAACAAACATAATCCTGTTAACTCCTTATTCCTTCTATAGACCACCTTCCTTCAAGTAGTGATTTTGATCTTCCAGAATTCCCTGTGTTATACTGATTTATTTTGCCTTCTTTCATGTAGGGAGGGTAATATTTTCATCTTCCGTACCAACGTCTGGAGGCTGTAGCTTGTGTGCTTGAAGGTGTATGCGCTCGTACTTGATGTGCTTGTTCTTGTTCCTCATGAGCTGGGCTTCATTCACTTTTTGGGTTTGTAGAGGCTAGTGATTGGCATATGTGGGCGGTGCCTACTGATGTTACTGAGAATTGAACGTGGATATACGTGGGCAGAACGTGGATCTGCTTCGAAAACTGTTGAAGTGAATTTGTTAATTTATTCATCCTGTATTATACTAGAGCAGCTTTTAGAGGGTTGTCTTGGTCTCTTGGGAGAAATTCCTTCATAAAGATAAATGAATAAATAATGAAAACTCATTGAGTCATCTTCTCGGCTACAGAAAAAAAAAAAGAACTTAGGGTATTTCTTTTATCTTATTCTTCTTAAAATGTAGCAAACTAGGAGGAGGAAAAAACATTTTTCTCTTAATTTTATGGTGTTTCTTCTGTCTGAGTTCTGTCACTGCTGCTTTATAAAGTATCTTACTTCCACATTTGCATCAAAATTGAGCTTGACCTTTCTGAATCAGGGT
Source organism: Anarhynchus alexandrinus (assembly GCA_008711295.1). Lineage (NCBI taxonomy): Eukaryota > Metazoa > Chordata > Aves > Charadriiformes > Charadriidae > Anarhynchus > Anarhynchus alexandrinus. The sequence goes on from VUYV01000012.1 coordinate 6,938,207, forward strand.
ATTTTTTTTTAATTGTCATATTTATTTTTTTCCTCAAAGGTGTAACTATGCCCACAGCACCATCAAGGGAATTGATACTGTGGCTTTTGAATGAAATTTTCATGGAAGTAGAGAGGGAGCACGATGCATTCAGCTGGCTTCGTGGATTCTGCTGAAAAATAAAGTTGCAGAGCCCTGTGTATCAATCTGTCTTCCAATTAAGTGTACTTAAACTTTGTGAGGCTATTGCTGCAGCTCTGTTTCTTTTTGCAATAGCTTCAGTTTCCCCCTTAAGACTGTGTTTTTCACCACACTTGGGTGAGGATACCTTAGTATCCTCAACCTGCATAAAGGAGAGTGTACCAGACATCTTAGGAAATTGCATGACTCCTTTTTACTGTAAGGAACTGAAAATCAAATTGTTAGATATTTATCCATCAACTTCTGGTAACTCTTCTTCTCATGTCCTCCTTTCTTTCCAGTGCTCTGCCGCACAGTAACAGAAGCCAGTTTGAATCTGTCATGTTTCCCGTGTTTTGGCTCCCCTTTTCTGAATATGTATAGGGATTCAATAGTTCTACTTTATTCTCCCTGTACATTTTAGACATTATATCCTAGGCTTCAGGCTTTGTGACTTCTCCTTTATAATGGAGTATTAAAATATCTTTTCACTTTAATATAGTCTTGGCTTGCATCAGGAAGGTTCCTGTGCAGATTTCCCAACGGAGAGTAATGAATAGCCTGCCCTGGTCTCTGACTGCAGGAGGAAACCCCATTCTTACTCTGCTTCTGTTGTTTGTTTCTTATTGCTATAAGAATAATTTCTCAAGTTTCTTCAGTTTGTTATATGGTGGCACTTAATTTTTTCAGATGGTAATGACAACAGAAGCTCTTTCTGCCCACTTGTCTCTTGTGGTTCATTTAGTTCTAGTTTTCACCTCATGATTATATTTAGTGTGTGTTGTATATGTTTTTCTTATTATTACACAATAGGAGAACATTTCTTGTTTGAGAACATGATCTTCATTGAAACCATAAAATCAAGAAACCCAGACCCCAATTATTTACGCTGGTAGTAAAATGGCTAGAATTAGTAATTCGGTTGCAGTATCCTTTAGTGCATGGAAGATTTTAGTAAGCAAGAAGGATTTCAAAGACCAGTAGTAAATAATGAAATATTACTGGGACTGCAAAAACCCATGGCAAGCTATGGCAAATTTGACTGCATTGGGATAGATATGGAAGGATAACTGTTCAAAATAGTAACAAATATTTAAATGTTTGAAGTTAAAGATGGAAATAACCATAAAGTCAATGTAAATGCTACAACTAGAGAGAATTCTTACCTGTCTGGACAATCTGAATGAAAAACAAGGTTTTCCCAAATTATAGATTTTGGAAGTACCAGTGCAGTGTTAACCCCAAGTTAATGGGCAGTTGTTGCATGGGGATTAGATCTTGGTGCCCTGTGCATTTCTTTCCTGGGCTGCCCAGTCTGTCTCTAATTCCAACAGAATGTACTACAATAGGAAAATATGTTGTAGGAATGCTATATGCAGTTGTAGCAGAAAGCATAATTCAAATAAGAAACCCAGCCCATGGAAGGATGGGTGAGGGAAAGAAAAAGTAGAGCAAGTGGAGCACAATGTTGTCCTATCTACATAGAAATATTTTTGGAATGAAAACTAGAAAGGCTTTAATATTCTTGATTTTTTTTTTTCTGAAAAATCAGCCTCTTTTTCATAAGAACAGAACAATTTAGAAAAAATCTGCAAACAGTTTTCATTAAAAAAGGATTTGACTGGAATTGTTTTCTTCTTTTTTGTGTATGTTTGTGGGGTGAGATTGGTTGAAGTTGGCTGTGGTTTATTTGTGTTTGTTTTTTTTTCCCAGCCGCCAAGGAAGAATAGTGAAATTCTGGAGTCCATTTTCTAACAATATTGTAGAATATTTATTATTTTAAAAAAGTTTAAGAACCAGTTGAGATGAACAGTTGTCAGAAGTTATTTCAATTCAGGAAGTTCTTCCCTGGGAATGTCCTGCTTTCTAAGATGTTTGAGGAACAATGTAGATGCTTTGCAACCAATGGAAAAAAATGAAGGTCCTGCAAGTCTCCAAAGCTGTGAACTATTCCCAGTGCACGTAACTTCACAGTAATGTAGTGGGCAGAAATTTATTCCTGATCTCAGCTGGTTATAAGTTTGTGCCCTGGAGCATGAAGATTGAGGTTCTTGCAATTTTTAGTCTGGCTACAGAGGCTATTAATCATTCTGTTCAATCCCTTCTTGAATATTGCTAAGCTCTTTGTTCAATATGTTCTGAGCTATTGAACCTCACAGGTCAATTACACAGTGTTTATAAAGCTAATTCTAGATTTTGACCAGGAGTGAAAACATAACCCTCACTGGGACCAGGTATTGCTTTTAAGTCAACTGTTGTTCCCTACGTTACATAGGAGAGGGGAAAAAAAACAAAAACAAACTGATAAGATATTCAGACTTCACAGAGAGGGAAAGGTGGCTAAATGAAATGAGCTTCTGAAATTTCTGGAATTTTATCTTTGGTTCTGTTCAGGTTTCTCAATGGTAATTTTGGGGTTAATGCTAACTCTTAACAGATTGTTGACCTTCCCTGTCGCAGTGGGTGGTTTACTCCAGTGGATGGATGTCTGCTACGGCTGCAGTGCTGGGATTTGATTCCCTCCATCTGGAATAGAGTGATGCTCAGCATGTTTAGGTAGTGTGAAATTTCATTCCTCAGTCCCGAAAAGGTGAGGCAGATAGAGACCTGGCATATGATTCCGCTGTTGTCCGTCCGTGTATACCCCCACCCTCCACCCCCAGTCAGTGGTAATTTCACTAGCCTAATTTTGGTGATGTAATTAAAAAAATCCTAAAAAAAAAAAAAAAGAAAGAAAGCAAAAAACCTGCCAAAACACCCACAAATGAAAACAAGTGCCCCCCAGTATTTTGTTATATATTCTGAAAATGTCAGGAATCATGGTTGCTGTTAGGATAGCTTTCAATTTATAAAAGGACATCAGCTTCCCAGCCAATTTTGTGGACTTGGGAGAAGACCATCTGGAGGAGAAACGGAGCATATCCAACGATTGCAGAAGAGAATCATCACCGGTATCATACTCAATTAATGCAAATGCTCAGCTGCCGAATTGCTGCATAAAAAGCTGACACAACAGCACCTTGATTTTTCCTTGGGGAAAATTTTAATAAAACATCACCCTGCTCTGGGAATGAAAATTGCCTGGCATTAAGAGCATAAGCCAAAAGTTATATGTTTCTTTCCCTTCTAGGAAGTGTAGTTGCTGGCTAATTTGTATGCTGCAAAATGAAAACTACTTCATGAGCCTGCAGTAGTGTAACGTGCATTTTGTCATGGTGGAATGAATAGTCTGGGACGTTTTGTCCCCAAATTAAAGGTACTTCTTTTAGAAGATATTTTTCCAGCTTGAACAGGCAAATATTTCATTCCTTTTGAAATGCTGAATGTTGAGCACCTCTAAATCAGTACTTCCATGTGTGGGAAGGGACCTTCCCTTTCTCCTGCATTTATTTACCCTGATCAGCCTCTGCAGTGCGGCTGTTTTGGAACTGGCCTGTTTCTGTTTGTTAGGTATGAAAGATACTAGAGTTGCAGATGTTTTGGTTTGTAGATACTAAAACATTTTACAAATTCAAGAGTAAGTTGTACACCATCTTTTAACATAACAGGGATTACTTGAGTTGCTTTGTGATTTTTCTAAGCAAAGCAAATTCAAGTGACTAAGAAATAGCATGGATTTTTTTTTCTTGCTAGACTCCAAACTCATTTAGAAGTCTTTCAAATATGAGTAGATGAGTTGATCTGAGTACCTAAAGTACTAAAGTAACTAAAGTACTTCAGTACCTAAAGGGGGCCTACAGGAGANCTCAATACTGTGTCCTTTCAGCTTCTCAATCAGTGAGTTACCAGGAAGCACTTTACTGCAGAGATGGTCTTTTAGCAGTAGAAAGAATCCTATGGAACTGTAGAATAATTCAGGTCAGAAAGGACCTGCAGAAGTCTCTTGTCCAACTGCCTGCTCAAGGCAGGGTCAGCTATGAAATTGGACCAGGATACTCAGAGATTTATCCAGTTGTATCTTGAAAACCTCCAAGGATGGAGACTGCACAACCTCTCTGGAAATCTATTCCACTGCTTGACTGTTAACAGGGTGGAAATGTTTCCCCTTATGTCCTGTCTGACTCTCCTCTTTCAATTTATGTTTGTTGTTTCTTTTCCTCCCACCATTCACTATCGTAAAGAGCTTCTCTGTCTTCTCATAATCTCCTTATAGGCACTGGGGAGCCGCTACTAAGTTCCCCTGAAAATGTCCCTTCCCCAGGCTAAGCAAACCTTTGACCTTCAGCCCCTCCTCACAGGACAAGTTCTCTAGCCACTGACCATCGTGGGTGCCCTCTGTTGAACTCATGCGTTTGTTGGTGCCCGTCTGGTGCTGAAGGGCCCCAAACTGGCCTCAGTATAATTCAGGTGTGGTCTAACAAGAGCTGAGCAGAGGGGGCTGATCACTGGGTGCAGTACCTCTGCTCCTGTTCCAGCTGTTGGCAGCCCCCACTGCTCTGCAGTCACCTCCAGCATGTAGTATTGTACGGAGGGGACTTTATTCCCAGGTGATGGACTTTGCATATGTCCTTGTTGAACTGCATGAAGTTTCCATTGGCCACTTCTCCAGACTCTCTAGGTCTTTCTGGATGGTAGCCCCGGCCTATCAACATCCCTGCCCCATCAACTGCAAACTTGATAATAGTGCACTCCATTGCCTCCTCCAGGTTGTGGATAGGGCTTCTGAACAGGACGTGTTTAGGGAGGTGATTCTGCCCCTCTGCTCCGGTCTTGTGAGACCACACCTGGAATACTGTGTCCAGCTCTGGAGCCCTCAACATAAGAAGGACATGGACCTGTTGCAGTGGGTCCAGAAGAGGGCCATGAAGATGATCAGAGGGTTGGAGCACCTCTTCTGTGAAGACAGGCTGCGAGAGTTGGGGTTGTTCAGCCTGGAGAAGAGAAGAACTCCGGGGAGACTTTATAGCAGCCTTCCAGTACTTAAAGGGGGCCTACAAGAAAGCTGGAGAGGGACTTTTTACAAGGGCATGTAGTGATAGGATGAGGGGGAATGGCTTCAAACTGGAAGAGGGTAGATTTAGATTAGATATTAGGAAGAAATTTTTCACTATGAGGGTGGTGAGACAGTGGCACAGGTTGCCCAGGGAAGTTGTTGAGGCCCCATCCCTGGAGGTGTTCAAGGCCAGGATGGATCGGTCTGAGCAATTTGGTCTAGTGGGAGGTGTCCCTGCCCACGGCAGGGGGGCTGGAACTCAATGATCTTTAAGGTCCCTTCCAACCCATACTGTTCTATGATTCTGTGATTCTACATCCCCAGGTGGACCCCTGCAGTATTTTATTTGTTACCAGCCTCCAGGTAGAGTACAACCCATTAACTACCACCCTCTGACACAGTTAGCTAAACTTTTTTTTTTTTTAACCTGACTAGTTGTCCACCCATCCGCAGTGTAACATCCTAACTTGAGTACAGGAGTGCTGTGGGAGGCTGTCAAAAGCCTTGTTAAAGTCAGATGTTCACCACTCTCATTGCCCAGCAATCTAGTGACTGTATGAGAGAAGGCAATTTGGTTGGTCAAGCAAGACATACCCCCGCTAAATCCATGCAGACTGTTCCCAGTCATCACCACTTTCGTGTGCCTGGAAATGTGCTCCAAGAGGATTTGCTCCACAGTTTTCCCAAGGACCTAAGTGAGGGTGACCAGTCTGTAGTTCCCTGATTATCCTTGTGGTCTTTTTCTGAAGATGGGTACAACATTTGCCTTTGGTCATCAGGGACCTTTTGCAATCTCTGTTCCTAAGGGATCATTATGTCTCCCAAAGTCTACTTCGGGCAGATTTCAGTATTGAGTTGTCTGCTTTGCAAGCCTGAATTCTTACTTTCAGGCTGTCTGAAAATACTTGAAAGAGAAAAAAATGTTCTTTCCCTGTTTGTTCTAGAATTTAAAAGATTTTTAATTTCTTTCAGGTGTGTTTTTCACCCCTCCAATACTCCGTTTCCTATAGAAAGTGAACCTCATGGTTATTACGGGTGGTTTTAAATACAGTGAAGGTATTTCCAAGTTTATAATATGTTCTGCTTATGCATCTAACCACTTCATTACCTGGAAACTTCAGAAATTGTTGTGCAGCACGCCTCGGCCTCTTTTCTATAGCCAGAGTTTGTCAGAGGCGCTGTGGTTGCCGTGACCTGTTTAGATGAGGACGCCAAGCGCTAATGCAGGATCACAGTGCCAAGGAAAATTGTGGAGTTCGGTGTTTGACAGCACTCCCTGTTCTCGTCCTCAGAGGGGAGGTTGGCTAAGATTCTGGGAAAAACCGTGGTAGCTTTATTTTTGTTGGAGAGATGCTGTTACATAAGCACCCAATATCAAAGGTGTATATACGTTTGAAAATAATTGCGTGAGCTGGATTTTTTCATCGCTGTCTGATCTCTCTGTAGCATCACCTGGATCTTGAGCACGGGTTGCTAGTGTTCTGTCAGAGCCTACTGTGAAGCATGATTCAGAGCTCTTAATGTTTTGTTTGTCTGAAACAGCAACCCAGATAGCATCTACATCTGCCCAGCTGTTTTCTTCACTCCCAGCGTTACTCATTTGGCTGAACACTTGTTTCACTGACCCTTTTGCTGTTAGTAGACTGTGGGCAGGATCCTGGAATGCCTGAGCAAATACTGTGGAGATCTTAATCTGTGCTTTGACTAATACAAGCAGTGGCCTTCAGGTATCCCAGAAAAGGGTCTGAGTATCGTACAAAAACTGAACCGTTGGCGTTTTAGGTAAGAAGTATGCGAGACACATGGATTTGTCATTACACAAATCCGCGAACATCTCTGTTTTGCCCGGGAAGGGTGGCTCTGTTGCTATGTGCCTGTGCCTGGTCTGATCTGATGATCAGCTGCACTGACGATGCAGATGAGCCTCGTGGTGGTGGTGCAGCAGCGCCGCTCCAGGAGATGCGGGCTGCCTCTGTGCACGCTCGCTCATCCCAACCCACCCTTGGGTGCTTTGTCCTCAGAACCGCCTTTTCACGCCTCTTGATATGTACCACTAGCAGTTGCGTAGGGGTGGAATGAAAGTAAAATATGAAATCTAGAATGTCTTCTTATAAATGGCTGGAAATACACTGCTGTTCCAGATTTATTAGCTCATAAAATGATGTGGTGGGACTTCAACAATAGTGTTTTCACTGTTGTGAGGAGCAGACATTTAACCGTAAATCATACTAGCATGTGCAGGCTGTTAAATACATAGCCTTCTTTTGTGGTGTGCACACATACTGCGTCCTTACATCTACCGACTAACCTTGTACTGCAGTCAAAGAACCGATGTGATTAATGTGCAATATGGATATAAACACTGACATCCATATTGGTGGTTAGAATGCTGCAAATGTGTAGTAGGGCCTTATATCCAGCTAATAGTACATTGAATTAATAACTTGTTTTCCTGTGCTTTCTTAGAGAATAAGAGAATTATTATAGAGTATTCAGTGATAATGATTTGCATTGGGATAAATGTTGTGTTATAGAAGCACAATTGGAAATCAGGTCATTAACTAAGCTTTTTATTGGACAGTCTTCTTAAAATATTGCCTGCAGTGTGGTTGATGCAAAAATGAAAGTTGTTTCATAATATAACCTACAAAAACTATTTCAAGAAAGGTCTGTGGAGAAAATTGGAGAAATTTTAAAGAAAAGTATCTTTTTTTCTATTGCGTAAAAAAAATTTAGATTGAATTAATCCTAATCAGTCAAATATTTTGCCTTGCGGGCAGTATTTTATTTGCTAAAATTTATTTAGCAAAAGGTGAAATTATTTATTTAAAGACTATATGTCAATAAAAAGCATATTTTCCTTCTTAAATTCTCAATTATGTGATAGAAACTATTAAAGTGTTTAGAATGCCTTTTTTTTAAGGGTTTGCAGTGTGCCATCCTCAGCTTTTTCTTAGCTACCAGGGAATGGTTTAGTGTGTTAATTTTGATGTATAAATGTGGAAAATCTCCAGACCTTTTATAAGAGAAGCTTCTTTGCTGCTTGTATTTTGTAGCCACAGTCATTTTCTGTGTTGTTTTCATGCAGTTCCTGGGGTTAAAACCTTTATGGCATCCACAGCAAAGCCCTGGTGCTTGCTGAATCCACTTAAATCAAATTCTCAAATGCTACAGAACGTAGAACAAATCATTCATTGAAGAATGACCCTTAAATATATACAAGAAGGAATGAAGTGTAATGTGTCTTCTTTTTCCTCCTCTTCCCCAGAAAAGTAATGGAAAACAAGGTGTCCACCACTTCTAACCTAGAGGTGAAATGTCATGACGAGGTAGTTTGCTGAGCCAGCCGACAGCTTTTTCTACCGCTCTGCGTGCCTTAAACCCAGGCTGGCTTTTGTTTAATGGCTGTTAATGGCACCCACATGTTTTGAAGTCTGAAGTCTTGCAGATAAAGAGGGTTCATACGTATGGTGCTGAGCTTTGGTTTCTCTGATACAGTACTGCAGTATATTTTTCCAAATGAAATAAGGAAATTGGTGTTATGTTTGGTTTAGCATAAAGCCTTTTTATCCCTGCTTCACCTTAAAATCCGAAGCCTTACCTTTAGAGGTCTCCAGAACCTGATTGCATCCATCTATCTCTGTTCTTCCCAAAAGTTATTGCCACCTTTTTTTTTTCTTTTTCTTTTTTTTTTATTTTGTTTTTTTTTACCTTCTCTTCTTGTGTCCCTTGAACTTTCCCTCAGTAAACATCCGCTGAAATTGCTTCAGCCCTTTTTAATCTATCCTGCTTTTTTCCCTAGTTTTACTGACATCCTTCTCCCTGTGTTCATAAAGAGTAATGCAGACCACTCTTGTCCCATGACAGTCCATTTAAGTAAATAGATGTTCCCAGTTTGTTACGGTTTTCCTATGGCACGCTGTATCAAATGGCGGGTCTTGATAATGGGTTTCTGAGCAGGAGACTGGATCGGCTACTTGAATCAGTGATTTGGAAGGTAAGTGAGTGTCAGGTCTCTGTAAAATTGATATCTGCTCTGCGCAGAGAACAGCCTAATCCACTGGGATGCCAGCCATTTGAGTGGGTAAAATGTAAGCAGAGGGTTTCGACTGCGCCAGCTGTGCGATGGGGAAGCAGCTGGAGTGCTGCCGGAGAGCAGTTGGCAGCGCTGAGCAGTGACAGAGGGGCTTCGGAGTCGGATAGGAATATAAACACTTGTCTAGCTGAAATGATTAGAGGAAGTATTTTTATACCGCCAGTTTTAACTGATTATGAAAAATGGAGCTAATGTTTTAACCGTAAGCTCTGATATGACAAATAGACTCATGAAGAATGTAGCTTATGTGAGACTGCAGTGGAGCGGGAGCAGATTTTCTCTATACATTTGGTGCTGTGAGGTGGGAATGCCATTGAAATGTGCCATCAAAAACTATTTTGTGTGTGTTCTTACACAACTAAACTAACTTAAGCATTATTCAAATAGATAGGGTGGTGGAAAAGCATTTTAGTGAGCAAAAAAAATCAATTGTAAATTTGTAATTTTACTTCTTTAAAATTGTAAATTTTACTTTTTTATAATGTTATGACAAGCTTTCAAGCACTATGATTTAAAGTAGTTTTAACTCGAAATAAAATTGCAGTTTAACTGGGCAGGGGGGGAAAATATCTTTCTGCTGAAGTTTCAAGTCAAACTGCTAACCTGTCCAATGCTGAATCAGCTTTTGACAGTAATAGTTATTGCTGCAGAAATAAAATTTTCAACAAATGTTTTCTTAATTCAATAACTAGTTTATTCAGAGACTGGAAGTTAGTTGGAAGCTGAAAATCGGGAAGCTTTGTTCTCATCTTCAGTGTATCTGCAAAAATGAGCCTGAAGCGATGACATGTACCAGTTCTCCAGTCACAAAAAAAAATAGCAATGAGAGACCTTCCTGATTTACAGTAACTTCAGACAATAATGCACTTGTTAAAAGATACAACTTATTTTTGTGTTTTTTTCTTGTCTACCATTTAAAATGGTTTTATTTACTCAAAAATTTTGAATTGTGGTGTTGATGTATTTTAGTTCCAGTTTCCATTTAAATGCTGCTTAAGACAAATTATATGGAAATAGTTTTTATTTTCTATTTACTAGACCTCAATTACATGTTTCTTAATGCTAAAATGTAAATTGAGAATTTGAATACATATGTAATTTCTGAAGCCCATCATTGTGTATTTCTTGCTTGGAAGAAATTGCAAATTTAATGTAACAATTCTAGTTAGTCAAAAACAGAGCTTTTAATGATTACCAACTGATAATATGTAACCATTTAAGGAAAATAATTTTGTACAAACTTGTAACAACTCCTAAAATAAGTTTTTCAACCTGATTAAAATGTGTGATTAAAGTTTATTTTCAATGGAAATAATAAGTAGGACAAACTTTTATATCTGTCAGTGGCTTTTATTCTTGAAGGTGAAAAATCCTGTCATTAGTGGCCCATAAAAGATCCAGACATAGAGATCATGGGGTTAAATCTTAAATCTAACAATGTGCTATAAATAAAGGTGTAGTTGAGGACCCTGAGCCCATCTAAGGAGCCAACAGCTGATGTGTCTGAGAACAGGTCACCGGATTTTCACTCGGGAGGTAATTTTCTTTTTATAGCGCACAGTAAAGAAAACAGTTGTAATTATATTCATTCAACGCTGCCATTTCTCAACAAAGTAATATACTTACTGCAAAATGTTTTCCCGTGATGACCTTTTTTGCTTCTTATGTAACTGTGTCTGATCTATGTTTCTGTTTGTGTAAAAACAAGAAACCCTACATGAATCAAAGCAGTTGGGGGAAAAAAACCAAAAAACCAAAAACAAAACACCCCAAACCCTCAGAGCCAAGTCTACTGTGCAGGTTATATAAAATGTACTGATAAGTAAAGTCGTGACTTTTACAGTTGTGAGGGAGGTGAAACAAAGCCTGGAGTCATGTGCAATGACTTTCCTATTTGTCTTCTGAAACCTCATTACACTGTGCAAATCTATTGCCCGTATTAATGCTGATCCACTAATGCAAATTCTTGGGAGCTAAATGCAATATATTTCTGCTGTTTTCTGACTGTCGTCAGTAACCATGAAGATACTACTTATATCCATTTTTGTCAATGTGTTGTTTGGGGCCTTTTATTTGCAGTTGCTGCTCATCAAGGCTAAGCTAAATTTTTGATGACTTAAATCTGAGCAATGTTGATGTTCTAGTGAAAAATTTGGGCAGTGTTAGTTCCTCTGAGAGCAGATAGAAAAAGGCTTTTTTTTTTTTTTGTAATAGGTTTAACATGAAATATGATAGAGGCTAGGAATTAACGTCGAACGATTTAAGTTTGAATGACTGTTTGGTGTAGGTCTGTAATCTTTAAGCATAGTAGGGCATACTTTAGCACTGGCAACCCTAAAGCTGCTTCAGGAGTGTTTAGGTAAGATGCTGTCAGTGCAAAACGTGTTCAAATGTTTTTGAGCAATCCGTGGTTAGGTCAGTGAGCCCAGGGGACACGGAGTGTAAGGTCGTGTGGAACCAGAGTAATGTGCACCTCTGAGCTGGCCGGGCGCAGGGTGGTTTGCAAAGGTAAGTATATGTGTGTGTAGGTATGTATGGTTATGCATGCGTATGGGCAGTGAGCCAGTAAAGCTCACGGACTGAGTTAAATTTGAGAAGCTGCCTTCTATATTTTTCTTTCAAAATCATAACTACGAAATTTTCTGGTTGAAAATAAGTACAAATGAAAAAAAAAACACCCACTTTATATAAAATGTATTTTAAAAGTGACTCTACAAGGAGTCGAGATGATAGAGATGAAGTAGTGCTGACCCCGTGCTACCTACAGCGCAATGACCAAGCATTTCCATAATGGGATTAGTTTTCACATTAAGCTGAGTGAATTACAGCACATTTTCTCCAAAGTGTGTGCTGTAGTTGTGGCATGAGTGAATTCTAGGGCTTTTAAAGTATTGCTAGTGTTCTGCAGTCGTGGCTGCTTGCAATCAGTTGCAGTTCAGCACTTATTAAGAAACAGAATTTCTTTTTTATAGGGGATGTTGTGATAGAGGCATATCTCAATAAATTACAGTGAGTGAGGGAATTGATGGTTTTGGAAAGAAGAGGTGAATAGAGGGAGTGAAGATGGCATGTTTATGGTATTGTGCATAATGCCTTAAATGTAATTTTGTTTCATGTCTTTAACACTAATTGTTGATGCTAATGTTAAGCCAAGGTAATAGTTTAATAGCAAACTTTAAAACCCTAAGGTTGTTCTTTTGAGTGGAAGACATTAAAGTGACAGCGAAGGACGTGCTGTCATTGGAGTTTGCCAACCTGATAGCAGATTAAAATTTGTATGAAAGGCCAGGACTAAATGAATACATCAGATTTCCCAGTACTTCTAACCTCAGAACCAAGCTGCATTCAAATATCATTTCTTTTCTTCTGGCAGAGAAAGTGCTGTGATGCTTTTGGCAAGTTATTAGACATCTGAGCCTTAATTTTCCGTCTGAGGGAGAAGGAAATTATTATCTTTCTCAGTGGATATGAAGATACATTGCTTAGTACATCTTGAAGATATTCAGATGTTACAGTACTAGGGAGGGAGGATGGCCTTGGAAATACAAAGATGAAGTCAGACAAAAGTTCTTCAGTATTGTTTCTCTTTGACCCAGTAACACAAAGAAGTTTTATTCTGTCTAATGTGGGTTTTGGATTGGAATGTGTTTTTTGGATTGGTGTGTTTTTTTTAGCCTTTTGGTCAAAAACAATGAAATGAACCTCTGCTAAGACTGAAGTTTGGCACCTTCTTGTGGAAGAGCACTTTATTTCTGATGTTTTAAGTGTAAGGGCATTCATGCAACAGTCTAAGGAAAATCTCTGTTTCTACTAGGAAACAGCTAACTTAGTTCTGCTATTAAGATATTTTTTTATGGTAAAACCAAATTTTGCTGTGCAAATTAACAGGTAACCTGTACCATCCTAGCATTTCCCTATCTTCTATGATTAAAAAAATAAGAAAAATCTGTTTTAATTGTTCACTTTAAGAACAAGGGGTGTAGTCATAATATTTTCATAGTAATAATATGTTAGTTGCGCTGATGCCAATCTTATGTTAACATCTTGGTTTGGATTTACATGCATTAAAGTATGTGAATTGAATGTAACATAGAAACATAGAATCATAGAATGGTTTAGGTTGGAAGGGACCTTGAAGATCATCGAGTTCCAACCCCCCTGCCATGGGCAGGGACACCTCCCACTAGACCAGGTTGCTCAAAGCCGCATCCAGCCTGACCTTGAACACCTCCAGGGATGGGGCCTCCACAACTTCTCTGGGCAACCTGTTCCAGTGCCTCACCACCCTCAAAGTGAAATACAATATCTAATCTATAATCTAATAATATCTAATATCTTCCTAATACCTAATCTAAATCTACCTTCTTCCAGTTTAAAGCCATTACCACTCGTCCTATCACTACATGCCCCAGTAAAAAGTCCTTCCCCAGTTCTCCTGTAGGCCCCCTTTAGGTACTGGAAGGTAGCTATAAAGTCTCCTCAGAGCCTTCTCTTCTCCGGGCTGAACAACCCCAACTCTCTCAGCCTCTCCTCACAGGAGAGGTGCTCCAGCCCTCTGATCATGTTCGTGGCCCTCCTCTGGGCTTGCTCCAACAGGTCCATGTCTTTCCTCTGTTGGGGTCTCCAGAGCTGGACTCAGTACTCCAGGTGGGGTTTCACCAGAGCAGAGTAGAGGGGCAGAATCACCTCCCTCAACCTGCTGGCCACACTTCTTTTGGTGCAGCCCAGGATATGGTTGGTTTTCTGTGCTGTGAGCGCACATTGCCAGCTCATGTTGAGCTTCTCGTCAATCAGCACCCCCAAGTCCTGGGGCAACCCTCAGGGCTGCTCTCAATCCATTCTCCACCCAGCCTGTATTTGTGCTTGGGATTGCCCTGGCCCATGTGCAGGACCTTGCACTTAGCCTTGTTGAACTTCATGAGTTTGGCATGGGCCCAACTCTCCAGCCTGTCAAGGTCCCTTTGGATGGCATCCCTTCCCTCCAGCGTGTTGACTGCTCCACATGGCTTGATGTCATCAGCAAGCTTGCTGAGGGTGCACTCAATCAGACTGTCCATGTCACCAACGGCACGGGTCCCAGTACCAACCCGAGGAACACCACTCATCACTGGTCTCTGCTTGGATATCGAGCCGTTGACCACAACTCTTTGTGTGCTACCGTCCAGCCAGTTCTTTATCCACTGAGTGATGAAAGGAATGCTTGTGCATTTTAGATTTAAAATTTTGTGTGGATTTTGGTATTTGTTTTGATTTTTTTTTTTTACACTGTGTATGTGTCTCAATGGTTCTGTGAAGCATATCTTTTTTCATTCATGCATTGGCCTTTGCTAAAGGAAGACCCAGGTTTGTGGGTTTTTTAACTTCATGCTTGCATATTAAAGTGGTTTTTTAATTTATTTTGTGTCTTTCTCTTTTTGCATGTATTTTTAAAAACCTACTGTTAGGTTTTTTGTACTAGTACTAATATACAGGTTTCACAATGCATCATATGGGAATGGGTTCATGCCTTTAATTGGTATTCATTTTTATTACATTGGCTTGATTTTTGTTAAAGAACAGCTGTTTGATAAGGGCAGGCTTAATGTTGTTTATATTACCTGGGTTTGAAATGAAAAGCAGCAATTAAAAAATGTAAATGAATATTTCTGGAAAGTAACCCCAGGGATGCACTTGATGTATGTTGTTTGCTACAGTTTATGCGATGGAGGCGTATTACACAGTTTAATATTCAATGATATCTTGCCCCCCGCCTTCTCAAAAGTTGAGCTTTAGGGGGATACAGTTGGCAGAGTAAGAATAGAGACTGAAGTATTAATTTAGCGAGAGCAAATCCCAAACCCCTTGAAACTGGAGGTCATGTCACACAATGCACCAACTTTGAAACCTGTGTAGTCTTTCCCAGAGTTGCACAAGGACTGGTACATGCTCTCACCTAGTAACCTCTTGTACTCCAGGTCTTGTGAAAGAGCCTCTTTAACTTCTTCATTTGCATTGAGATGGCTTGGGAAATGGCAGCGCTCAGGCCTTGCATAATCCTTGGAATTAGGTGGCTGCAAAAGCCATTGTTTTGTGATAGACACCTGCTACGAGCAGGAAAGAATAAGGATAAGATAATGATAGTCTAACTATTCAGGTACGGGACAAGAATTAATTTCAGATCTCTGTAAATACTACTGGCAGCCTTTGCTGGTAATCATCATATTAAAACAGTCCTCAGTGAACCAACATTATTAAGCGACACTTTTCAAAGATAGGTTTGAATTGCTTGACCGCCGATTGCCCGCTGTATTTTTTTTTTAAAATATGCGGTCCGTAAGTAGGCCTATCAAAAAAAATCATCGTGCCAGTCATTTTGGTTTCAGTGCTTGTTTGAAGGAGATATACACCAGCCTAGAAACGGGTGTGGACTTTGAGGGAGGAGATGAAAGGTATCTTGTATTCTGAATAAAAATCCAAATTATTCTGCTTAGTGTCTCTCTGCATTCATGAAGGAGTACCAGTGCAGCCCAGAACCAGCTGGACTCTGTGGCGAGGCAGGAAGAACTGGTCTCCTCACCGCAGAGCACGTGCGCTCCGTGGAGTCAGGCTGTTTGCTGAGTCGCTTTGTGGATGGCAGTTTTCAGGAAAGTTCAGCAGGTGTAAGAATGATCAGTAATTTTAGAAATTATTGTCTTATTGTCTTAATAAATTCCCTCACTTAAAGTTCAGCAAGGGGCCATCTTCATTCCAAAAAGGATTTTTCTTCTGCTTTCGTCATTTTATCCAAGTACTTGGTACCCTGAGAAAACGCTTAAAGAAAGCGCATGAGAGATTTGTTAAAGCATAGCTAAAACTGTCAAATATTTCATATTGTAGAAGTATACTGCAGTTCCTTATAGGATCTGCGCTAACTTGCCCATGTGTATGCTGAAGCACGAGAAGGGGTTTCCGTCTGAAAAGGGACAAAGTCAGACTGCTGCTGTGACATATCCCCTCAGGTTTCAGGGAATGATCTGAGGCTCCTGGAGAACGTGAGAGCAAGGATGCTATTTTTTCCCTGTGTATATTCAGTGTTTCTAATACATGCAGAAAAAGGGGCCAAACAAGGAATTTGGAGGGCTCAGGAAGGCGTTAGAAAAGGACATTGATGTGCATGGACACGTATGGAGGGTAAGGGCATAGGAGTGGGTACGGAGGGCTAGGAGCGAAGGCAGTATCTGAAACAGTTTTAGGGACAATGGGCAAGAGTTTAGGAGTGTGGAGGAAGATGATCTCTCATATTTGAAGCACAAGGTCCTTTTGGGAATTTGAAGCTTTCTGTGGAGTCCTCTGTATCCCCATTCTATTTCAGCAAATAGGTGTGAAACTCGCTGATACACATACCTTACACACAGCTCTTCCATTTTGGGATGGAAGCTATTACTCTTGTCACTGTTTAATTACAGAAGTCTGTGATCTAGTTTTCCCATTAACAGCATAGCTACAGATGAATCTGTGTGAGAGAGATGTGTATTATCAGGTATTTTAGAAAAAGGAGCGATATTATGCACAATGAATTTGAAACAAAATGTCCTGTTAAAATATAGCTTTAGCTGCAAAGACTGTTTCTTGCAGTTATTTTACTAATTTTTTTTTATTGTAGGGTTTTAGCATTGCTAGTCCTGATGACTTAATTGCGAGTCTCATAACCTTTGTTCTTGTTCTGAAATGTTTAGAATTTGGCATTTATGTGACAATCTCCTCAGCATTTCAAGAGTAATTAAGAGATGAAATCAATGTGAAGATCTACTTAAAATCGCATTGGGGATGTTGAGTGTATCTTGTAAACTACTATAAAACTTTTTTATTTTTTTCTTTTGACCAAGTAAGGCAACAGGACCTGAGGGGGCTCGACACATGAATTCTTCCTGTGCTGCTGGTACTGGCCTTCAGCGAAATTGAAAAAGGTGGTGTCCCCCTTCCCGGAGCTGTGAAAACTGTGATAAAACCAATTAGCCATCTGTGCATGTGTTGTAATTGGTAGTTCGTGCTGTCATGGGCAGTTAAAGAACAACCAGCCTTTTGTGTGTTTATCTCTCAACGTACTGGTTGCACTGAGGTTAATGAGACTCCTCAGGAATATAAACACCTCAGAAATAAGTGTAGGGGATGAGGTGTATATCTTTATTGTAACATTTCAAATAGAAACTGTTTATTTGGGAAGTGTCCAATCTGTGCCTGGCATATGAAATTCAAAAGCAGCCATAAGACGTTTTAAAGTGGTCTTATGCTTGTTTTTTTATATCACTGTGGCTTCAGTGGAATCTTAGACGGCATTATTCTTATCTGAATTTTTATTGCCTTAGTCATTTTATCTGTTAGTACTCAGTCTTTTTACATTTTAAATTACTTCCACAACCTTTTCTGAGGACAGACAAATATCCTGTTAGACATATGAGCCCTCAATATCTTAAGCTCTAAAAGCATTGCAGGATTTTTGTCAGTCATTTTTGTCAAAATTGTGTCAGGCAGCAGCCATAATGTTATGCTGGAGTACCTCATGCATTTACGTTCTCTCAAAGACATCCAATTCTGTTCGGAATCACACCTCAAAGAGTTGTTCTGCAGCATTTACATTTCTGAGGCCTTCAAACCTTTCCTCAGCGAAACTTTAAGTTGCAGTTTGTCCTTGAAATGCTCTAGGGGAAACACAATTTATGTGTTTTGATGCTTCTCCTGTTCTAGACCCCTTTTTCCACTTACCATTCTTAATTAAATGCAGTATTGTTTTTTATGGTAAAACTTCTGTTTTGCTCCTGATCCTGTAAAAGGATTTGTAAACAGAGGGTTTTATCCAATAAAATGGTGATCTACACATAGAATCACAGAGTACCTCAAGTTGGAAGGGACCCATAAGGATCATTAAGTCCAACTCCCTGCTCCTTGCAGGACTACCTAAAACTAAACCATATGATTAAGAGCATCATCCAGATGCCCCTTGAACTCTGACAGGCTTGGTGGCATGACCGCTTGCCCGGGGAGCCTGTTCCGGTGACCGTCCACCCTCTCAGTGAAGAACCTCTTCCTAATGTCCAGTTTGAACTTCCCCTGATGCAGCTTCGTTCCATTTCCTCGTGTCCTGTTGCTGGTCTTGTACATCTCTTTGTAGGCTGGGTTGTTTTTTTCTTTGGGTGACACCTTAAAAGCTGAGTAAAGATTGTCTAATGTTACGTGGGAGGCATATTGTTGCTCATTGACATTATGTGAGGCGGGCACAACCTGGGTGAAGATGGAATGCTTTGTTTGAATATCAGACACTAGATACTGGCATGAGAGAAGCAATTATATAAAGTTACAGCAATTACATTGTTCAGAATGCAAACTAAAACTACGTTTTTACACTAAGAAAAGATATGTTATGGCTGAGTGCACATAACTAAAAAGTATATATCTTGCTACAAGTTTCCTTCTTGGCTTTTTCTTTTTAATAGTTTGTATCACTACAGTTTTCCTAATTAATTCTCCTCTTACCTCTCAAATGTTCTGCTTCCAAATCCCCCCGCTGAACCAGAAGGCAAGGAAGGGTGGAGTTCCCTCCCTCTTTCACTTGAATAGATGGCCAGTTTGGCCGTGGATGCTCACCTCACTTCTCTGTCAATAAAGAGTCTAGTAGAGTGGAGTCCTATTTTAACAACTAGGCTGCTAGAGTAATACTAATTTTATTTTTAAGTTTTAATTAAGAAGACATCGTACTAATTGGAAAAGCAACAGAACAATCAAGTATCAGTGATTCTACTTCATAAGAGAAGTTTCTTAATATCCAGAATGTGAAAAATTGTGTTCACTGCTGCATAATTTTGTCCATGAGCCATATAGCTCGTGCTGCCTCATTTTTTGAGTTTATTGTTCCTTTCTAGAAAAGAATGTAAGATTTCTCTTAAGAAAATATATTAAACAATACATTATCATTTTAACTGCATGTAAATTGTCATGGGACCTCTTAGATTATGAGGATGACTGATTTAAGGGGGTTTGGCTTTGTTTTATGGTACAGTAAGAATTCTTTTCATAGTAATCTACTAAATCAGTCAGAAATTAAATATAATACCAGGTTTTGGGTTTTTTTCCACAGATTTTGCAAATGGGTTTAGTCTTGTGTGAGTTCTGAAGGAAGAAGTAAGTGTCTGAGCACGAAGGCAACCATGCTTCAGGAGAGATGCGTGGCTGCATCATTCTTCTCCTGCAAAATAATTTGATATGTGCAGACTTTAGATACCTTCTGGAATGGCCAAAAAAAAAAAAGCGTGAAGTATTAAAGCAATGTATGGTGTTTTTGATATATGATGACTAACTTGTACAAGTAGTTTTTTTTCTTGATGTTTGAAAGCCAACAACCCGTTACCTCCCCACCTCCAATACTACATAGAGCTCTCATGCAAAACTATAAATGGTCAGTATTTTGTAGACTTTCTGGCTTGAAACATTGTGCTGTACATCCTGTAGCAGTGATTTAAGTGGAAGAAAATATCCATTCTCAGCCTTCAACTTGTCAGTTCTATGGAATCATTCACCTGTTTTGTCACAGGCCTTAATTTCTTCTGTTTCCTCATGTGGTAGGGAGTCTTTGACTTGATACAAGGGAGATCGACATAAGCTAGATAGATTAATCAATGTATTTTTTCCATGTTATTTGACCAACAGAAGTTTCATTTTCATTTGAATTTGTTAGACTGAAACAGTGTGTTTCCTTTAAAATTTCATATTTAAATTCAAGAAATTACTGAATATCTGAAACAAGGTAATGGAAATTCTTTCCCCCCTCTGAAATTAGTATTTTGCTCCTTTTTAAAATTAGTAAAACCTTTAGCCTTCTTGAATTTTTGTGACAGGCCACATATTTGCTCTTGAGCTGAACAGAACAAATCTGTTGATGTATAAATCTGTTCCAGCTCTCTGTAGCCACTGTGTGCTCCATCACATGAAAATCCATGTTCTTGTACTTCATAAGAAGATGGTAGGGCAGAATATCTCCAGAGAGTTTGTTTAAGAACATACTCTAATGGGCTCTGGCTCCAGAGATGCTGAAAGAGGTGGTCTGAGGAGGGAAAAAACCATTTAGGTGGAATTTTCTGTGAGAATGGGTGCTCTGTGAACATGTAAGCTGCAGTAGCTGTGCTACCTCTAACCGTATTTTGTAGAGATAGTTTTTATAGTACAAGGTAGAGGCTTTTTTCTCCCGTCCTTTATGAAGTTTTCTGTCTTCAGCAGCTCACTCCTCCTGAGATGCTTTCTATTTCTTGCCTAAGATGTCCTGGGAAAATAGATAAGCTGCTCAATGTGCATTAAAGCTTTATCAACTTCTGGACTGAAGTGCCCTTCAGTGAGCAGGCCCAGGTGAATGCAACCCTCTTGTCTGAATTACTGAGATAAAATGGGACAAGAAAAGCAGTCTGCAAGGGGCTAGTGACCCAAACAGTAAAGGGCTTTAAAGGTCAAAACCAACACTTTGTATTTAACCGAAGAACGGATAAATATTAGTGCGATACTTGCAGTTCTGCTGTTTGTTTCCTGTTAGCACTTGACTCAGCATTGCATCAGGTAGAGCTTTGACGTGCTTTTTTGGTGCACATCATTCTGTGCCAATTTAATTAGTAAAGAACAAAGGTATGGGTGACTGCAGTGAAACTCTTGTCCATTAGGTAGTGCAGCCTTCTAGACAAATATAGCTGGAAGGAGGGGGGGTATTCTCACAGCTGCTTCTCATAGTTGATCATGAGAACCGACAATATTCCTAAATCAGGTGTTACTTGAGTGTTTCTATTTAATTTTTTGTCAGCAACTTCTTTAATCTCATAGCACACCAGCATCTTACCTAGTGTTTTGCTATCATCAGATTTGCCAGTCATTGTGATTTGCATCATGCTTATACATTTGTCACATCTGTCATGTATGCCATGCAGAACAGATAAAATACCATTTTTGAGACTTAGAGAAGAATGGCAACTAACCCTCCAGGTAGAAGACAAAGACATGGAAGAGGGATGAAAAATTGGCACATGTGAAAAACCTGTTGTTAAGTTGAACTGCCAAAAGTTGCCCAAGGGTTTTGCAGTATAGACTATTTGGATGATAAAATGATAAAGGCATTTCATGCTGATATGTACAAACTGATGCATTTGAAGAACTTAACTGCAGCATGTGTAATGGTGAGTCTAAACAAATTACATTATTCCAAATAAGAATTATAGAGTCATTGGATAATAGCTTGAAGATAGTGACTCAGTTTTCAGCAGTAGTCTAAAAAGTTAAGTAAACCTTCAGAAAACAATGAGAAAAGAAAGGAGAACAAAAACAAAGCTGCCAATATGTTAGTGCAGAAATCCTGTTTTTGTAAATATCATATGAAATATTGGCCATCGTATAACAAAAAATGACACAGAAGATGACACAGAGGGAGAAGACAAGAATGATCAGTTAGAAGTGCAATATAAGTACCATTGAGTTAAAGGGAATAGATTAAGACCCATTAGAGTGTAAAACAGAGGACTGAGGGAGGATGAGATAGTAACCTATAAGATCACAAGCTGAATTTATGCTGGTGAAGAGGGAATAATTGTGCAACATTTCTTTAGCTGCTTTGTAGTTCCTATTTAGTGAGAAATAATCAGAGATTTTTTGGGTTTGGTTTTCAAGAGAAAGAATGGTTTTTAACTGCATGGTGTTGTGTAACTCTCTACCACCTGGAGGATAAACGTGTAAATGCGTTCAAAAGTGAAGTTCCTTCACAAAGTTGTGAAGAGCAGGTCTGGATTTAATCTTTGAATTAGGAAGTAAACTGCTGGTGGTTAGAAGGAAAGGTCACATTTGTCTGTCCTTATCCTCTAACAAACTTGGTTGCTTTCAGAAACAGGCTAGATGAACTTTTATTCTGACCTTGTATGATTCCCACTATGTATGTTCGTCTGACAGCTTTCAATTATGTTAATATTAAAAAATCCTTTTTTTTAATTAAGGCTTTACACCTATTCTACAGTGATGAGCTGTTCAGATAACTGAAAGACTGTAGCATCTCTAGAGGGAAAGCTAGGAACTGAACCTCCATTTAGCAGAGCCAAAAGAAACAAGGTTGATTTGTAATCCTTACTACAGCACATTATATATGAACATGTAATCTATATTAGTTCAACATAACTCCCTGACATAAACGCATTTGTTGTCTGTTACTGTCCCCATAATAATAAGATGACGGCCATAAAGACTGATTAATATTATTTATGTTGAATCCAGTAAGGCATCTAAGATGGTAGAGAATCTGTTGTTTTTTCCACATTATGAGTTTGTGGGTTCATTTTCTATAGATTACTGTAGAAACATGCTTTTATAGAATCTTGTATTTCTCAATAACTTCCTGTGACAAAGAGCAGAACCTTAGATACTTGTCAGTGGTACTTCCCACAGAGCGTGCCATCGTTCCTGGGCTGGTGGTTCTTCTGCAACTTGTCACGACTCAAAGACAAACATTGTGAAGAGTGAAAATATAAACAGGTTGTTAACCTGTTAAAAGGAAATAAGCTTGGGAGGAGCCTGGAATAATTGCTGAAATTATCTCACACCACAAAATATTGTATTTAGGATTAAATGTCATTGTTATGAGGATCTTTTATAACAGTTGCAGTTGTCTCTGAAGACAAAATCGATCAGATGGTTCCTTATAGCAACTGCCTGCAGAAGATGTCTTGTGAGGTTCCCTCCCCCGCTTCAGGTTTGATGTCTGGATTCCAAATTTTGGGAAGGACAGAACTTAGGGAAATTGTTCTGCCAGGATTCCACTGGAGGTGTATGCAGGTAAACCTCAGGTAAATGCTGAGTCATGTAAATCTCTTGAGTTCACTAATTTGGGGTACTTCAAGGTCCCATGTGAGAGAATGAAGGGCAAGAATAATTGTGACCCTCCCTTAGTCCCTGTTATTGTGAATACCAGTGAAAGATCTCTGACTTCTCACTTGGTTTCTAGGTTGCTACTTTATTAACATTTTTAAAGCACAGTCCTCGCAGATACTCTGTCAACCTCCTTCAATGCCAAAAGTGTTGTCCTTATTTAATGGAGCAGTTATATTCACTTCAACATTGTCTTTCGTTGAAAAAAATACAGGATAAATTAAAATTTAAAGAAGATTAAATTTTGGGCTTCAAGTCAATCCAAGAACACCTTCTCAAGCTGCCTGACATCCTGTAAAAGCAGTTTCTATGTGTACTGTAGAGGCCACAGAGGAAGCTCTCAAGAGTTCTGATTAATTTTCTGAAAATAATCTATTTGAGGCCGAGGTAGTTGGCCATATCGTCTCACTTTTGGAGTGCCTTCAGAGTTTCATCACTTCATAGTCTAGACTGGCTTAAGGCTATCCAAGTGGTAGAATGCTTATTTCCATATGGCTTCTACCCTTTCCACAGAGGACACCAGGGTTTTGGCCTGTGGAACTTGAATTCATAGATCACATGATCTTTTGCTGTGATCCTCAGTGGATTTTTCACCAGCATTTTTGATTATCCGTGTTAATAAAGCCTGTAGGGGAGGGATAGAGGCAGCTGAACAGTGCTGATGAGCTGAAGTCTTTCACTTCTATGTTGGTTGTTCAATTCCAGTGAGAGAGATGTCAACAGTTATTTCCCATCTGAAGGTGGTTGCTTTACCGTTCTCATTAACATGAACTCACCATTTCCTTTGTGTGGCAAACTCAGCAGATAGCAAAAGCCTTAAGGACTGAAACTGTGGCTCAAAGGAGCAACGCTTAGTGAAGAAGTAGAATAGATACAGATTTTTCAAAGTGTGTACTGTAAACATGCAACTTCTTCTAGCTTCTTATCTACACCATAGGAATGTGGAGGTTGGTGTGGCTTTATATTTTTATAACCACAATAACCTACTTTTTGTGCATAAATCTTTTTTTTTAGTTTGAAACTGAATATTTTTTTTTTCGGTTGCAATGTAGAAAGATATCAGGTGAAATAAAAGAAAAAACCAACAACTAACAAAGCCTTTTATGTGAGTATCTCAAAGTGAAAATGAAGGGAAGGTAAAATCCAGCGCTTTCAAATAAGACAAGAATTTCAGTGCATGACATATTTAAACTTGAGAAAGAGATGAAGGTGAACTCATCTTTTTGTTGTTAAGTTTTAATTCATTTATAGAAAGCTTTCTTCTCCTAGCTATAATGCTATGGATGACTTTGAAATGGGATATCATTGAGCCTTGTCCCTGTATGAGATCAGCTGTAGGAATATCTGTAACTTGAAAATGAAATGTTTCCAGGGATTCTTCCCTGGGGATTATACTGGTAGCTATTAAAAAGCTATCGTTAATTCTTTATAACTCTTCCTAAAGAAAAAATTTGTAAACTATATCTCTAGTATTCATCATTGAAATTTGTGTCATGGAAATATTACTACCGTTTCCTGATTATTCTTTTTTAATTTTATTTTTTTTTGTATCGCAAATATGAGAAATGTCAGCTATGTGGTTTTCAGAATTCTGTGCCATAGTAGATGGGTTAGTTTAATTAAACTTACTCCACTAAGCCATCTTACTGATTTTTTGTCATCTTCCAGACAGAGTGCATGCACTTGAATTTTATACTGCTTGAGTTCTTTGTGGTGTTTTTGAAAAATGGTTTGTTTGTTTGTTTTTTTCCACCCCCTGAGTAGCTGAGGTTGTGGAGCTTTGTACACAATATATTAGTAACATTAAGAGTTAACACCTGAACGTGAGGTTATGTGTATATACAGGTCCATCATAAGTCCTAGGAACTATGGTGCATTTTTTTGTTGAGAATTTTACGCAGGTGTTGCAAGGGTACCTCCATTTCTGTAGTGAAATGTTGCTACTGTTGACAGCACACGTAACTGTATGATGCTGAAGATGAATGACTCTGCTATCACTTAGTGTCTTTCCTTTGGGCATGAGGAATTTAGGCAAACAAGATGCAGATTATTTTACCTGACACATGGTATAGGCTTCAGACTCTTTCCAGATAGGCATTTTTTACAGCATAATTTTAATATATTATAAAGGCATGAACACAGTACTGGCTGAGATAGAATTCAGTTTGTGTGCAATAGTTGGTAGTTTTTTTGCAAGTGTAGGACAGACACGGCTGGGAGAAGACTTTATTTATTTTTATGTAGGAAGGCATGCTTTATTATTGAAGGGTAAGGTATATCGGAGTCCTGTTTTGCATCTGATTAGATGTCCACCCCCAGTGGAAAAGCCTACAGATCTGCTCTCTTCTTAAAAGCAGAATAATTTGGAAATTCCATACCTTGCCTAAGCTCTGCATCTGGTATCTGTGTATATTAACTGCTGATCATACTGCAGATCTTACTGCCTCGGGCCTTTGCATTTCTTCTCTTTAAGTACTTTTGTCTAATAATTAGAGTCTAACAGAAGTCTTTAGACTAGTGCTTATACAATATTTTTAACTAAGAGCTTAAAAAAAAAGAAGAAAAAAGTGAGGCTTGGAAAATAGTATTCAGCTTCCCTAAGAGGAAATCCTAAATCAAGTTAAAAGACCAAATTCATGCTCTTGTCATAGATACATTGCACCAATGTGTTTTAGTCTGGATTATTTTATTCATATGAGATCTTTGCAGGTAGCAAGGAACACAGAAATATCAATAACAAATAAAACAATCTCAGTGTAACTGTACAAGTGTTCACAAGAAGATGTGGCTTTGCTAGGAATGTTGGAGTTAGGTTTTCCTATTGCACAGAAAGATTATAATTGCCCAAAGTCATTGGATTAACCTTTTATATGCAGGCTGCTTTCGCAAAGCTGAAAATGTATCTGGGCTGATTTGAAGTGTTTTTCAGATGTGTGAAATCATTACACAGCTTTCTCCATGGTGATGTTGTTCCCTTTGAACTTGCACTTTAAGCATTCTTTAGAATGCAAAGTATATTTGGAATCAATCCCTAGAAACATAAAATCTCTTTTTTGGTCTTAAAAGTTGCAAAAATAATTGGCACTGTGTTACATTGCGTTTTATTTCAGATGGTGACTTTTTAAGTGATTCCCACCATAGCAGATAATGCAGATGGTATAGTTCAAATATTAGTATTGCGAAACAAGTTTAACAGCATGTTGTACTTGGAATAAGTTGTCACTCATTCCACTGTGCAATATTATCCACTGCTTCACTTGGCCTCTTAAGAGAAAAATGATTTTCTTTGCATTCAAGACATTTTTGTCACTGCTGGTTTTTTTTTATTATGGTCATATCTTGTGTACTCCATGTATTCTAACTTCAAACTAAACCCAAACTTACTGGTTTAGGGAAGTGGTCATATTTTGTGATTGCCTGTGATAGCAAGGAACTCAACTGGACTTGGACAAGTGCCGTCCCATCCAGCCCTCTGTTCCTAAACAGAACTTGTTAAGCATCTTGTTAAATCAATTTTTATGAAATATTATCAGTGGCTTACTAATTGGCTGGCTAGATGTCCAAATGACTTTCACAAGTGAGTAAATTTTCAAAACTGGAAAGTGTGTTTACTTTTTCCTTATATATTCAATCTGCAGTTGTCAAAACGGAAAGGTGTGTGTTGAGAACCGGTGGCTCTGCTTAGTCATGCAGTTTCTTCTGTCAGGAGAAAATGGGCTCACACGAACGTGTGATACTTGTACAAATTACTGCATGTGGTTATTACTTCTTGGAGAGGAGGGAACGATTAGCTGCCTTTCTCCCTTGCTTTCTCGCTCCCCTCCTCTCTCTTGGATGATTTAATGTAGACTAATGGAAAAAGGACATTACGTACAAGTTCCACTTGAATAGTATGTAGTGTGACCACACAGAACACAAGGTAACTACCGGCATTCTTTTCACTACGCCATATTAATAAATGATGGTTTACATGTTTAGTTAATTGACCATCAGAGGTGTGACATAGTGTAATCTCTCTGTTTAAGTATAGCAATTTGCAGATGACTGTGTATCTATTATCTGTAAAAGCTCCAAAGATGCCCATGCGAGAAATTGTTCTCAAGTGTCATAGTACTTTTTGGAGTCTGGCCTGGGATGAAAGTGGTGGCATGACTTCCAGTACTGATTGTGTGAAGCTTGTATTTGCAACTGGTTTCCATGCAGAGTTTTAAAACCTAAACACCTAGGTATTAGACTTCTTTTTTTTTTTTATTGTATGGAGACTTTTTTTTAGGTCAGTAACTCTCCCACCCCCTTGGAAAACAAGCCAGTCCCATGGTGCAGGGGGCTTTGTGTGGTCCATCAATTCCAATTGTAATTCCAGATGGCGTTTGCCTGCCAGCCAGGTTTCCCAGTCCTGGGCAGCAACAGAAGACGTATTTGTGTTCTAGCCAAGTTGTATTCAACCACAGTCTGCAAACGGCATTGGGAGTAGGGGAAGGAATGGGGTTGGCACAGGGGAAGGAAGGAGATAAGAATAGTAGGGAGTCAAACAAAAATGCTGGGAAGCCTGCGTGGATGAACAAGGAGTTCCTAACAAGACTCAAACATAAAAAGAAAGTATAGAGAAGGTGGAAGTGGCAACAAGTAACTAGGAATGCATACAGAGACATCATCCAAGCATGCAGTGATGCAGTTAGGAAAGCCAAATCCCAACTGGTATTGCATCTGTTGAGGGGTGTCAAAGGCAACAAGAAGGACTTTATGCATTAAGTGCAGATTTTTAATGCAGTGAAAATAATTAACTTTAAAATATGGGAGGGTTTGGCTTCTTTCAGTTAGATCCCATTACTTTGTGGACTGTTTGGCTTGCGTTCTGTCTCTGTGCCTTGGCCCAATGCCTTGCTTCTGGAATGCAGTTCCCTGTTCCTCTGCTTTCTGTGTTCCCTTTCCCTGTGGCTGTCCACCCCTTTTCCCTTAACATGGTGCCTGTCTTTTGGCGCCTGCTGGTCCTTTGCACGTGCTTACTCACTCGCGCTTTTTTCTTTTCTGCCTGAGGATCCTTCTGTCCTGTTCTCCCTCAGACAAATGTGATGTTGACAGAATAAGGACAAGAAATGTAAATGTTTCGAATGCATTTTCTCATCATTTCAACTGGAAGCTTTTTTTCATGTTTTCTTTGGACCCCCATGCTTGAGACACCCAAGAAAAAAATTTTGGCCTAGAGAGTGGAAGTCTTCTGAGGAGAAGTGAAGCCTTCTATCTGCTTAAAAACCAAACTAAGAAACTGAGTAGTCTTCTGGACTATGCCACTGTGGCTATGGTTGGGAAAGACAAGAGGGGAAAAAGTAACAAGTGCTACTTAATTTTGGGTGCATCTTATGGAATTTGCTCATGCCATTCAAGTTTTATCATCACTGAAGCCACTGATGATAGATTCAGCTGTGAGCCTTGAGTTGAGAAGTATTTAAGCATGTGTTTAAGTCTTGGTGATTGTGGTGGGACTTGAGCAAATGTGTGGGGTTTAAGCATGCTGTGCTTTCTTCAAAGTGGGACTCTATCGGGGAGCCTGTTTCTGATGGTCTTGTGACATGTGTGGGTCACTGGAGCTGCCTGGGGTGCAAGCCAGGGCTGTGTTTCACCTGCTAGTTCATTACACCTCTTCATTACGTAAAAATGAAGTGCAGTTGAGCTGCGTTCTTTCTCTCCTCAAGGTTTCACTTATGCATGTGTTACTGCTCCCTGTCCTAGCGTAGTCTGTCCGCCGCTCCCCCAACCCCGAAGTTTCTGGGGAGCCAGGAGCCATCTGAAGCACAGGCCAGCAGGGGCTGCTGTAGGAGTAGGAGATGGAGAAGATGCGCTGCCTCCCTTTTGGAGAAGCCCTCCCTGAGGGTTTGCTCCTGCTGCACTCTTGTCCCTTGTACTGCACCCCAGCTCGCTTGGGCTCGGCACTGGCTTCCCAGCACGGAGTGGGTGTCTATTGCTTGCTCACAGCTTTGCATATTTTGTGTGTTCATAGATTAAATACTACATTTCATCCTTACAATGCTAGAATTAACTTTAGAGTTCATATTTTGGATCCATAATTTTTAAATGCTTTTTTGTATTTATTCTTTCTGTAAGAGTGGACAGTGGCATTCACAGTACTTATATCCAGATGCCATAGATTATGGCTTTAATATCGTTTGTCACTCAAGAACTTGCTGGTTTCCTTCAGGACTGGGATGTAATTGAATTGGGAATGATTAGTTGCATTCTTTTGATTGAATGTCGGGTTTTTTCCCTTAATTCCTATGAAATCACCATTAGCTATTTTGGCTGCAGTTCTGTGTTGGGTTGAGGCAGTGCTACACTGTAAATCAATATCTTTTCAAAAAGACTGCTGTAAATTGCCTAGATAGCATATGCATGCTTACTTTGGCTGCAATGCTGCTGCAGAGCCTAGATACTCTGCCTTTCTGGGAACTCCACAGGCAAGTCCATCATATATTTTTTTTAAAAAAAAATCTCTTTAGAAAGAGCATGGTATTGCTGATGAAATTTAGACAGAGGAATATTGTACCCTCGGTGCTCATCTGTACATTTTGTATTTTACTCCACTGGGATTACCCTGTCTTGAGGGATTTCTTTGTTTTCTGCTTTAGATTTCCCCCTTTCTTAGCTGTAGTACAGCCGTACCATTTCAGCTTGCTAGTGCAGAAAGATGTTGTGAATTCAGTTGCTGAATGAGCCCGGCCTGACTGCAAACACTAACACTGCTAGAGAGATGCCAAAGAGTTGCAGGTGAATCTAACCTGATCCTGGGCAACAGCAAAACGGTAAGAAGGGGCTTGTTTAAATCTCTGGGATTAATTGGGTGCTGGGGTTTCCCGTTTCAACCTGAAGCCGAGTTATCACATGCTTCCAACTTGAGCAGGATTCATTCTGTGCATGTCAGGGTGGGTTTTCTCGGGAATGCTTAAAATCCAGGCAGAGGGAGGCGGTGGGAAGCTGGGAACGCCACATGAGACCTCTCGGCAGCCACCCCGGTGAGACTCCCCGGCAGCACTGCCTGCGGTTTGTAAATATCAGGGAAAAGGTAGGGGAAGGCTTAAAAGCAATGCTTTTCTCGGTGCAGCTTTGTATTTCTCTCTCCGGCAGCCTTATTTATTATTGTATTAAGAGGATAGTATGGGCAATTTTTTCCGAGGTATGCTTGGCTGAACGCCCTCTGGGACGAGTGAGTGAAGGACGTGATCAGCCACTTTTTCATCTCTGCTAACAAGTCTGTACATCTTGCTAGATCTGAATAAATGGCTTTAGCGGTTACAGATTTGCTTGGTGGTGGAAGATAAAATTAAAACGATCCTTTATAAATACATGCTAGATCATGGACATCAGACTGTCTTTTTGCCTTGTTAACCTCTGTGATTATTTTATTTCTCCTGCATGCTGTCTTTATTTAATAAAACAAAAAGTGAGGTAGTCATTTTAAGTAGTCATTCTTGAATGCTTCTGTAGGAGTGTGTTGGCAGCGGTTTGGATCTTAGTGGAATATTTCAATGCATGAAAGCTTAGAGCAGCAGCGTGTTCAGGAAAAGAGAGGAGGAAAAAAGCAGCAGTTATCATTAGTACAAGACAGAAAGATTAAAATGTGGCCATTGTATGGAACAATTTGAATTATTTCTGATGACTTAACTGACAGCTAGTGTGTTTCAGTTGTAGATCAAGCCATAGATTAATCTCAACAGAAATACAGTGGAACTGAACAAAAGAAATATTTCACCATGTTCTAGTATTTAAAGGAAACCAACTGTGGTAGTAATGGTAGAGTGATGAAATATGTGTTTTGCTATTACTAGTTAAGGGTAAAAGCAGAGGGTTTTATTTCTAAAGGAGCATGTTTATACTTTATGCAGTATGTGAATTATACTCCAAGAAGAGATCGGTTGTATATCAATGTGGGATCAAATAACTAGTTTGACAGTGATTCGTGTTTGCTTTTTCTGTACTTGCCAATTAAGGGTTTTTTCTTCTTACTCACTGAATACGATTAAAGGGGGAAGATTCGGTCCTACCTCAATTATTTTCTGAAGGTTTCATTATTATTTTGCTGGAGTTCCTTATTTAAAAAAAAAATCTATGTTCTAAAAGTGTGACACTATAGGTACTGCAATGCAAGTGATGTGAAGTGGGCTGTTTCACACTGCAGACAAACTTAATTTGCATAGTTATGTCTCAGAAAGTAGAGATGCTTTTTTTTTGGTCAAGAATAACCTTGAATGTTTCTATCAAAATAATTATTTCAGCTGCAAGTATTTTCTATGGAAGTTTTGCTTTGCTTATACTGCCATACCTATTAATAAATTGCAAACCTTCAGTGCATTTGCCATTGTTTAATGCATAGAAGTAATCCAACCGTTTGTGTTTGCTCTCAGGTTCTACAGGGAATGAAAGTCCAGGAACTCTTAGGCGTGTGGGATTGTTAAAGCAAATTTTAAATTAGGGTATTTCTTAGTGATATTTTTTCATCTATGTGAAAGTGGTTGCTTCTGCCAGCTTTCTGCCTCCACGTGTTTTTCCTCTCCAAATGTAAAACCATCAGCTGTGTTCGCTGTGTTACTACTGTCTCTGGAGTTCTCCCATTTTAGTTTTTTGATCTTAAGACATCAATAATGTTTTGGCCATTTTTTATTGATAAATAATATTCCCTACAGTAATATTTAG
The DNA here is from genome assembly GCA_008711295.1 of Anarhynchus alexandrinus. NCBI lineage: Eukaryota > Metazoa > Chordata > Aves > Charadriiformes > Charadriidae > Anarhynchus > Anarhynchus alexandrinus. The sequence continues at coordinate 6,969,976 of VUYV01000012.1, forward strand.
TTAAACACAGTTCCCAAATTAACTAGGGGGGGAAAAACATATAATATGGAAAACGTGCCCAAAAGTTAAGAATGCAGATGGGAACGTATGAAATAAATAGTTTAATAGGCAGTTAGTGTTGAGTGCTCTATAGAGATTACCATCTTCTCTGTGCAGGTCAGTTTTGTAGTGAGGCTGAGGTCTGTCAGAGCAGGAGATAAGAGCTTACCTGAGGAGTGAATGTTTGCCATAGTGTCCTTCATGGCTCTGACTCCAGATAGAAGGAACCTCAAAAAGTTGGAGTTGAGCAGGCTAAAAATCATCGTCACATCTTAGTCACATCAAGTTAGCCAACCTTTGAAGTCCTGTAGGAAAAATGGTCACCTAACTATCTCTTTTTAACTATTTTGCTGTGTAAATCCTAAACTAAACCAAACAAAAAATCCCTAAAACCAAATGCCCACAGTTCTTAGCATTTTTTCCCTCACATTGTAAGCTTGGGTGTGCTATTGAAAAAGTTGACGTCTGAGTGGGTACTCTGTCTCAGGCAGGCAGCTCTTGTTTCTCCCAGAGAAGCCACAGACAAGAAAATGGACGTTACCATTAAGAGGGCCTGTTAATCTCTAGTGTCCAGAGAAGGACAACGAAGCTGGTGAGGGGTCTGGAGCACAAGTCTTATGAGGAGTGGCTGAGGGAACTGGAGAAAAGGAGGCTGAGGGGAGACCTTATCGCTCTCTACAACTATCTGAAAGGAGGTTGTAGCAAGGTGGGGTCAATCTCTTCTCCCAAGTAACAAGCAATAGGACAAGAGGAAACAGCGTCAAGTTGCGCCGGGGGAGGTTTAGGTTGGATATTAGAAAATATTTCTTCACCAAAAGGGTTGTCAAGCATTGGAACAGGCTGCCCAGGGAAGTGGTGGAGTCGCCATCCCTGGAGGTATTGAAAAGACGGGTAGATGTGGTGCTGAGGGACATGGTTTAGTGGCGGGTTTGGCAGTGTGAGGTTGATGGTTGGACATGATGATCTTAAAGGTCCTTTCCAACTTAAACGGTTCTATGATTCCATGACCAGGCCGCAGAGCCAATGTCTCTAGTTGATCCCAAGGGGTAGCTGGCGTGGGCACTGTGAGAGAGAGTCGCACAGCTCCGCTGGGCTCCAGCAGCCGGAGGTAAGAGATTATTTTGTCCTTTAGGGGCAATGCTCGCCGGCTGCCACTGAGGTGACTGCCTCATGCAGGTTTCGGTATGCTGTCCTGGCCTGACCTGCGTGGTCTGGCGGAATTTGCTGGGGTGAGAGCTTGTGCGAATGCTTGACCTGGGTCAGGTGAGGCTTTGGGCTGAAATATTTGGTGACTTCTCTATAAATGTGAGGGGAGATGTGCACCTTAAAGGTCACAGGAGCTGCCAAGCAGATCCAGACAGCTTTGTTGGGGTTATTTCCCTTTGAAGTCCTGGCAAGGCAAAAATATTCAGCTGTTGGGCAGTGCTATGCATGGTTTGCCAGTTGGGTTTGATAATACTAGTGTTAAAATTTTCCTAAATGTTTCAGGTACTGATACAATGATAATTACAGCTTACAAACCATGTTGAAATGAAGGAGAGCATCCTAGCAAATATTAATTGAAACAACGGAGAGTCTGTGTGATACCAGTACTCCGAAGCCTGTTTCTGAACTAAAGAAAAATGTAGCTGGTGTTCTTAATTTGGGAAGAACAGGTTAAATAGTTAAATATGTTTCTGAGCTTGAGTTCCCTTAGGTAGGTCCAGACTGGCTTCCAATATCTTTGATTGAGTTTCTTTTTTGATACCGTGGCAGGAAGGTACATGAATGGAAAGTTGGTTAGCTAAGGAACAGACTCTTAAGGACTTTATTTTTTTTTAATCCTGCTATCGCAACATTAATGTCAGGACAACTTCTTCCAGCAGCAGCTCCATCAGTCATGGAGTGCTTCTTCCACATACATGATGACTTCTGGCTTTTGGTATAGTTTGGTAAATACCTTTCTGTGACTACTTTTTGCTTTTGAGATAAGTTTATTGTATATTGTCAGAATTATTGATTAGAGGCATTTTTTTCATGTGTGGAATATTTTTCACTGATATCTTTCATTCCACTCCCTAATATAAACCTATGTATAATTCTGTATTTAGCAATTTAGCAAAAAGGAAGTAGCAAAATAGCAATTTAGCATAGTGCTGGGTGTTGAATTCAGGGACATGATTTTGTATTACAGGATTTTTTAATCAACAGCATAAACAGAGCATTTTGCCTCTGTAAAAGTAAATTTTGGGCTTTGCCCTCTATTTCTGGTCATCTGAAGTAGTATTCTGATCATGCTCTTTTGTTTATTTTTGAGTGGATGGGCTTTCTCTGAAGTTCCTGCATCAGTTCTGGACTGGCCCACAGAGAATGCAGTTTTATCTGTTAGTTGTCTTACTCTGTGATGGTGTGCTAGTCAGAAATGGTGTGAAAACACTTCTGTTTCCTTTTGCAAAATTTTTAGAATTTATTATTAGAATTTGGGCAAGTTAACGCTACAGTAGAACTTGCTATCTCATCCTGCTGACTAGGAGATCAGTTGCAGCCTCTGCAAAATATTTGTGATAAACTTCAGCTAGACATTATAGATATGTAAAGTAATCTAAGCTAGTAGCAAACATCATATGAGCAAGCTCTTGACCCAGCCTGTATCATTCTGTCCTGGAAATTGTATAGGATTCATGTTAGTTGTATTTCGGTTTTGCTGTGTAGGATGTTTATAGTTTAATATTAAATTGTATACAAGTGACCTGAAGAGCAAGATGCCAAATGTTGCCGAGTGAGCAGTGAGGAAATAAAACCACTAGAAAAAAAGCACAATGCCTGTTCATATATTGTGAAAGCTCAGCTTCATTTAAGTCATTTCTGATGCTTTTTGATCTACAGGCTTAGTACGTTTGAGTATGTCCTCTCCCAATTTATTAAATCTTTGTGTAAGTGCAAAGAAAATGTATTTAAGCCTGTAGAGAATACGTGTAAGTTTGCTTGTCCAAATTTCCCTGTAGATAGTGGGATTTTTAATGAATAAATGGGTTCAGTTGATAAACACTGGCTATAGAAATGTTATTTTAATGTTGTACAGAAGATTTGTGTGGAAAGTTCTACAGCTTAGTTATGGGGGTGGTTGGTTTTGCTGCTGTCCAGGAAAGCGGTGGAACCACTACCTGTAACTTGCAAGTTGGCGAGGAATTCCCTGTATTTGACAAAGTAATCCAGATACATAAAATTATATCATTATAAAATGTGATTATACTTTTGGTAGGCAGCTGTGCAGGAAAAGCTGTGCAAAATATCTGCAGTCAGTCTCAGTTCTGTGAAATATTTTCATGAGAAACGTAATGTGCTGTAATTCTCACTGATGCTCTAACTTTAACGATGTGATTTTTGACCAGTTTGATTCTTGGGATCTGTTGTTCGTTGAAAGTGATTCAAGATGAACTCACAGCTTTGGAGGCACAAATTGCCACCAATTGCAGAAGGCTTGACTGTTTCATACAGTTATAGCTTTTTCTTTAGAATTGATTTGAGCACAGTCGTAAGTCTACTGCAGCACATGTTTTTGCTTGAACACATCAAAACTGCCGCAGTGATTTTCACTTCTATGTTGAAATACCTAGTTTTTTGAAAATTGAGCATTATCTCTATGCTGTCCAGAGAATTCTTATAAAATTATAGTTGTCCTTATAATGAGTTCTTCTCACTATCAGTGTGAAACCTCTCCACTTTAAGTTTTATGCATCTTTGCAAGAGAAGATATACTGGCGTGTTCTTCACATTCTGAATAATTTTAGATGCTACAATTTTCATTACGCCCCCTGACAAAATTCTGAATGGACATGGTATGTTTTCAGCCATTTTTTTGCATGCCAATTTTTTCCAGTGTAGCACGTTATGTACTGAGAAGCAAGTTTCATTATGCTTTCTTACACCTTTTTGCTTTGAAAGTTTTGTGCTACTGCAAGTCTGACAAACCTGCAGTAGCTGCTAGAAAATTCCTTTAAGACTTTTCTTTCAACTTCTGTAGAATTCTATAACCAGGTCATTTATCTGAGGAAAAAAAAAAAAGGAAAAGGAATAAGTTAAAAAAAAGAAGTCAGGTGTATATGAGATCCAAACACAGATGATGACTCTCTTCATTGACTCATGACAATTGTTTGTGAAGCTGGATGTGTCATTCTCGTCTGAACTCTCAAACTTCCATGAAAGAAAACAATGGCAGAAAGGTCGTGGATGGCTGTTACTAAGATTTCTGGGAGACCGAGCTGGAATATAGGTTATTCAAATCTCTGAAGAGTACTCGCATAAGAGAATAATGACAAAGTTGAAGCTCTTTTTCTGTCTATACCTTTATACTGTGCTGATTTGATGGAGAATACCTTGTCAAATTCAGTGGTTTGGAAGATAATACGTAAGGGAGCAGATCTAGAATGGCTCAGAGCGCTTGTCTTCCCTTGTGACATTGATCTGCCTTGGAAGCTGCATTTCTCAAGCTGTAGGGTTGTTGACCTCAGGGATGAAGCACCTAAGAGCAAGAGAAATTCCTTTCTTGGTACTAGAATGAAACTTTGAAATGCATTAGCAGAATGAAGTAAAGTACTCTCATTACCTAGTTTTTCCCCTACCTTTTGCTAAAGATAGTAAAAAAGGAACTTTGGAAGAGAAGGAAGAGAAGGAAAGAAGAACAAATGCAGAAAAGAGGGAAGGGAATGAAATAAGAAAATTTTTGTGTTTTTTTTTAATGAAGGGATTGGTCTGAATGAAGGAAGAAGAGCCAAACTAATTTACCGTTCTAGTCTTGAATTATTTCTTAGGAAGCACTTTTTAAGAATCTGATGAAGATGATGTGAGACTCCCATTGATTTGTAAAGGCTGATACAACATACTGCTTCAGTGCAATGAAGGTTGTTGTCATACCTGACAACAAATGCCTGTAAAACCTTTCCGTCTGCAAATGCACATAATTTGCACAGATGACTGTGTAACCTGTCCCCTTCCCCTTTTTGGTTCATAAGAAAGTGCTCTTCAGCACATATATGAGGGTTGGTCTTGAGTTCTTAAACTATCATTGTCTGACTTCTCAGTCTGAAACAACTCTCTGGTTCATTGTAATTAGAAATTAAGTTTTTATCTCGTTGAGATAAATTGAGATGAAATATCTCATTATCTCATCTGACTTCAGGCTCGCCAGAGAGAAGTTCACTTCTTAATTGAGTAGTTGGGCTTAAGTCTTAAACTATCAGTTACATGACCAGATCTGGCCAATAGCAGTATTTTTGTTGCAGTCCCTGCTTGTAGAAGAACAATTCTTGTTTTTATTTTGCAACAGAAGTACTCGATGATACCTGTAAAACAATCAAGAGACTTGCTAGGATAGGCAAAGGAGCCGGGTAGAACCTATTTTCAAGTCATGGAGTTGTTTACCATTTATTTTCTTAAAAGCCTTACTGACAGCCTCAGAATTTAGCAAGAATAGGCCTGCTGTCAAGTCTCTCAAGATTTCTCACTCTTGAACGTGGCAGTGGGAAGACTTACTGCATTTATGGATGCGCCTTTGATAACTTCATGATCGGGGGGAGTGTTGGAGGATAGAATAAAATTATAAACCTGTAAACTCTGAAAGACTTAATATTATGTTTGTACAAAACTACTAATAATGCACTTATGGAAAGAGAACTGTATAAACTTGCACTGGCACATGTAGCCATCTGTTGGAGCAGGAGGCTGATATGGGAAAGGGGCTGAAAATATTTTTTTAATCTTTATTTTTAAATGCTGTTCATATGGTTACAGAGGAGGATAGACAACAGATACAAATGGGTAACTAAGTAAAAAAGTGTAGAAACCACCTGTCACAATTTCATGGGAGACTGTTTATGTTCAGACACTTTCTCCACCGCTCTGCTGGTTACCAAGGAGTCGCTGGCTCATGCCGGCCCTGGAAGCCGCCTCTCGCACGCCGACACCTCTGCTGATCCACTCCTGTGTCCTCCTGCTTGGTTTACTGGAGGAACAACCCTCTTGCTTTTGGATGTCCCAAGTCTTGAACCAGGCTAATGGAAGCAGCAACCTGGTTGTAATTGCAGGAAAAGCTTCAATACCATATTATATACCGCTTTATGGCAAACCTGTGCATCGCACCAGTAAAAGGAAGAATTTCTTTGCTAGGCTTTAGTACTAACACAGTTATTGTAATTTGGGGAATAAGTACAGAAATAGAGCAAAATACGCATTTAGATCAGCTCTGTTGAGTTTCTGTCTCTTTTAATGGGTGTTACAGGCTGCCAGGACTTCTGCATGACCTTTAGCTGAGACCCCGTCCTTGGGTGACTCCTTCTGATGACTGTTGTTGCAGAACAGGATTTCTTTTTGAGGACATACGTAGGCTTTTATACACTTAAAGTCTAGTCTGGATTCTCTTCAAAATCAGACCTTTTTTGCCTGTGAGGAGAGGAACATCAACTTTAATGGACTGAAAACTCACTCTTCTGAAGTTAAACCGAGCTATGAATAGAAAAAAATATTAATTTTAGAAGTTCTCAGCTCCACCTTGTCTAAGGGACGTGCCCCAGCCATGTCTAAGGGACATACAATCATGTGCAGTAATTCCTGACTCCCAGGATTGTGCTTGATTCTGTAATTATGCTAATTTTTAGGTATTAATTTAGCAGAATAAATATGTGCTATATTGCAGGGTTCGTGGAGCGGAGGGGAGAAGGAGAGGAAAGAGTTGTGTAAGCACTGCCCATATAACTTCCAGTATAAAACTTTATTTTTCCTTGATTCAGGTGTTTAAACTTTTTTTCAGATTTGTATGATGTTGGGATTCCTGCTCCAAGTCTGATCNTTGGGATGTTGGAATGTTGGGATGTTGGGATTCCTGCTCCAAGTCTGATCAGTTGGCCTTTCTGTGAGAGTGACTTGTTTCTCACTCGGCAATTCAGCACAGATATTTAATCTGCTCATTGAGTTCAGTGTTTCAGACAAACACAGAGAATTAATGTCAGAGCTTCCAGTTCAAAAATTCTTCCATCTGGCACTTCAGTGACCTTTTTATATTTGCCTTCTCCCATATGACAAAGACAGTTGGTTTAACATCAGCTTTGACTTCAGAAATAAAACAGCCATTTTTGGAGAGTGCCTTCGAGATGGGCTGTGGGAGATGTATGAGTAAGTTTGTGCTAGGTACAGCACGGAGCATACCATGTCTCTGGATACCATTTTCAGTCTCCAGGCTCTGTTTTCAGTTGCATTTGCTAGTTCATAGCTAGTATTGCTAGCAATCTCTGCATCCAAATAAAGCTGAACAAATAATACCCAAGAATATGAATTATAGCTCTGGGACACAGTTGAGCTTGCTACCCCCCAGAGGTTACCAGAGAGAAACCACAGGCCATCAGGGCAGGAAAAGAAATGGCTATTTTATAACAATTTCTTCCTCACATCTTCCTTCTTTCCTTCCTCGTGTGACTGTTACTCTGCTTCTTGTCCTTTGTTCCCCTCCCCCTCTTTATTTTTCTATCTTACTCAAGTTCTCTTGCTGCTCTTTTTAGCTGTGTCCATCAAATGTTCAAACCAAAGAGCTGGTGTTGATGATTACAGGGAAGGGTCAGTGTTGAAGGACCTCTCAGATTTGGGCCTGATTGCACTGGTAGTTCCAGTGTGAACTCGCTGGTGATGTCGTGCAGCATTACATGCTCTACTTCCCCTTCCACAATTTTATTCGCTCCCTTATCTCGTCACTTGTTCTTCCTTGATCTTTTCCCGTCTTGTAGCTTTCTCACCAACTGAAGTGTGTTCTCGACCTCTTTGTGTTTCTGCTTAGGGTGCAGCAGTCTATTGCTGACCCTGGCTTCTCAGGGGAGATGGAGAGTGCTACCAGCTGGGCCAAGAAGAAGCGGAGAAGACCTGTGGTTATAAAAAGAGCGAGCCGCCCTACTGCTTTGTTCTCCAAAGAGAATGACTCTCCAGACAGTTGCGTTTTTATTTTGAACAAAGCTGCTTATAATACTCCAGAACATTCCCAAATTGTGTTTTATAAGTAGCAAATGTCAAATTCCAGTGCTGCCAGAATCTCCAGATGACTTGTGTAGTTCTCAATTGCCATGGTACCAAGGCACGATAGAAAATAACATGCTTATAAAAGATAATGAAAACTCATATCCAGATAGGATTTTTTCAGTGAAAATTAATGCTGGCCTTGTGCTCTCAGCAATTCAGCTGTTGGGTTAGTAGTCACTTGGCTATTTATGATTTTTTCTTTATACATCTGTCAGCTAAATACAAGTGTTAAGTCTTATTCTCTGTAATAATGAGATTGTTGTGCTACCTTCCAGAGGGCTTTGGCTCTACAAATTATAATCTATATCTTCATAAGATTTCACTTAAAAAAGCCCAAGTGCTTTACAAAATTAATTAGTGTTCCCAGTTTCTGCTTGTGATAGTGGCAAGATTGTTATTATAAACAAAAAAATAGATTTTTTTGAGGTTAAGTGATTTTCTTGCCTCAAGTCACTCAGTAATTTATTTATTTTTGCGTCGCAGGTGCTAGATCTTGGGTTCCCCTATATCACGTCCTTTCATACTACTTTTCTTGGAACAATACAAATGGTCAATTCAGGTTTTTTGTTCTGATTTTTTGGTAAGAATTTTGGATGTTCGCCCTGGTATTTACCCAACCGACCACTTTTTCCCAGGATGCACACAGTGGCAATGACCAATAGAGAGTAGAAGATGGAATGACAGTATTCTAATATTTTACATAAGTCCATAGGTACTGGATGACCATAGTAAACATTTGTAGGATGTTACATGCAGAAATTAAAAACAAGGTATAATGCACCTTCCTAAAAGATGTGATGAGCTTCGGAGTAGTATGTCTTTACGCTATGCAAACATTTTAAAGATGTTTTTCTTCTGTGTGGTAGGACATCTGGTCTGTTGTGCCAAAGTTGATTGTTCTTTGTTATTGAGGATATCTTTATTCATATGAATAAATTCCACTCATATGGAACAGCCTATCTTTTACTAAGTACCCTAACAGGTGATTAATTCAGGGGATATTCATGAGTCTTTTAAAATTCATGAACCGTAAGGACTATAAATTACTTACATGTTTTAACTGATCATTCTCGCTCTTTAAAATGATAGATTACTTTAAACAGTAAATTAGTTAATCCAGCAACCTTTAATTCTAACAATCCGGTTTGTTTGGGACCTTTTAATTTTGCTGACAGTGATGAAGTGAAAAAAATCTTGTGTTGAATCTGTACCACGATAACTAAATCTGATACACCATTTCTTTTTCTATTTTACATTAATCCCAAATGCAGATTAAGCACTATTGCATGAAATGATATAAGGTGATTCAGAGAGACATGTTTATTTAGAAATTGTTCTATGAATGGTTATACTGCGTGTTATTTGTATAATGGGGCTTATTGTGGACTTCATGCATGGAACAAAAGTACACTTCTTGTGATTTCAGTCTCTTAACTTCAGCAGTAATCTTTATGGGAAAAATTCAGCTGTTTGCAGACATTATGTCTTCAGATGTGATAAATACTGTGATGTTAGGGGTAGGGAATGTAGGAAACTGTGGCCAGTGACCATTACGGATGATCAGCCTATTTATCCTAGAGCAGCCTCGGGATCTTCTCAAATTGATCGTGAGACTGATTAGGATAAGAGGGGGGGGAAAAAAGACTGTCCAAGCTGTTTTGTTGTCTGTTGTGCATTGTCTTCTGATTCTGATCAGCAACTAAGAAAGTTGCAAAGTATGAAACCATGTTGCGCTTTTTTTGTGGTTCTAAGATTAGGAATTTTGAAGTGCCCTTTCTTTAGTGTTCTGGGTATGTGGCAATGACTCTTTTTACTTTAAATAAAAACGCACAGAGAAACACTAAAATAACTTTTAATACCAAACTGCGCTAACTTTTGTGGGGCTGCTGTTTATTTTGCTTTACGTTGCCAGAATCTGTGATAGCTCAAGTAATATTGGAAGTTGCTTTTCAGGCAACTGCAAGGCAGGTCTTTGTGCTATAGGGTTTAAGTGGTGCAATGACTTCTGTCTCATCATCTCTCATTTTGTCTTACCTCTTTAGTTGAGACTGTGTAAGTAATTGTGGAGAAAGTAAAAAAGTGAGTTTATCTCGGTCATCAGGGTGTGGAGAATGGATGAGATACCAGTAGTTGGTCTGGTGACTACTTGGGGTATTGGCATTCTGTTTGGCAGCAGAGTGTGAAACAACTTGGGGGAATACAATTGTGTATTTAACATTAATGATCCTTATGTGAGAAATGTAATGGGCAGGATGTTCATGGAAAGGTGCTCCTGTTGGACCACACTTGTGCTGACAGGCATCTTTTCTCCAAGGCTGGGGTCAGGTACTCTCAACTATTAATACTTCTACCTCACTGGGTAGGAACAGTCATTGCTATTTTCAGATTAAGTCCTTTCCCACGAAGACACTGAGTCCCTGGACAGTTTCCGAGTTCTGCTTTGGAAGTGCTTTTCCAAACAGTAACTTCAAACACAAAAAATGAGTTTCTGTAGGACCCGTCTGTTCCCTGTGGAGAAGAGCAGGACTTCTTCCAAAGGGGGATTGGGCGTTGGAGTCTAGTTTAGGCTTTGTAGGACTTTCATCTTGGAGCCAAAGCAGAGACTTGGGGTATGAATGTCCTACAAGTAAAGTTTGCTGATGCGAATACCATACATACCATTGCCTTTGTTTTGTTTTACCTTTTTTCCATGTAAGAATTTTTTTTTTTATTGTATGCCCCGTGTCCCAGCCCCTCTGCCACCATTTTTGCCAACATCTGTTTTTCAGCATGCTTCTCTGAGTTACCACTGTTGGGATTCCTGCCAGGTGGGAACTTAGGTGGAAGAAAGCAGCTGCACCTTCTCATATGTTTCATGTCTGGGCCACCTAATGTACCCAAAGTCAGAGGTGGTGAATCAGACAGTGATTTTCTTGAGCCTTTACTATCTGATGGAAGATTGGGAAGGAAGGGAATGTCTGCTTGAACAATCCTTATATGACAGAGTTTTTTGGCTTTTTGTTGTATTGCCTGTTCCACTTGTAATAGTCTGTTGTTGTTAAATGTATTAAGTTGATTGGCCTATTTTTAAATCCTGTTTCCTATAAAGAAGAGAGAAAGCATAAACAAAGGTCTCATTTCTGTCCTCCCTATAATTATGAGATCTGCTGGCAGAAATACCTCTTCTGAAAGTAGTAACTGTGATTTCATTGCACCACTTTTAAAAGCCAAACAGTTTCTGACATAGTTTATACTTCTGAAAGTTATGCTTTGAATGTAGTCTATGGTGGGAGAAGTACCAAATCATGGCAGTAATTGCTGAAGGGGAAAGAATCACTTAAAGTGCTGACATACCTTAATGTTTACTTCTATGGGGACTTTTGTTAAAGAAACAGTAATTAAAACTGCTTAACAGCTCATGTTGTTTGCTAGATAGAAGTTTCTTTAAATGAATATTGCATTCACCCTGAAAAGTACTTGCCTCCTCTTTCTCTTGATTGCATTTCTTAAAGTGGAATTGTCATCTTGTGTATGACAAACCAAGATATCACCTGTATTGTCTCTATATACATTTGGGGTAAGTACTTGTAATAGTTAAGCTGCCATTGATCACGTCTTCATGTAGCACTGGTTTTAGACTGGTGGCATTCACAGCATCTTAATGAGCGTCTGGGCTCCACTGTTTTAAGTACAGCATTACATAGATTTATAGAGCAAGGGCAAGAAGGAGTGTTAAATCATATAGATTGACTTCCTATATGTCATGAGCTCTTACACTTGTTTAACTTTGTTTTTCATTCTGGTAACTGTAGCTAAAGCAGATACTCATCCACTCTTGAGGCTGCACTGGCAAGAGATAGTTTCCACTGCTTTCTGGATGACTTTGTCATCTTTATTGGAGTGCATGAGGGTTGTTCTGCATGTCGGGTTGGTTACTCAAAGAATAGTCCCCATGCTGACGAACCTGTGGCTTATGTGGATAAAACAGATGAAATGGGGTAAAAAGAAAGATCCTGTCTTACACGTGGCAAAATGGCCTCAGAAGAAAATTCTTATTAGCCCAGAGGATCACATGGGAGCATCTAAAAGAGGCTGAAAACGAACCTGTGTTCTTTGTGACAAATACCTTACTTTAACTGGAAAATTGTACTTACTCTTTTATGCAAAAAGAAAACTGGAAGTGAGAAGGTGGGTTAGACTTCTCCTGACTACCAGCAAGGAACTACCAGCTGGTAGACAGTGGACCTGTAAAAGCTTCTGGTGCTAAGTATTTGTATATATCATTTGAGAGGCTAAAATTTATACAAATCACTTTTGTTATGCAGTACAAGGGAAAAATTATGCTTAAAACGCTGAATTAGTGTAATAGAAAAATTCAAACCTGTAGCGTTCCTAAAAGTGGTCTGGTCATCCCAGTGGTTTCTAAGATCATTTGTACACACAGGAAGATCTCCAAAATATGTTAGGCATCAGTCCTGCTCAGTACACTGTTGCTGTTTTGCATGATAAGTCACTATAGAATTAGTTCTACCTTTAGCTGGAGCACAGGAGTGGGAGGTCAGCGCACCCGCCGCCCAGGGGCAAAAGCATGGCTGTTGGGGTAGTTTAGCTCTTGCTGATGGAGGGAAACCTGAAACTACCAAGGAGTTTACTGCAACCTTAAGCTGTGGAATTTTGAAGTTACTGCCAGCGTTCAGTACTGATGTTTTAGACCTGCTCCTTTCAGATTTCACGGAGCAGAGTTTCAGCGTGAAGGTGGACTTTGCCAATCAAAGTCAGAATGTAAAACAACTGCTTGTTTCTCTTTAAAATTTTATAGGCAGGGTAGATGGATTGGAAATGTGTACCCTTCACCAACAGCGTAAGCTCGGTTCCGTTGGCTTCACAGTGCGCTGTGGTCAGCGGTCACTTGGAGAGAATGTTTTATTTCTGCTGGGGAACTATTGATAGAGGTGAGAGAGAAGTGGTGAATGAAACCCCTTGCCAGCGCTGGCAGGAGAAGCGCTGCAGTTGCAGAGCAGGCAGAGGAGCGCGGGGAGCAGCCCCTGCTTTTGCACTTCTCCGTGGCCTTCAGTCTTTTCCACTGGTGACACTGGTGTTCAGCCTGTGCATCCACGGAGGTGTTTGACTTCTGAGCCGGGGGCTGGTTGGTGTACGTCTTGAGTTTAGTCATTTGCAAGTTAGAAGTTGGCTATTAGAAGATGATTGTGGGGATTTTTATCTGTCTCCAGATTCAGTCAAGTGAGCTGGAGGTTAAGGTGTCTCCTTTCAATATCTAATTCCAAACTATTACTGCTTCCAGTAGAGACGATCAATAGTAACAGATGTCTTGCTTGGTTGTTTTTTTTTTATTTTTATTTTTTTTTAAATGCAATGCTTACTTAGCCCACCTTAGAACTAGACGTGGAGATTTTCCAGTGGAAAAAGAACATAGAAGCAGCGCTCATGGCATTATTATCTATACTATGTTTATAGCTGCGGATTCCAAACATTTTAACCAGCTACAGGTAGCCTTCAATAATTTGAAAGGAAGTCAAGTACAGCTTTTGAACCTTTCCTCCCTGTCTCCTGCCCCTGTTTTCTAGATCATAGGATTTCATAGGCTGAGAAATACTACTGATTTATTTGCATCCATGTTGATTAAGCAAAATGGAAGTGCTGCTATTTTAATAGTAATTTCAGTTTACATCATGTTCAAATATCTTGTTGGTAGCAAGTATTGCAAGAACACGAATCTGGAGAGGACGGTGGGAAGTCTGTGGGTGCATGTCTGTGCATGTAATTTGTTTTAGGGAAAAGAAGCCAATTAATTTTACAAGAAGGCTAATTAAAAATTCTATGTGCAGCAGCTCTTCATCTTTTCTCTCTGAAATAATATATCTTTTCTCTCTGAAGTAATAGACCAAAATGACATAATTGCCTTAATTTTGGCCTGAGAGGGAATCATCGTTCAGAAGGAAGGGGAGGCTATTCCTTTTCTCAGTCAAAACTGGTTAAGTTTTAGTCTTGGAGTCCACTTTAATGAGAAGAAATGTGAACCCTTGTAAAGCCTGGTTGCAATGCTAATAATGTCCGTCATTAGAGCTGACCCGACGTATGATAGTTTGGCCAGATGGCACTGTGCAGGAAGTGTACTTTGAATTTTTAATGTACAAAAGAAATCTTTGATCTACAGTTACAGTGGATCATCAAAACCACAAGCCATCAAAAACACAAGGTATAACCACCCAGTATTTCTATAAACAATTGAAATAAGTTGGATTTCAAGGCACAGAATTCCTCAGGGAAAAGAAGGCAAAGAATAATTTATTGGAGAAGTTTGTACTGGAGTTACTCTGGGTTATTGGGGAAGAGACCTGATTAAATGGTAATGTTAAATATTTCTTTCTATTTTTTCATGTTTTCTTTTTTCTGAAAGCAAGTTTTCAAAAATGCTTAGATTGTAGGTGCTTAAATGGAACATTATGCTTTAATTGTATGTATGTGAACAGTATGGTTGACAACAAATTAACACTGTCTATCCTTAAATACTTGCAAATATCTTTGAAAAAGTACATTGTAGATTCTTTTGATTTGCCTTATGGTTTAAGGAGCCTCTTGGGTCTGCTTGCATCACTCTTCATAGCCTTTCCCTGTAGCCTGAGAGCTAAAACTTTTTCTTTTCTTCCGAAGTAAAAGTCGAATCTCTTATGGGTAAAAACAGAAGTTGAGGCCTCAAATACAACCCCCACCAACTGTCTGATTTATTTTTTTTTAAAAAAAAAGTCTTATACATTGGAATGCATTAAAATTAAAAACATAAATGTACATGACTGGAGTATCTAAACTCACCGTTCTGCTCATTTAGCTCTTTTGAACTAGCAGTAGTGTATTTGGGTAGCTTAAGCAGCAAGTTGCAGTCTTTGGGGCTTGGCAGAGTCATACTTCACAGTAACAAAGAATTGAACTTCTGTGCTTTAGTGTGCCATTAAGCTGCAGTCTCACGTTTCAGTGCCTGGGAATTGATTTACTGATTTGATTTTCTGAGACATATGGTGATAATAATAATAACACTGTATAAGCATTACTTAAAAATACAATAATATACCAGTATTGGATCTTTGGCAGGCCAGCACCAAAGTGCACACACAAACTACTGTCATTTATTTAAGTTTAGTCTCATCCAATTTTAAACAAATGGAAATCAATACTGCTTGTGGATATTGGTGGCTCGATTGGAGAAAGAAGTGAAGTGGCATTTTGCTAAGAACATGTTGTACAAGCAAACACAAATGTATGAATTTTATATATGTTCCTCTTTTGTCTTCTTTTTCAGGATCTTTTAGTACACTGTACAAAGATGGGTTTTTTATTGTTATGACTGTGGTGTGTGTCCCCTATGTAAAATGCATGTGGTGTTTGCAATTTTAATGTAGAAATAGAAAATGAATGCTTATGAAGTCCATTGCTTTCTTTTTGATTCTGGCTGATGTATGGATTGACACCGACTTTAAGCCTGTTAGAGTCAATGAATGCTGTTTTTTCCTTTCAGATATGTGTCACAAAGATGTCTACACGGAACTGCCAGGGAATGGATTCAGTGATCAAACCTCTGGATACAATTCCTGAGGATAAAAAAGTCCGGGTTCAGAGAACGCAGAGTAGTTTTGATCCATTTGAGAAACCAACTAATCAAGTGAAGAGGGTTCATTCAGAGAACAACGCTTGCATTAACTTCAAAACTTCATCTGCAGGGAAGGAATCACCGAAAGTCAGGCGGCACTCCAGCCCCAGCTCTGTAAGTGCACAGTCCTGACACCTGCGTGCGGACAAAATAGTGGCATTAATAACACCACATAAATGTTTTCTTGCTTAGGAAGGAATTGCTTACTTGGAAACAAAACAAAAAGCTCATGCCTCCAATTAAAGATGTTTCCCATATATATTTGTAGTGTTATGTATAAAATAGAATAAGCAAATACAACTTGAAAAAGAATATATTTTGAAACTCCTCTCAGATATTAGCTAGGTTGTCTTACAGGGTTTGTAAGCATTTTCCTCTCCTGATCCTGGTGTGGCATTACAGCTGCTATAATGCTTATGTTGCAGATTTTGCAGAGGGTTGCTTATTTGTTAAGAAGAATTCTTTCCCATGAAGTTTAGGAAACCACATGAATTGCCTTTTTGATTTTTAGATTTGGGTTTTAGAGAAACAAATCAGATTTGACAGATTTTGTTTACATTTTAAAAATCTCTTTTTAAAATCAAGTAGTAAAAATACCATTTCTCTCTATGTCAGAAACTGTGTTTGTGAGATACAGAGAGAAGAGACAGAAACAACTGAGAAGGATTTGGCAACACATCACCATTGTTGTTTTATTCTCAAGTATTTTGAAAGAAACTAGATAAATAAAATGTCATATCTTTCATGCATAATGCCTGGAACAGATTTTCCCCAAAAGACCTTCAAAATTATTGAAAAACTATTTCTGTTATGCTTTGGCAAGAGAAATCCATAATAATGTGACCTTTGAGTTGAAGACTACAGATCTTAGCAGAATGGATGTAACACTTCAAATGTTAGTTGGCGTGAAATAATTTAAAAGGTTGATTGCTGCCTTTTTTTTTTTTTTCCCTTTTCTTTCTTTTTTGTTTTGCTTTATTTATCTTCTGGACATCTTCTGTCCTCCATACAGAAGTTGGACTGAATCCTGTCTGACTTCTAAGAAGAAATGACAGAGATTCATTTTCTGTAGATGAGCTTTGCTTGACCCATGTGAATTTAACGGATAAGATGTCATGCCTCTAGGGGACTGTCTTTTTTAGAAAAGGTTACATTTTAAAGTGTAACCATCTGTAGCAAAAACAAATTTGCTTTTTCATCATTGCCTGGCATTATATAGCTGCTGCTAAAGATGTCTCCAGCGTATTCCAGATGAGCCCATAACAAGAAGTTCTTACCATAAAACTTTTACAATCATTAAGGACGGATGGAGCGGTTTGCACCGTGTTTACTTGTGCGTGATGCCTGATGATTGTTTGGCACCACAACTGTCAGTTTAAATAACTTTTTTTGAAAGTCTTTCCTTAAGTTTTTTTTGTGGTATTAAGTGACTCCCCATCTCTACTGTTCTTATCTTGTTCCTCTTAAACAATTACTAATTTCTGTTAATGCTTTATGTGCTTCTATTAAAATTGGCAGGTTTTATTTGCTTTGCTTCCAGAATTTTGAAGCAGACTTTTTTGAAACTGTTATTGGCATCTTGTTGTTTTCCAGAGATCTGGTACTCTACTGCATCTATGCAATCTCCTATGACCCCAGTATTTTCTTACGTAAATGATGTTAATGCTTCCTCTATTACTATGCCACTGGTTAGAGCTCTAGCTAAACATATGCTTTTGCTAATCTTCATAGACTCATAGAATATTTTGGGTTGAAAGGGACCTTTAAAGGTCACCTAGTCCAACCAACCTGCAGCGAGCAGGGGCATCTTCAACTAGATCAGGCTGCTCAGAGCCCCGTTCAACCTGACCTTGGTTGTTTCCAGGGATGGGGCATCGACCACCTCTCTCGGCAATCTGTTCCAGTGTTTCAGCACCCGCAGCATAAAAAAAATTCTTCCTTATAGCTAGTCTAATTCTACCCTCTTTTAGTTTAAAATCATTCCCCCTTGTCCTATCACAACAGGCCCTGCTAAAAAGTTTGTCCCCATCTTTCTTATAATCCCCCTTTAAGTACTGAAAGGCCGCAATAAGCTCTCCCTGGAGCCTTCTTTTCTCCAGGATGAACAACCCCAACTCTCTCAGCATGTCCTCGTAGGAGACCTGTTCCATCCCTCTGATCATTTTTGTGGCCCTCCTCTGGACCTGCTCCAACAGGTCCATGTCTTTCCTGTGCTGAGGGCTCCAGAGCTGGACGTAGTACTCCAGGTGGGGTCTCATGAGAGCCAAGTAGAGGGGGAGAATCACCTTCCTCGACCTGCTGGCCATGCTTCTTTTGATGCAGCTCAGGATATGGTTGGTCTTCTGTGCTGCGAGCGCACATTGTTGGCTCACGTCCAGCTTTTAATCCACCATTACCCCCAAGTCCTTGTTGGCAGGGCTGCTCTCAATCACTTCATCCCCCAGCCTGTATTGATACCATCAGTTGATATTTATATTCTCCTATGCTGATTCAGACAGACTTGCTGGGGACATCTCACATGTTAAAGTAGGTGCCTAGGAATTTCCTGAAAAACAATTCTAATTTCTCAACTTCCCGTAATTCTCCCTGGTTTTTATAGCTTTATTCTGTGATCTCGGTTCTTCCTTCTGCTTGGAGGCATTGTTAGTCATTTTTGACTCTTCCTCACAAGGAGCAATCCGAAGAGCACCTGGCAAGGAATAACTTGTGGAATAATGTCAGTGTTCATGTCAATGAACAGGGAAGAGCAGAACTTCACAGCCAAAGGTGTTGTTAGCCCTCTGCTGATCACAGGTCACACCTGGTCTTGCCCAGCAGACCTAAGTTCACACATTCAAGGCAGAGATACGATCACGCCGCTCCCCTTCCCCCAGAGCCTGAATATGTTGCCTCAGGCAGGAGATGTTCTGATGCACATTTCATTGAGCATATGTCTGTGTGGTTAGTTGCAGGAATTTGTCATTCTCTGGTTTTGAATTACACATGAATTGACAAAGGGTTTTGGGTTTCTTTTTTTTTTTTCTAGTCCTGACGTTGTGTAGCAGATGCCCTTGCTGCTTCCTCTTCTCATCATTACTTCTTTTTCTTCCATGTCAGAGGACTGCTACATATTCTCTCTTACTGAGTTATAACCCGATTCACTGGAAATTCTGCTGCTGTATAGATTATACCAGCATGAACAGACTATGAACAGACATTTCAGTTTCTATAGATGTTCCTGTGCATGCTAATGCCCTCTGGGTCATACTGGCTACAGTTGTGTAGTTGCGTTTCAGTTTTGGCTCTGCTTTCTGTAAGCTTTATTTTAAGATACCCTGATAGAAATATGCTACCTTCAATTTGCACTTTCTACTTTTGAGTAGTAGAGGAACTGAATTAGAGATAGGCTTCCATTTAGTCTCTTCCCTTTCATTGTTTAAAGTCCTCTGTAGTCATCAGGTTGGGAAGTGACGTCTTACAGAAGGTACATGGCTGAGGCTTGCAGTCTCTGTATCACTCCTTCTGCTCATGTGAAAGTCCTTTATTTGTCTCAGAAATAACATTTTTCAAAATGCGACCTGAAAGACCTTGTTTATAATGCCCTGGGGTATTAGCTTGTGTTTTGGTTAGTTTCAGAATCTTTATCAGCTCTCTGGCAGATACCAGCTTCAGTGTTTGGTGAAGATCACCAAATAATACTCTGCAGATGGTATGTTATCCATTTTGTGTTTCCTGTACCTTCGAAATGCTCTGCACCTTGTGATGAGAAAGATGACACACACAGAGGTTTGGGGAAGCTGGAACTCCATGTCCTTGCCCACAGATTGTCACTTGGAAAATAAATCATTCGCTCATGAACATGAAGTAATTTTCTGCAGTTACTGTCATACCTTGTTGCAACCCAGCTGAAATAGTGTGTTGTTAATTAGTGCAGTAGCATACAGACAGAAGTTAGCACATTATTTTTTTGTTATTGTAAAACAAATGTTATTTTTACACTGAGTCTTTCCACCTGGCATTTACATACTTATTATGTAAAACAGTCACATTACATTGCATTTTCTTCCCCCCTTCTTTTAAACAACTATGAGTGTGATTTCCAAACTGTTTAAGCTTACTGAAATTGGATGTTACTATGGAATGAAATTTTCAACAGAACAGACATATCCTTTTATCACATCAGAATAATGGATAATATTCACCTTGTAGGTAGTGAAGTAGGTGTTCGCCTACTTTTGTGTCAACTGTCTGCCGCTGTTAGAACAAGGGAATTTGGCTAGACAGACCTTTGCGCTGATCCAGCGCAACTCAATATATATGTACATAATGTATGTACACTTGCATAGTGCTTATGTATAGTGTGTATGTATATAGGTGTGTACGTATCCATCTATCTATCATCTATCTGTCTTTATCTATCTAAAAATCTTTTGCTGAGTCTTTTGCCTACCAAGGGAAGAAACTTGCTTTTCTTTTCTCCCTAACTAGTAGTAAAACTACAAAATGAACTGGACAAAAAAAAAACCCAAAACAAACCAACTCAAAACCAAACACATGCCACTCTTCCCAAAGTGACAGTGACTTTGGAAGATGATTTGACTCTAACTCTCTGAAAGTTGTATTTGAGATCCATGCTCTTTAGGCATATGGCCTTATTTATTTTTCTCCAGTGCAAGGTGAAGTTTTATTGTATTCAGTGTACACATTTTATACACAAAAATAGTACTTCTGCACAGTACGTAAAGAGAGTATTGCAAGTTTTATAAGCTAGTCATCTGATCAAGATTTAGTTATGTGGTGATACACATCAGTTTGTTTTCTTTGAATGGCTTAAGATCCATGGCAATGAAGGCAAATGTCATGCTAAAGGTATATGTACTACCTTTCAGTTACTTTTAAAAAACTAAATGCAGCAAAACACTAATCTTC
This sequence comes from Anarhynchus alexandrinus, assembly GCA_008711295.1. Lineage (NCBI taxonomy): Eukaryota > Metazoa > Chordata > Aves > Charadriiformes > Charadriidae > Anarhynchus > Anarhynchus alexandrinus. The sequence continues at coordinate 6,990,602 of VUYV01000012.1, forward strand.
TACCAACTCACATAAGTGTAAAAAATTCATTCAAATAAAAATAATTGGATAATCAATGCTTTACTGCATTTGCTCTTTTTGGGAGAGCAGCCTCTCTTCTGTTTCTGTAGCTTCTATTAACTTTCAGTCCTGTTATATGCAACTTTCCTCCAAAAAAGTATAAGGAGAAAGCATGAAATGATACTATTAACGTGTTGTAAATCATTTGTATAAGAAATCTAACTTTAAAGCAGACACTGAAGTCAGAATTTTGTCTAAAACTTCAGCATCCTTTCTGTCTGCCTACATACTTTGTGTGCTGTTCTCGCACGTCTTCCTCTTCAGGTGTATGAAACCTTCTCCAGTTTTAGGAACCTATTAACTACATCCTTCCTGGTCGATACTTTTTATTGAGGTAAGATAATTTCAAAGTTCAGTGTGGAGAGTGGATTTTTCTTTTCTGGCACAAGGGAAGCTTTAAGAATCGTTAACCTGGGGGGTCCTCTTTAGATGATATGGCAGATAAAATGTGGCAATCGGTCCAACTCCTGTGCTTCAGTAGCCTGGAGAACAAGTAAACAGCTTTAAAAACTGCATCCAGACCTTTCACAGAGAGCTCTATGGTCGCTTCTGCTCAGGTTGCTCTTAATTTATGGCTGTGTGTTAAAGGGTTAGAAAGATGTCAGCAACAGGATGGGATCAGACGGTGGTACAGCTCAGATTAATGCTCGGTTTGGATTCTTGAACAGCTTTGTATCCCTTGAACGTTGCCCTAGAAAATGGTTCAACTTGCAAGGTTTAAAAAACAAAGGAAAAAGTATTATCCAATTGACCTGTTATCATACATAGGATAAAACTTTCCTAAAGTGGACTAATTACTGTGAAGCTTGCATATGGTTTTGTAAAAGAAGCTTTACCATTGTGTCAAAGAAGACAAAATATAGATAAGTTAAAAAAAATATATCTTCGGTTCCTGTGATTTAATCTCACTTAGGCCTCTTGGCCCACCTTTTACTTTCAAGTTTTTCTAGCAATGAATTTATTGCTTTGGAGGCACATAACAAAACAGATCTTTAGTTTTGATTTTCAATAATTTTCAGTGGTACTGTGCACATAGTGTTTTTCCCTTGAGGATAGTTTTATATTGAAGTTTAATATCCTGCAGGGTTTTTTTTTAAAAAAAGTCTATTTAAAACTCAGGCTCGGGAGTGTGCTGGTTAAGTGTGACATTCACAAGCTGTTTTGCAGTTATGAAAAATGCATGAGAACATAACCCACACAGCTTCTATAAGAATAGTCAGGTGATTTTCAGTGTACTTTTCCATTAAAGACTTCTTTACTACATAGATTTTGAAAATTTCTGAGAAAGAGAGGTATTCACATGGCAAGGTAGTGCAAGGGCTCATACTGCAAGATCTTATATTAAACCTGTTATCCCTCCTACAGTCTGTATCAATGAAATGGTGATTTGAAATGACCTGGTCAGAAAAGACAGTTTCCTCTCATTTCTTTTTCTCTCTGTTATTTTTAATCCTGTCATGTCAGTTTGAAATACTAGGGGCTTCTATTTCTGTATTCTTCATTTTGGCATGCTCTTTCTATCCTTGTTACTATGATCGGTATTTCCTTAACCAGAGGGAAAAAACATCTAATCTTGGTTACTGTAAGCTGTGCTGCTAAAGATGCTCGCTTACCGTGCTTAGTGGTGCTCTTAGACTAATCTTGCACTGGGAAAAATGTAGGCTAATAACAATAAAACTACCTTAATGGAAACAATTTTCAAGGAAGGTGAAGCATAAAGGCAAACAAGTAAAATTCCCAGTGGGTTTTCTGAAGGGAAAGATGTCCACTGTCCTGCGCTCCAGTTGCCAGTGTCCTCTTGGGGATAACATGATCCACCACAACCTGTGCTGACTTTCACAGTGACTTAGAACTATATTCAGTTCTTCAAAGACCTGAGGACCTTTAATCCCTTCTGTTTTAGTAATTCATCTATCTTTACCATTTGAATTCTCTGGAAGATTTCTCCCTAGCATGAAAATTCACTTTTTGGTGACTTTCCAGTAGTACCAATTTCTTGCTGACTGTTTGTTTACTGCCTATTTAACTTTCTGCCCATTAAATAGTTCAATCTTGGTCACACATGCACCTCTGTTTAATGTTTTTCTTAGCTTTGAAAGTTCTTTTTTGTAGCAAATACAAAGCTCTAACACTGAGCAACACTTTACGCCTCAGTAGTCCCAGTGATGTTCAAGATACAAAAGTCTGTGTGGCCATAGGGAGGAGATCTCCCTTTGGCTTATATCCAAAAAATCATGATAAAAATTTTCATAGAAAAGATTTGAAGGCTTTAATTAACTAAAAAAAATATTACACATTAAGTAAATAACCAGTTTGCAGGCATGGCATAGGTTATCCTTTTATCACAGTCATATTATGTCGTGAAATATTTTGGTTGACAGCTGGCTGTATATGAGCCAGCAGTGTGCCCAGGTGGCCAAGAAGGCCAATAGCATCCTGGCCTGCATCAGAAATGGTGTGGCCAGCAGGACTATGAAAGTAATTGTCCCCCTGTACCCTGCACTGGTGAGACCGCACCTCAAATAGTGTGTTCAGTTTTAGGGAACCTGACTACAAGAAAGACACTGAGGTGCTGGAGTGTATCCAGAGAAGGGCAACAAAGCTGGTGAGGGGTCTGGAGCACAAGTCTTATGAGGAGTGGGTGAGAGAACTGGGGTTGTTTAGCCTGGAGAGAAGGAGGCTGAGGGGAGATGTTATCGCTCTCTACAACTACTTGAAAGGAGGTTGTAGCAGGGTGGGTGTTGGTCTGTTCTCCCAAGTAACAAGCAATAGGACAAGAGGAAACAGCCTCAAGTTGCACCAGGGGAGGTTTAAGTTGGATATTAGGAAAAATTTCTTCACCAAAAGGGTTGTCAAGCATTGGAACAGGCTGCCCAGGGCAGTGGTGGAGTCACCATCCCTGGAGGTATTGAAAAGACGGGTAGACGTGGTGCTAAGGGACATGGTTTAGTGGCGGTTGATGGTTGGACACGATGATCGTAAAGGTCCTTTCCAACTTAAATGATTCTATGATTCCATGACCAGGCCGCAGAGCCAATAGCCGCTATCCCAAGGGGTAGCTGGCGTGGGCACTGCGAGAGCGAGTCCAGCAGCCGGAGGTAAGAGATTATTTTGTCCTTTAGGGGCAATGCTCGCCGGCTGCCACTGAGGTGACTGCCTCATGCAGGTTTCGGTATGCTGTCCTGGCCTGACCTGCGTGGTCTGGCGGAATTTGCTGGGGTGAGAGCTTGTGCGAATGCTTGACCTGGGTCAGGTGAGGCTTTGGGCTGAAATATTTGGTGACTTCTCTATAAATGTGAGGGGAGATGTGCACCTTAAAGGTCACAGGAGCTGCCAAGCAGATCCAGACAGCTTTGTTGGGGTTATTTCCCTTTGAAGTCCTGGCAAGGCAAAAATATTCAGCTGAATATTCTTCACTGAAAGGGTTGTTAAGCACTGGAACAGGCTGCCCAGGGCAGTGGTTGAGTCACCATCCCTGGAAGTATTTAAAAGATGTGTAGATGTGGTGCTGAGGGACATGGTTTAGTGGTGGTTTCGACCGTGTTAGGTTGATGGTTGGACTCGGTGATCTTAAAGGTCTTTTCCAACCTAAATGTTTCTATGATTTTGTGTTGGTGTTTTAGAGGGTTAAAAAGCAGTAAGGAGGAGTAAGAAGAAAGGAAAATTAATCATGGTAGAAGTATTGTAATGTTAGATCTTCAAAAAGTAGTTTTGAACAAACATTTATCAAAATTAGCTGAAATTAAGCTAAAATTAGTACTCTCTTCTCTTGAGAAATCTTGTCTGGGTCAAATTGGAGGATTGCACCAGCTTTCTAAAATACAGGAGAACTTCTTGCGAGTCTGCTGCTTGTGAGGTATGTCAGTGGCTGACGCCAGCACTGTGTATCTGACGTGCTCTGGATATCTCTCACTTGCTATGTGTATTTCAGTCAACCACATCCTATGCAGAATATGGGACTCTTGACTAAACAAACACAAATGTCTGCGTATATGTATTCCCATGTATTTTACTGGAAGGAATAAAATAACTTAAAAGAAAAAGTATACTTAGAAGTGAATTTTCTATATTTTATTTTAATATTGGTATTTGTTAAAAAATATTGGTACCGTAATCTTGCTGTAACAAGGCATATTTTTTTAACAGAAAAGGTTGAAAAAGATAAACCAATGTGGAGAAATCTGAACAATGAAATCCTTGGTCATGAAGCTGAAAAAATAACTGTATGAAAGGGGGAGTGCAATAACAAAGTAAAGTAGGCTGAAATGGTTATAATTTTCAGCAGTCACATGGAAAGTCAAATGATTTAGATCCCTTCCATAGCCTATGGATCTATTTAGATCCCTTTAAGCTTAAAACTTAATTTTTGGACAGTATCATATTTTTGCATTATCTCAGTCAATCTTCACCTCCTTTATAATCCAGAAATAAAAGGTAAGGGAAGTATCTGAACTTCTTACCACGACTCTTTGTAAACAATTTGTAATTGTAAGTTTGAATTAATGTGTTAGACTTAATTTTAAAAGAAAATCGAGAAAATGGTGGGGAAATAGTAAATTTGTTCCTTTGTTTTCAAAAGTAATTGCATGTGCTGAATGAGATCTGTCTGGTGTTTCATTAAGAAGTGTCATGCAAATTAGTTTGCAAAGTCTTCTGCTGAAAATTTCTTTCTGCTCAGAATTTATTTAAATTTTTTTGGTAAAATCCTCTGAAGTGCTTTTCTACACCAGATACCTTCAAAAATTGTAAGCCTTTTAAGATTACAAATGCAAGGAAAAGTAGTGTCTGTTTTCACAAAGGGAGATCTAATAGTGTGAGAACATGGCCAATCCATCGAGTGATCCAGTTGGAATAGAGCTGAGCTCCAGTTGGAATAGAGCTGAGCTCCGCTGCGGAGGTGCTGTAACCAGGAAAGAGGGGGATATCAGCCACCTGGTTTTACTGCATGTGGGACAGGCAGTGGGTGACGGCTTGGGTTTCTGCTTGTTTTCTGGTTATTTCTGGTCTGCTCTCACCTAGCATGAGGAGGCATCGGACAAGTGATTCGGGCTGCTTGGGGAGGGCGGGAGGTCAGCCTTGCTGCTGCAGAGCTGAGCCCTGGGGCACTGCGTGGGCTTGGCCCTGAGGACAAAACAGTTGAAACCAGCACCTCGTTTGTATGGCTGGGAGTGAGCTCTCCTCTCCGTCCCGCCAAGGCAAGCTATTAACATTTTGCCCGTTCTCTGTGAGGATGCAGCAACTTCCAGCAGGAGAATGAGTCAAAAGGCATGACCTTAAATCCGTGCTTCTGGCAGCCGGGGTATGGCGAAATGAGCTTGAGGTTGTCGGAATAATTACTGTTGATCATTTACTGTGTGGTAATGGATTAAAGGCATCCTGTTTCCTATCAAGATCTTAAGGCATTACAAGTTGTTGTGACCTTTATGTTATGGTTTCCAGCGGTATAAAATAAAAGTAAATCTCAGTGTGAAAATGGGAATGAATGTGAAACACATGTATAAACCCTGTCCTTTTTCTTCCTCACTGTATGAGGAAATCAACAGTGAACTATTCACTGTTAACTGGGGCAGCTTTTCCACTCCAAACAAAGCTACTCACTGTGTGTTCACTGCAGCCTGCAATTTGGGAAATACTTTGCTATCCCTCTTCATTATATGGGAGACACTTAAACATCTAAACACTTTTTTTCTATACTTTTATAATGTTACATTTGTCCATAATTGGATACTTAAATTAGAAGGCTCCTTGAATAAATATTTTAGTCACCTCTATTAGTGACATCTGTAATAAAACTGTGATTATTTTATTTTAAAATCATTTCTAACCAGGCAGAATGCCTTTTTAGGCACAGATTGGGAGCAGAGAATGTTACTGCCTTATCTATAATGAAGTGGTCCAAATAATGTAACAGGAAAAAGATCTGATAGTTCCCATATGATGTATTTTCTTCAGTTTATTCATATTTAGGAATTGGACAGCAAAATAATAAGTTGTTCCATGTATTGGACGGAGATGAAAAGGCTCAATTTTGCAAACATACATGTGTATATCCTGATACCATTCAGTAGAAAGCCAGGGTGTTAGTCTCAAAAAAGGGGATATATGCCAAAGTGCCAGAATTATGGTTTAGGAGAAATGTAGAATAGGTAAGTAAAGACAGGGTTTTTTTATTTATTTATTTTCTGGCTAATGGTAAAATGGGTGTAGTGGAGAGGTAACAGGTACCAAGTCATCTTACCTGGGATGCTCTAGTCTGTTTAAATAGAAGTAATTTCTATGCTCCGTTTATTTAAAACTTTTGACCATGGTTTTAAAGGAATTGACACAAAAATGTGTCCTGTATTGTAGTCTTTGTCTCCTTTCAAAAAACTGAAACTTGAGAACTTTTTGTAAATCAGGCATAAGATCCTAAATGTGGGTGTACACTGTGCGCAGCTGTGCATGGCTTAGAGTCTCCCAGTTCAATTCAACCCTAAACGTGCTGGATTTGCTTGGCTGCTTTTTTTTTGTAGTGTTATAATCAGAGTACTAAAAAATCAGTTCCTGTATGTGGTTTGAGCATCAATGCTGACCCTCCAAAGTTTCTGTTCTATACTATTCTGGTTGGTTTAGGTACAGGACATCTGAGTGCTGCAGTGTAAAACATATGTAGATAATGCCGACGGCAGCTGCAGTCAGTTCTTTTGCAGTGTCCTTCTGGTCTTGGGGATAAAATAAAAAGCCCTTTCCTTCCAGACAACTGGAAAATGGGGAAATTTGGGAAAATAGGATGCACTTCAAAAAACTCAAACCCAAGAACTTGATCGGAAAGTTTTAATGTCAGGTGAATTTCTGGTTTTGCAGTGTTGTGGTGTTCTTTGTTATAGGACTGTGTAGAAGTGGGGCCAGTACCAGTCTGTCGCAAAGGCCAGCTGAGCTATCTGGCCCTTTGAGCAAGAATCAATGCTGAGCTTGGTTCAATTTTAGAGCCCTCACTTAGGCTGCAGGTATTAAGGCTACAGGACTTTATTCAGCTATGCTGCATATACATGCCCTTAAAAATATGGTGTGAGTATATCCACTGTAAACATAATTCAGAATCAAGATACTCTCATTTAAGATGCTTTCCTGTAGTATTTTGATCACTATCTGAAAAATGGTTGATGTACCAAGACATTGACTACTGAGAGAAATGTTTTTGGGTGGGCTTTAGTCTGCAGGAAAAAAAAATAATAAAAAAATAAGCAGCTCTTTTAATCTGATTTTGTAGGGCAGATTAAGACTGTTGCTTAGATCTCTTAACAAAGATAAGATGGCTTAGTTGTTAATGATCTTTTTCCCTGTATGAAGTGATATATGTCAAAAATAAAACAGAAATGTCTCTTTGATTAAGAACAAAATCCTTTTGATAGTTCCAGTGATGTAAGTGTACGGTTGAAATCAGCAACCACCATCTGGGGTGTTGAATGATGTTTTATTTGAGTAGCCTATTATATTGTTTCATTAGCTCTGCTATTAATTTTTTGTTTTTATTGTTGGCTGCTGAAAACATGCAGGTCTATGAGTTTTGATAATGACGTTTGATCTCTAAAGACTGAATCAAAGCAGTTAATGTTGTGGGCGCAATACATGCTGAAAGGTCATCTTTTTTTTCGTTTTGTTTTGTTTAGCCTACAAGCCCCAAGTTTGGAAAAGCAGACTCATATGAAAAACTGGAAAAACTAGGGGAAGGGTCCTATGCTACAGTATACAAAGGGAAAAGCAAGTAAGTGTTTTCATTTGTTTTCATTTAATTGTGTGCGTAAATGAAGATAAGCAGAAAGTATTAACTGTTGTTGCTTCACTTGTACACGGATGCCGACGAATGAATGCAAAGTGCTTTAGTGAAAGAGGCTAAGACCATATTGCATAGGTAACATATTACCTTCACATCAGAACAAGATGAGATCCTGTCTTGTTAATCTGATGTTTTGGTTGTACTTTAATATGGTGTTCTTTGTTATAGGACTACTTTCTCAATATCCATGCCAAATTAATTTTTAGGGGTAAAAGCACAATATACTGTCAAGTAGATTTTTCTGATGTTCTGAGAGCAATGCTGAACAGATGCTATAAGTTGTTAGTCTTTTGTTTATCATTATTAAAAACCTTGAATAAAATAACATGAAGGGAATGAATGGAATTTTGGACCACTGTAAGTTTAGTTTGTTTACAAGAGTTTATTTGCAATCATTGCAACTACTCTGCCTCAAAATAATATACTGTATATATGCCAATTTTTTTTGCAGCCACTTTAATGTTTTGTTGCAACTTTTTTATCCCCAGAGCCCTAAGTGCTTCTATATTGTATAAAATAACTCAGTAAACACACTTAAAATATATTTCTTTAGCTAGTGCTTCAGTTGAGAGTTATCTTTTGTCGAGCAGAGTGTCTTGTGCAAGTTCATATATTTAATCAAGTTTTCATAATCAAATTTTCAATAATAATAAGTTAGTTCTGAGACAGGGATCAGGTACGTGCAATATCTTTATTTAAAAACCTTGTCTAGTGAATGATAGATGAGGCAACCATTCTCAGCCGAGAGAATATCATGACAGTCATGGGACAGAAAAACTACTGGAACAAAGAAATATGTGTTAACATTTTGCAGGGTCATTAAGTTAGGTAGGTACTGAATTATTTTTTTTTCACTGAATATTTATAATAAATCAGAATGAGGGGTGTCCTCATCTCTCAGTAGCTTTGAGATTGATGAGCATAATGACAGCTGATACGAATAAAAACATGTTCTAAATGTAAAAAGTATTTACACATCTGCCATGCTGGTGCATGTATCGTCTTTCACTGGCAGATTTCCTCAAGAAAATGCAGTTATGTTGTGTTGTTAATGGTTCAGTTACACATCACCATAAGTTCCAGACATTATACATATGTAAGCTTTTTATTGGGGTCTATGTAATACGAGAAAACCATCTAGATTTCAGCTTGTGCCTTATTACTAAAACCCTTTAAAAATCACAGCGCATGTCTGGTGATAGTTATCCCATATGCCTTGGCTTTCAATAAGATTGAACTAAGGCAGCAGGGCTGCTAGATGTCCCGTCAATCGGTGGAACAGTCTGAAAGTTAAAAACAAAGCAAAGCACTTCCCTGAAGCTATTTCATTCAGTGGTGATTTGTGAACGTGTTATGAGATTGGTTAGAAATTCTTCTGTTTTAGTAGAGCTGACTACAGGTCTGTAAGAAATACTTAAATGATTTTAATAGTAATTGAATAATAAATTCAAATTACTGGGCCGTCCGCATTCTCCATTACAAATAGCAAGCTCTGAATAAGTAGTGTGAATTAGAACAATTATATATGTTTATTCTGCTGCTTTATAACATCTTTTGCAAGGTCTTTAAAATTTATTTTGAAAAAAGTGTGCGTAACTCGAATGTGGATAAGAATGTATATGCAGAGAATATTCCTAAAGTTATAGTAATGTTCCTTCACCTTCTTAGTTGTCATAGAATCATAGAATAGTTTGGGTTGGAAGGGACCTTTAAAGGTCACCTAGTCCAACCCCCTGCAATGAGCACGAACATCTTCAACTAGATCAGGCTGCTCAGAGGCCTGTCCAACCTGACCTTGAATGTTTCCAGGGATGGGGCATCGACCACCTCTCTGGAAAACCCGTTCCAGTGTTTCACCACCCTCAGTGTAAAAAAATTCTTCCTTATAGCTAGTCTAATTCTACCCTCTTTTAGTTTAAAATCATTCCCCCTTGTCCTATCACAACAGGCCCTGCTAAAAAGTTTGTCCCCATCTTTCTTATAATCCCCCTTTAAGTACTGAAAGGCCGCAATAAGCTCTCCCTGGAGCCTTCTCTTCTCCAGGCTGAACAACCCCAACTTTCTCAGCCTGTCCTCATAGGAGAGGTGCTCCAGCACTCTGATCATCTTCATGGCCCTCCTCTGGACCTGCTCCAACAGGTCCATGTCTTTCCTGTGCTGAGGGCTTCAGAGCTGGATGTAGTACTTCAGGTGGGGTCTCATGAGAGCCGAGTAGAGGGGGAGAATCACCTTCCTCGACCTGCTGGCCACTCTTCTTTTGATGCAGCCCAGGATATGGTTGGTCTTCTGTGCTGCGAGCGCACATTGTTGGCTCACGTCCAGCTTTTAATCCACCATTACCTCCAAGTCCTTGTTGGCAGGGCTGCTCTCAATCCTTTCCTCTCCCAGCCTGTGGGAGGTGCAGGACCCTGGTGCAGGACCCTGCACTTGGCCTTGTTGAACCTCATGAGGTTCACATGGGCCCACTTCTTGAGCCTGTCCAGGTATCTCTGGATGGCATCCCACCCCTCAGGCGTGTCAACCACACCACTCAGCTTAGTGTTGTTTGCAAACTTGCTGAGGGTGCACTCGATGCCACTGTCTATGTCATTGATGAAGATATTAAACAGTACTGGTCCCAATACGAACCCCTGAGGGACACCACTTGTCTCCAGTATCCATCTGGACATCAAGCCATTGACCGCTACCCTCTGGATGTGACCATCCAACCAATTCCTCATTCATCAAACAGTCTGTCCATCAAATCCATATCTCTCCAATTTAGAGACAAGGATGTTGTGGGGGACCGTGTCAAAGGCCTTACTGAAGTCCAGATAGACAACATCTGTAGCTCTTTCCTTGTCCACTGACATAGTCACTCCATCACAGAAGGCCACTAGGTTGGTGAGGCAGGACCTACCCTTGATGAAGTCACGCTGGCTGCCTCGAATCACCTCCCTGTCTTCATGTGCCTTAGCCTAGCTTCTAGGAGGATCTGTTCCATTATCTTCCCAGGCACAGAGGTGAGGCTTTTGTTTGGCTTACTTTTTTTTTCCCGCTAAGTATTGAACAACTCTCATATTACACAGCACCATCCAGGTTCAGTGCCTCCAGTCCAGTCTATTTGTCTTGAACTAGAGAAACAGTTGAACTACTTCATAGCAGGAGGAGGTTATTCCTTAGGAACAGGGGGAACACTACAGGGGCTATCTGGTATTTCAAAAGGAGTTGTTGGCTGAGATAATGTGGCCCTGTTACCTCTTCTGTCCCCATGAGAAACTGAGGAATCTCTGGCCTAGGTGATATCCCCAAAGAGGGGAGAGCATCACTGCTACAACACAGTATTGGGGAAGATAGATTGACGGGGAGGGTGGCAAATGAATGGGCCAGCGTTGGCTCCAGCCATTCCATGAGAACGTAACTTTGCTGCTGCTTTTCTGGCAGATTGGCTCTGACTCTTTATAGCTTTATTTCAAATGATACAGAAGGAGATAGAGGAATTTTTTTCTTGCACCTGGTGCAGGTATATAGGGTGAGACTGATATGCACCACTATGTTCCCCTGCTACAGGCTTAGTGGGAAGAAAAATAAACAAAACAGGTCAAAAAAGGGCTGTTTGTTTTGGCATGTGCCCAGTTTTGACTGCTGAAGGATTAAGCCCTCATGGCACATGGCAGAATACAGACGTGATGTGTATTTGGAAAAGCCAGTAATACTTGAACAGCAAGTGTGTTTTGTTCATAATGTTTGAGAATCCCTTATTCTCAGCCAGCTCTAACGTTTGGCTCTCTCATTTTGCCAAAATGTTTGAGATGTGTCCTTAACTGTAGTTGAAGATGGGGAATTTAAGATCAGATTGAGCTGTTTCATGTGACGCTTTGTACTCAGAATTATTATGCTTAATATTTATCACCAGCTGCATGTGGCAAGTAATGGGGTTTGGTTTTTTTACTGCATTTCCTGAGATATATTTCAGCTTTTAAAATTATTTCCCCTGCTGATCATAAAGATGGAATAAAAAAATTGTGATCTTAGCTTACTAATTGGAAGGGCTAACAGATATATACCTGCCTCCAAAGATGCAAAATTAGCCACCCCTTTCCTAAGATTTAAAGTAATGTGTGCAGTAACTTGCTTTCAGGGGAAGTCTGTCTTTTTACAACTTGGAGCAGGATCAGTGGTACCAAGCCCTTGCCTTGCTATCAAACACATTAATTTTCTGTCCATTTGAGTATTTGTGGTAGCATCCCGGGAAACTGAAACAAAGTGGCCTAATACCTCTTACTGGATGATGGATTTTTCTTTTTGTAGTCAGGTAAAAATGATTCCCTGGAGTGAGGAAGCAGCAGAGTGAACGGGACTGCGTTATTGAGGAAAGTGAAGCAGTATTCCCTTAGGCTGGGCTTTTTTGTTTATTGGAGAAATAGCCAAGCAGCTGTTTGTTTCTGGCCGACGGTTGCATCAATAGGCAAATCTATTTGATTTCATGTGTTGCACATCAGGCGTGCATAATGAAACTCATCTTGGCATGTTCATTTTCTACTTTCATTCAGGTTATATTCTCACATGTTATTTTGTTGTATAAGATCCCAAGAGGCTGCCTACTGCATTAAATTCAGACCCCTTTGAAGTCATTTCTGCTTTTTTTTTTTATGTAAAATTGTTGAGATGTAGGCCTAGCAATTTACTGATAATGCTCTAAAAAATGATTCAAGTTCCATTTACTCTGTGTTTGGCTAACTCCTTGAACATTTGCCATACAGTAGGTGCAAAGCAATAGGTGGTTTTTGAATTCCTGTATCATTTCATTGCGCAGTTGAGCTGAAGAAGTGCTCTCTGAGTCGATGGGTATATCTTCTTGCTGCCGTTGACCTTCTTCCCTCTTGAGCTTGATTATAAATTTACCTGAACGTACAGCAATGCGATCTGGCGTGATCTGTGGCACATAAGTGTTGATGCGAGTTATGGGAGTCTGGAGACGAAGCTGGTGACAGCACAGGGGAGCTGCTGCCAACCAGAGCCCCTGACAAAGCAGCGCGGAGGCCTTGCATCCCCGCACTGGGAACTCTGCATATTGCACTTAAGGGAAAAACCTGTGCTTTTGGCAATATTACGAGTTGGCATGGTTTCCGTCCTCTCCTCCCACTGTGTTCAATTGCCCTTCAAGGCAAAGAATTAAAAAAGATTACCTCGGTTAAAGCGACGTGATCTGTGACTGCTGCTCGCACAGCATGTGTCTGTTTTGAGAGGCAAGCCAATGGTATCTCCACTGCTTCTGCACTGCTGTGATCTCAATCTGCTTCTTGCTTATCCATATGATTCTTAGTGTACCTTAACTTTTTTGGCACCTTTACTAAGTTGCATGTGCTCAAAGTATTGCAAAAACGTGTAGAATTTGTAACGGTAAGCTCAATCAACACTTTTTTTGCCTAATTTCCCTACCACAAAACTACATCATTTCAGTTTATCACTAATAAAAGGCTTGTCCTAATAAATTCTGGTCCCCATCCCTTTTAACTATTAATACGAGAAATTAGTAGAGTACGGAGCAGAGCACAGTAGAAGCTGATGCTGTCAATGAGAGCTCGAAGGCTGTGGAGGTGTAGGGCAGTCCTTCAGTCGAGGTACCTCTCCTGTTTCTGTTTGAAATATAGATTTTTTGCTTTTAAGGTGATTTCAACAGGTACCCAAAGATGAAGGGTATTTTTTCAGGTAGCCAGGGCATTTTATGTTTATGTCCATCAAAGGCAATACCTTTTACTATTCACCTGGAAATCAATAGGAAGTTAGAGGTATAAAGAGCGGATCTTAGCGAGAACTCATGCTCGGGGGTAGGCACCGTGCTCTGCACCCGCTGCGGTTTCCGTGCAGTGTTATTTTTGGAGCAGCAGGGGATATTTGACTGATCAGTGGGAACTACTTGTATTTGTGGTTGGCATGATGTATTGTAGTATGCTTTATGAATATATAGCTGACCATCATATCTCATTTATATGTTTGTGGATGGCTGCTCACAAGAAAAAGGATGACTTAAGTATTTTGATTTTTATATTTATGACACTGAAACCTTCGCTGAGGATGACTGACAGGCTTGATTGCTGTTCTGACTTTTTTTTTTTTAAGGTGCAGAATTCCTTTTACTTGTCGTGAAACCTCCATGACTCTTTCATTGTCTTGTCTTTTGTTTTATGTGCAAGTGCCATAGGCTTCAGATGGCCTGAAGAACTTCCCATGGTTTTGTTTGTCATGCTGTTGCTTTTTAGTCATTCTCCTAGCTTTACTCTGTGCCCATGTGAGGGGTTGTGTTCACATGCTCCCTGATATGTTTCATGTGCAACAGTCCAGTTCACAGGTAACATTTTTTTCACATTTTGGCCAATTTATTTAGACTGAATTGCTCTGGTTCATGTTGCTTTTAGTGACCTAAACTTTCTAAAGCTTTTCTTTCTTGGAAATTGTTTGAAATCGGTGTTCATCTACAAATTAAACTCTTTTCATCTGGGGATACCAGATGGCTCGAATAGGAATATATATTCATGGGTTATGAAAAGGCACTTTATGGTTACCTACTAGAGTTTCCTTTTTTTTTTTTCTTCTTTTTTCCCTCTTATTTTTTTTAACTGATATGCTTAACTGATTTTTGTAGGCTGCTTTTTACTATATATTTTAAAGTCATGACATGGTTTTATAAAGTGTGTACATCGATGCTTTTAAAAAAATCTCTAGCATTGTAAATCTCTAATTAAAACAATAACTGTAATTTGAAATAGGTGAAAAACTAATGATAGCTAGATGTTGAATTAAAATGCCAAATGGTAGAAAAAAACCCTTAAATTACTGTAAGTACTAAAATAAGTTACTAAGGTTCTAACTAGAAGATGAATTATTGACTATATTGATCACTTACTGAGTGAATTTCTCAGTGTTTAAAAGAAGTATTTAGAGATTTTTCCTCTATAGTTGTATATAAGAGAACATTACACTATATATGCTGTGCTTCAACCTGCAAAGCTGTTTACAGAGGTGATTTAGCATTATTATCTCTTGTGGCAGGGGATGAAAATGAGGAAAGAAAAGCTATTCTATTACTTCCCCAGGATTGCACAGGAAAATGTGGTAGAAGAAATAGGATAGAACATAGTTATATTGGATACAAGTGCTGAAAGTTACTTGATAGTATTTTATTGGCACTGACACGTATATGCACGATTGGAATGGTAGAGCAAATGCTGAAGTAATTTGCCAACTAAATGCCCTTTTGCACCAATGTATTTTCTAGTTAGCTGGGGAACGGCATCTCTCAGAAGATTCCCTTGTGACTGTCAGTATGCAGAGTTATAAAAGGCCACTTCACTTATAAGCGATACCACTATGTTTGTCTTCAACTTCTCTTTGTATGAAAATCAGGTTTTTTTATATGAACATCAGTGGGGCCCAAAGAGATGAGAGGTATACGGAGGAGGACTGGTGCTGCACATGGCTCGCCCTGCTGTCCCAAGTGCTTTGCTTCCAGCAGGTGTGGGTCAAGTACAGCCCCTGTGCTGAGATGAGCAGCTGAGTAGTTTGAACTGGATGATGTGGGCTGGGAAGCAGGGACGAAGGACCTGGAGGTGAATGCTCTGGTGCTGCTCACCTGCTCTTGTTCAAGTGAGGGCTGCCACTTGAAGCAGTGCTGCCTTAAGTCCTGTGAAAAACAGGATCCCTGAGTTCCAGTGACAACAGTAATTAATAATTTAAATCCTTCATGTCTCTCAGAACTCTTTGATCTTCTATTTTTCAGCCCTAATAAATGTCAGCATTATGAAGTATCTTTAATCCACTGGCTTCTTCTAAAACAAGGTAACTTCTGTTTAGGATGGAGGTTAAAAGATGGTGGAAGTCAAAAAGAGAAATTGAGGGGCCATGTTAGTCCCTTGAGTATTTGCACCATAGGGCTTTAGCAGCACTGTAAGTAGGGGGTTTTTTGTAAACTACAAACATAAGTCCTTTTCAGTAAGAGAAATATAATATAAGCCATGTTTACACTGAACTGTCTTTTATGATAATGATTAAAAGAAGTGTTTCCCTCAATGTGGAATTAGTTACTCGTTGGTAGAATAATCAGAGGTGACTAAACCTACAGCGAATCTGCCTCTGTCAGGTTTCTTCAAAGGAAGATTCTGGCAGAGCCTGGTTTCATTAGGCCACTATGGTCTGTTTGGGGTTTTAGACATCTGTTTGTGACATTAATAACACTACAGAGTAGATCTAATTAGATATTCTTGGGGTTTGATCCTCAAACTTTGAGCTTTTCATGTAAATGAATATTTATTTAACAATTGAGAGTTACTTCTCTTCATAAAAATTAGTTTCTTGAAATGTATATCACAAATAAGAGCATTGTTCCAAAACCATCTACTGATTTTTTCTTTGCAGAAATGTTCCCAAGCTTAGCACTTGCTCGAGTTATGAACTCAGCCTCAACTCCAGCCAGTGGTAAAACTCTGTGTTAAATAAACAGATTGAAATCAGAGTGGCTGATTTTATGTTAACTGACTCTTTCAAATGTGTTATATTTAGAACATTTATTGCATCTAAATATAACTGAAGAACTTGAGAAAATAATGTTATTGTACTCTTTTGTTCTCTATGTGGCATCGTCAGCATTATCCCCAGTGAAGGCAATTAAGTCATCAGTTACTTTATATTCATCAGTATTACATGTTGTTAATGATGCATTAAAGCATTAAATAATTTCTAATCTTCTCTACTTTCTCATAAATGGTCATTTTTATAAATGTGTTTATTTTGGTAACGCTGATATGTGCTGTTTTAGAAAAGGCAGAGTGACACATATTAGATTATTTTGTGATATTTGGCTCATTTGTATTTTTTATAATATAAAGAATTTAACTATATGCCACATAAAACAATTTGGAGTCATTTTTCTCTTGCCTACATTGCATATGAAATCAGAAATCTATTAGAAGAGATTACGTAACACTCAAATACTGAATTCCCATAAATTGGAAAACCGTCCGTCAGCTGCTGGTGATTTGCCTAGAGTAAAGTAGCTTTGTGTGATAGTCAGAGAGGCTTCAGGATTTCTGTCCTTTCTCTGAAGATTTTTGGATGAGAGAGAGAAAGAAAGAGCGAGTGAGTTAGTTCAGGAAGGAAGATAGCTTGTAAGTTAGAAAATAGGAGTTTTATAATCAATACTGTCCTTAATAGAAACTAATGAGGCAGTTGACAGGATGGACATAAGATGATAGGTGAAATCCGTGACCCAGTTAAGTGTATTGTTTTGAGAAGCTGTGAAATTGTTTACTTTGGATGGTGAGCAAGAGAGGTGGTTTAATGAATCCTAGATGTTAAATCCTAGATGTTTTCACTGTCTAAAAGGCTGTCTGCCTGTCAGTTTTTCTACTTGTATTTGAAAATAATGAAAATACTGAGCATGCTTTGAAAGTTGTGGAAGACAAATGTGAAGTAATATCTGGGAGGAATTCTGCTAACCTTATCTGATCATTACTGACGACTGCAAGGACAAGTTCTGATAGGTTGCAGAGGTAATTTTCTCCAAGTCGCTCTTTTTCAATGTTGTTTCTAAGGAAATTGCCACATTATTTTGGCATGTCATCACAAGATTCAAGGCATAATTTCATGACATAGATGACTTGATTCCGTGGCTCGTTGCTTCTCAAGAGGTGGTCCCAGTTCTTCTTCTCATATATTTTTTAGTGGATAATAATAATTAAATGTGAAAAATGCCTACATCATTTTTGAAAATATGATTTAGTTCTTTTGGAAGGGTCAGTCTTCTCCTATTTAAGCTCCCTAAGCAGTCTCACAGGAATGAGAGCAAATACAAGACAGTGGCAGGAGTGTGTGGCAGGGATTTAGCAGGAGCAAGACTATACCCTAAGGTAGCCCTTAGCTCATCTCTGCAGCATCATCTAACTGCATTCTGAGATTACATCAGTGGGAGAACAGTTAAAGGATGTGAATCTACACACCTCTCTCTTAATCGATGATACTTCATCATTTCTCACATCTCCAGATTTACACGCTCCTGTTTATAGAAAATGAGCTGAAAAAAGAGGTTTTAATGACTGGGTAGTAAATGAGAATAAGGAGGCTGTTTTTATTCTGGAAGTTATAGATTGATATACTGGAGATAGATAAATAATACTAAAGGGGAGAATGAAATCCCAGAGGAACACTACTTGAGATTAGTTTGATCATTTAGATAGTATTAAGAGTTGCCATGATGTCTATCAAGACGGTGATAGGTATCAATGATAAAGTGGCAGTGATAACTACGTAGCACAGCCCACCTACTGTGTTTAATTGTGAATTCGAAATGAGTTCCATACTATTGCTGTTTGTGTTATTTATTGCTCTTAATGAAACAGTGGAATGTAGAACTTCATATTAAAAAGACCATAATCTGCACAATGCTGCATGCTATTTGCCTGTCTCTCTGGCAAGAGACTCCGCATCCCTGTTTCCCTACTACCTCCTTGATCTGCTTTTTTCTGTTGTATTCTGCATTGCCCTCTCTGAACACAGCATCTGTCCTGCTCTTGATCTGCGAAATGATCTTGCTTTTCTTATTTAAATTCGTCCTGCACGGTTATTTAATCTATTGTAAAATAATCAACTTATCCAGGTATCTAACTTATTTATATGTATGTGATAGGTAGGGTGGTATATTGATGGAGGAATTGAAAACTACACACATATATGAACCACATGTCTGTCATCAGTCTTTCTGCTTCTGCTCTTATTATGGTTTATTATCCTGTCTGTGCATGACACGTGAAGTTACTTGGGGCAAGGTTTATCTTTTTCTGATGCCAGAAGTACTGTTTAAACCTGAACAAAAATATATGTAAGGCAGTTATAAGGCGAAATCCAGATAATCCAGTTAGGGTTAAGCTGATAATTATCTTTCAGCAGTGACTAGTGGCCTGAGACCTGAAATGGTGCCAGTCTGAAATGTTATGAATAGTTGGAAGGTGATGAGTAAAGTTTCTTAAGTTGCTCAGAGTCATTACGCAGTGCTGTGTATAGGGCTAATGAGATTCTGGCAATTGTAAAAGAAGAATAATCAGAAGAAACAAGACGGTAACAATCCTGTCACTGTAGTCATCTAACTGCAAAAATTGAAAGCCTGAGGGAGAAGATGAATTCAGACCTGGTAGGTGTCTGTATTATCTTGCTCAGAAAAATGAATATATCTAGCACCCTGTACAATAAGGAATTGCCTCCATGACTACAGGAGTGTGAAAGGTCCAATGCTTCCTTGGTCTTTGTGGCTGTAAAGGCTAATTTTGCTTTTAAAGAAAGAAATTGCAGCAACAATAACAACAACAACAACAATAATAATAATAATAATTGGCAACTGTATTATGCCTTCTCTGTAATCTATCCTTACTATTGCTTATCACACCTGGTGAGTCTGTTAAAGTTTCAGAATATTAGTTTGCTCTTGAGGGAGGGTAATCTATTATCAGTTTTTATCTTTCATTCAGTTTTTGTGAGTTTTAATTTGGGTAAACTGAACCACCTAGATTTTTTTTGCAGGGCCTCGAATGTGGTTCATGTGTGGTGAAATTTTGAATGGTAGAAGTAAAAGCAGCCAAATACATTTGAAACTAGAGTGACCTGTTGTGAAGTTTCATCCCTTGGAGCACAAAATATTTTTAAACTTATAAATGAGATTCATTATAATATAAAACTAGCCTGGGCCATGTAGTCAAGAACGTACCTTAAGAACAATCCCTCCCTAATGGGAAATGGTCGGAATGACCTAAAAATATTTCCCATCTCAAACTTCCATAGCTTTTTGAGGGTGATAATTATGGGTGTGTTGCAGTGGGAAGGAGGCAACTGGTATAAATATGGGCATACTACAAGTGGGGTGATTGATGAAAATCATATGCCTTTTTCTTTGAACAATTTGATCAAATAAAGGACAGATACTTTAAAACTGTATTTTACAATGCAATACTTCTTAACAAAGCTTCAGTTTAGTGCTGTGATAGAAAGGAAACAGACTGACTCACAGAAAACTGAGATCATTTCTTGGATTGCATCTGAGTGTGAAAATATAAAGTTGACATTATGGAAGCTATGAAGTGTTTCTTACAGTGCTATAAATGAATCACTGGCATTGACAGGAAGAAATTGAATAAGTTCATGATGGGAAACAAGTTCTGTTATGAGAAATACTGTTTCTGCTTTAATTTTGTTTTTTATTTCTTCTTCCCCTCCCCTCTTTCCCTTTCAGGGTAAATGGAAAGCTGGTGGCACTGAAGGTGATTAGATTACAAGAAGAGGAAGGGACCCCATTTACCGCTATCAGGGAAGGTATGCACTCACATTTAATGATTATACACGGGGTTGTTTTTTTTTTGTAATTACAATGCACTACTTATTTCTGTGCCATGCTGTAGTGAATAGCTCAAGAATTCAAATTATATGGTTATGTTCTCCGTAGGAAGAAACTTTGATGCTTCAAAAACAAAGCCTCTGGTGTGGGAGATCTTGTTAAAGAATACAGCTCTGCCTCTGCTTTGGCTCCTCTTAGATTTACTATACAAATGAGTACTTAAGAGCGTGTTTAAGGTGGGTGTGAGGAGTCACTCTGGAAGATGAGGGAACTGTGTAAGTTGTGCTTCTTGCCTGCAGGCAGCACCTAAGATGAAGGTAGATGTAATTTTTCGTATACCAACAGCATGAAGTGAAGACAAGCATTTATTGATGAAGGCAATCAGAAGATCAGGGAGCAAAAATACAGATATCTTAGAAGCTGTGTGTAGTTTGAGACTAGCTTTTGTTTGTTTTGCCCTCCCCATGGACTCTAACTTGCGTGGCTTGGGAATGACTCTTATCTAGCGCACTCAGAGATGCCTGTCATGCTTTCTGCTCCGCTCCTTTATCCTTCCTTGTCAGCCTCTCGTGGTCCCTACTGACGGCTGCTTTATCTGAGCCTGCCTGTGTCGAGCTCCTTTGCAGAAATTGCTGGATGTGCCTTCTCTGCGTGGGCCTTCTCTGGTAGAAGGTACTAAAAATGAGCCTTGGTAGGGAAATAATAAACAATTTACCAGCACACCACTGATTCAGACACAGCTGAAGTTGGTAGTGAACTAAAGAGACCAGACTCTTGTGTCTTTTGAGGGACCTTTTAAAACTGTGCTGACTATCTTGGCATAATTTCCGTGGTGGGATGAGCCAGGGAGGTACCACAATGTCAGCCCTCACGGGGTCCACAGCGTGGCCCTGCATGGGAGGTGTGTGACTTTGTGGCCATCGCAGCCGCAGTCCCAGCAGCTGCAGCTCCCTTGTCCCTTGCTCCTGCCTATGTTCCTGCAGCATCTGCTGTACTCCATTTGTATGTACAATGAGCCCATTTTGGGGTGGACTGGGCAATCCATGTTTCATGTGATTGGCACCCTGAAGTTAGAAGCCTTTAAAGTACTGTGGGTTTCCATCCCAAGGTTGTGCATTTTAAAGGGGGCCCTTTCACAAAGGAGGGAAAACCGTGGGTGGCCAATTTATGAAGGAATTTCAGCAGTTCTTCTGTATGCCTTTGTTTGAGTAATAATTATTGAATGATCTGACACATTTATTCATAATGATATATATTTTATCTGTGAGCTGTCTGTCCCCGCAGCTGTGCCGCGATAACGAGGTGTGCAGAGGGTTACGAGCACAGCTTTCAATATTTGTAATGCTGAGTTCAAGGCATAACAGCCTATGTTTCAAATATGTTTATTGTTCTCCAGGATTTTAGCTGATGTGGTACTGACTTAATAAGAAAATAGTAGATACGGCTTTCTTGTGCCTTTTTAGTGACACTTAAAAGGTTTTTTAATGTGAGCTTGGTCTAGATGAAAGTTTATAGCATTATAACTGTCACATACAGTATAATGTGTTTTCCTTCATAAATAGTTTGTTGTGTGAGCTCAGTATAAATAGGTATTTGTTAGGAGCAAGAGGAGAGATTTTTCCACTTGATTTTTTTTTTTAAATTATAAAGGCATACTTGCATGAAAATACTTTTCACACTGTCATTGGAGAAATTTTCCTTTTAGCCATGACTACAGCACTGTGGTTGAATCCCGTTGAAATTCTGGTACTTTAATATTAGTAGAACAAAGCTCTTCTGTAGAAAAGCTCTAAAAGTTATTAATGAATATATATTTTCTTAAGTATGTGGCATCTCACTGATTTTGATGGAACTATATGCATCTGTTGTATTTCTAAGTGTTCATCTAGGCTGGGACTAGATCCAAAGAGTATTAGGCTAATGAGAGGGTTTTTTCTCAGCTTTTGTAGGTGGGTCAAACTCAGGTTATAGGTTGGTGGTTTGTGGCCTTTTTTTGGTAAATGCAATCCTGTCCCCTGGGTAGTGGAATTTCATTCAGATCTGTGGGACCTATCAGTAGAAATACAGCCCTGTATGTTTTACACCATATAGAAGTTTACATGATGTGTAAGATGGGAAGGGGAAAAAAAGTCTGTGTCTAGCTTGGCGTTGGATTTTCTGCTGTTTGTTTTGATTTCGTCAGAAACAAATATTAGGGACAGAAAAGTATGGAAGGCAGTATTAAAACTGTAGCTTTCAGAAGGTAATCTCAGTGATGTTGTGCCATACCCCTATTATTTGACAGTAACACTACAGCTGTGGACATCACTAGCAGGGCCCAAGGAAGCTGTTCCTTTCCTCTTAGCAGCATCTAATCCTTCTAGGGCATGCTGGGTTCTGTAATGCAGCTGTGGCTGATCTTGGCTACATGGGTGGAAAAAAAATAGGAACAAGAAATGCTTGTATAAGCTCTTGAAGTTATCTGATAAGTTTGAGACGGAAAAACAGTAAGAATGGGACACTGTGTTAAGCAGATTTTCTTGATCTCTGTTGGCTTGCTGAAGTCTCCAGCCCTGTGATTTAGACTGGGACAATTAGAACAAAGGCAAATACCACTGAAGATGAGGTCAACTTCTAATTTCAGTTATCTGAGGAGTAGTGTTGCTCTAATCAAAACATGCATGTATGGTATCGTGAGCCAGCGGTCTGTTGGAGGGCGTTTCTTTCCAAAGTCTTTCATACTGGAGAAACCAGGCAGGTTTTGACCTTGACTTATTCCTTATTTTCTAATTTGCCATCGATACAAGGCAAATTCAGGTAGAAGTCTAGGTATTTTTGAATTAAAACTACTGTAAGTAAGTTGTTTAACGTTTCTCATGGTTTCTTGGGTGAGAAAAAGAGAGGAAATAGCATTCCTGCACTGGGATGCTGTGTGATGTTAATTAGGGGGAAGTTACAGGCTGAAATCTTAAGCAGTGGTCATGCTGAGGGAATTTTGTAGCTGCCTGTGTACAGGGAAGCATATTGTTACTGTTGTGACAGCAGCAGAATGAAGCTCAAAGAAAAATAAAACTACAAAGAAGAAAAGACTAAGAGAAGTAGGAAAATGCAAGACACAAATATGGAATAGGTGACTGCGGAAGCAAGCACTAGCTTGGTTGAAACAAAAAATGGAAGGAAAAGTAAAAAAATATAAAATGTCCCAGTAAAGCTGCTTAAGAAAAATCACAGTTAATGAGCGGGGAAGATTTAGCTGAAACTTTGATTAAAGCTTACAATTCTGCTTTTACGGCAGATGTGGGTTTGTGTCTTCTGCCATTTATCAAAGTTACACAGGTTTGCATGAAAGCAGGTGACTGTGGCTTATTTATCAGTGCTGCTCAGCTCTCTATTGAATTTCTAGAACAAAATTTAGGAGTCGCTGTGCTAAATGTTCTTTCAACTTGGTCTGATTCAGTTGTACCAACTTATTGATGCTTTCATTTAGTGGCATGCGGTTTACAGGACGTTTCACTATGAATTTAACTCACTTAGTCTGGGATAATCTAATTTACCTCTGAAGAGCCTGAGAAAAAGAAAAAAAAAAGAGAAAAAAGAGCAACTGATTGGATGTGTATACCTGAGTGGGTTAAACTTGTGTGGTTTTCTGATCACATATGTATGAGTGATGCAGGCCACCATATTACTGTTGTATTCTAAACGGGCCTGCAGTTGGGATATCTGAGCCAGTATGAAGTCTGAAAGTTGTTTGCACACTATTTCCTCATTTAAACTAAATTTGTCAAAATACAGGTTAGCAAACGATTCATTTTCTGTGTTAGTGTAGTTGTGGTTTATTCTTTTACTGCAACTTTCGTTATCAGCTGTTCAGAGATGTTTCAGCATCAGACTTGAAATGTTATTAAATCCACTGCAGCCAGCAGAAAAGTTCACTGACCTTAACTTTTATCTCAGTTATTTCATTCCCCTAATTTCCTGTAATATCATACATTCATCTAGGCTAAATACTGAACTGTGCAGTAGATTCTAATTCTGGAATCAACTTGATTTACTATTCTGTAATTATCAGGTTTGATTTCTGAGTAATAATATTCCTTATATCCAGCATGACAAAGATTTTGCTTTTTGGGTATGTATGTAGACAACCATCCCTTGGTTTTATTGCTACCTTGCTTGTGAGGTTAACTTGCTTACCGTGTTCCTTTCTTGGGCAGTAAAATGATTTCTTCCCCATCCTAATCACGAAAACTGGTTTGTAGTTGGTTTTCATTTTCCACACTTGGAAATATCGCTGTTCCTTTGCTATGTTTAATTTGATTTACTATTAGTAATTAAACTCTATTCTAGTGTTCTAGTATATGATGATGTTTCATTTTCCAAAGGCCTAGATGGTGTTTCAAAGCAGCACCCAAACCAGGCATGTTTTGTCGATATTTTTGTACTTTGCCATTTAAATGCCATGATTAGGCAACTTTTAGGTTATTTCTCTCTTTTTATTAATTTTTGAATTTACATCTTGTAATTAATATGTATTTTTACCTATTTGTATTTCACATTTAAGTGTTCGGGTTAGAGACTGTTGCTATATCTTCAGTTTGACCATCGCCCAGATAATAATTTTCCATCTACTCCAGTGTTGAAGGCCGTTACCTTAGTGCTGCATGTGGACAGCAGCGTGCAAAAATAGCACACAAATGCTTTGGAAACAGCCAGCTGTCTTGCATTATAAAATTACAAAGAACATAGAATTTTCTTAATGAATTTCCTTAAGTTAAATTTTTAAAGAGCAGTTCATCATGCATACTGAAGAAGTTTGTTTTGTGACTTGGACAAAACGTAATGCATTTGAGTACCAGTGTAGAGAGGGGAGGAGAGATGCTTAATTCTTGGCCACAAAACGTTGTCAAAAGTCTTTGAAGTTTCAGGCCTTTTCCTTCCATATCTCACCGCATGGGAAGAAGAGAAACAAAACGTGAAAACCTTAGAGGATCTTTAAGAAAGAAATGCAAGTCCACCTTTATGCCCCAGACTGGACAGACTTTCTGAGGTTGGGAGGTTTTCTGAGGCCTCCCCTTCTGAAGTTGTCAGGCTGGAGGGGATAAATCTTCACAAAACTTTTATCTGTGGAAAACTGAAGCAGAGTAATGGCTAAGAAAGAAGTACAGGGAAGATCAGCATTTTTCCGTGAGAGAGCTCTTACCTAAGTGAATGTGTAATTTATTGCATGGTGTTTCTCATAGGTGCACAATGGAAAATACTGCTTTGTAGTAACAATACTGCAAGTGATGTAAAGCAGCTGTGCTTCTGTATTATCCAAGAGAAATAGCACAATCTGTACCAGTACCATCTAAGGAAGGGCTACAGAAAATTATATTTTTACTCAGTAGATATAATTCTTGTGACCTCATATTAATTTATTACCGGAGTTATTGCACGCACTTCCCAGCTCAGTGATTTTTGACTGATATATAGCATAATGATCTTTACAACTTTAAGTCAACAAATGACCTCATTGCACTAGTTAGATGACTCACGGTGATAAGCCTCCTATTCATTGTATTAGAGTAGGTCTGGAAGGTTGTAGGCTGTAGGTCAAGGGCACAGTGAAACAATATCTGCCTATTTTTTTTAAGAGTCATGGTTGGCTGATCTACTGGTAGAAGGTAAACATGAAAATTGTAATGGGACTCCCGTCTTCGTCTGCCAGTAAGGAGTAAATTCTTTTTTTTTTTTTTGGAAGTTAAATCATCCTCTTACAAAATATAAACCTATTCTTCCTTTTATGCAGGGTTTGTTTTTTTTTTTTAATGATTATTTTTTTTTAATTAAGGAAGCTTGACAGCTGCTTTCTTTTGAGTGATAGGAGTTTGGAAGACTTTCACATTTCCTTCAAAAGTCCAGTCAAGAAATTTAAATTTCCGTAACTGAAATGCCTGAAAGCTTCATATGTGTCTGGCTCAACAAGCCTCAGGGAACTTCAAGAGATTACATTTGAGATTACAGAGATGTAACTATTCTGAGCATGTATGTTGCATGAGTTACTATAGGGGTTTTGTGTCTTGATGTTTTTAGAGTCTGAAGATAAGTTCACTCTCCACATTGCTTTGGAGCATTTAAGTAAAAAAGGGAAAGGACAGTAGCTTGGCTGTAGCTTGGGGAACTTTTTCATTGCCTAAAGAGTTGGCAGAGCTGGTGCCTACTGCAGGCTAAATAGCTACAGCTCAATTAACTGTAAAGTCCTTGCAAAGCCAATGCAGCTTGTAGTCATAACAGCTTTGTTTTTCAGTGTTGTTAAAAATAAAACACATGAGCCAAGAACCTCTGGGACACTTTGTCGCTGGATATTTAAGGTCAAGAAGTATTACAAAGTAAAGAAACTCCAGCAATTTTAATTTCTCTGTCTGGTCTCTTTCTGTTACGGGCATCCTGCAGCCTCACCCAAACTGTGTGCTTCCTCAAAGTAAAACGGGAATACAAGATTTCCAAATTAAGACAGGTTGGGCTTCAAAAACTGCAGTACGTTTGGAAAAGGATATTCCTGGAGCCTTTCTTGTAAAATGAAGTCAGCTTTTAAAATTTCCAAGACTGTTGGATGTTACCTATTATTAAATATGTTGTCATGTTGTAGAGAAGTGTATATTAATTCTCATTGAACATTAATAATAGAAAAATTACCTTTAATTTCTGGAGTTTTTGTGACTGAACATTTTTTTGATAGCTCAGATTTTTCAACCATATTTCATTTGTGCTTTCTCCTGCATGTGCGTTTGCGTGCATTTGCATATGTCTGAGAGGAGCACGTTAGATCCTCGGCACTGTGGAGCTTCGAAGCAGCAGGAGCTTTTGCCTTTATTCTGCTTTCCCTCCTGCTGTTCTCCCCAGCTCTGACTGGCTGCTAATTTTTTTTTACTGACAGTATTCATTTACCTTTCTCTGAAAGCAGTTGGACTGACGGGCTGAAACAGATGAACTGATTTTCTGGTCATCTCAGATGAACATGGGAGAGCTAATAGTTTCCCAATCACCGATACAGTGCGAGTGGTTACTGTGATGTTATTGTGTCTTGCTCATCTTGCTCTTTAGTGTGTCCAAATTGCGCTGTGCTCCTTCCTCACTTCTTTTTGGTGGACCAGGTGAAGGCTTCTGTCCATGTAGGGTGCTTAGAAACAGTAGAGTGATAAAGTCTGTCCTGCTTGTTTCTTTGTTCCTTGCTATTCATAGGCTGAGCATAGCCTTTCCTTTGGTGTGTTTTTTCTTTTTTTTTTTTTTTTTTNTACCCTCTAACATATTAGCACTTCTCACAATTATAAAACATTCAGGAGAGCTGGGATTATATACATGCAATATAAATGATGGTGTTTCCCTTTGAGAATAGTGATATAAATTTTAAACTTTATAATGAACTCCCATCATGCGGGAAAAGTTCCATGTTTTCCTGAAAAGTACAAATTCCAAATTATCCAGCTTTATAGAGCTAAATTTGTTCCACAGAATATTCTGTCCCCTCTGTCCTCCTCCTGTTCCCCCTCCAATATTTTATCTGTAGCCTGCTGAGATGGAACACAGCTGTATCAATTGAGCCTTCATTCAGTACTTTTGATGTGCAAGCTGTGACCTTCTTCTGGCTTTTGTTCTTGGGCACAGTTCAAGCAAGAAAAGAATGGGGTGACACTTTGAGGATTTAATTTTTTTTTAATTTTTCCCAATATCATCATTTTGCCATCAGGAATCCTTTCTCGTGCTTGTTATCAGTTAGCTTAATGGCAGACCTTTCAGACTCTGCCCTACTTCCACTGAAGAAGTTGTCTGTGCATCTTCAGTATTCACATAGAAGGTGTTGGGTAAGGGATCTGTTGCTAGATCCAGCGCTAGAAGGTTACAAATCCATTCATTCAGGGGCGCCAATGAATCCTTCTCAGTAAGGCATTTGCCTACAGTTTCCTGAGTTTCAGGGCTCTCTGACTTGGCTTTTGGTCCTCCTGGGGCCTTCTGCTTGGAGCAGTTTTCCTCTGCTTGAAAAACGTTCCTTCTCTTCTCTGTTTAATGTGGGAGTCAGAACTGTTGCCTTACGGATTTGTCTGGTCTGCTGTTCTTGCTGTCCCTCATAGTATGATGGGAAGGGTAGAAAAAAAAGATTGCAATTACAGAATATGGAGGATAAAAAGAGGGTGGCAATCCTTTCTTCATATATAACTAGAATATGTAATTATAAGCCATACAGAACCCTTATCCAGCCCTCGTGGCTTTCTTGTTTGAGTGGAAGTTGGTGAGGGTCAGTCGTTTTATGCTGTATGCATATTTAACCTCCTCTCAGACTACATGCTACCATCATAACACGTAGAACTAAGTTAATCCTGCTCCGAGTAGCATTAGTTTTTACCCTGTGACCATATCCCAGTTGGAGTGGATTGAATTGGTGACACAGATGCTAGATGGTTGTTAATATGAATGGAGATGCTACCAAGTGATGGCGTCTCAGCTTGAATTGCTTAGGGAGATGCCTTCCAAGTGCCAATACCTTCCATGGCCACCTGGTGAAATAAAACTTTGATATCATCTGATGTTGAGGCAAAGAAATGTCTCCTGAACCTAGCCAATTATTCAATTTGTTTTTTCTTTGTTATATC
Organism: Anarhynchus alexandrinus; assembly: GCA_008711295.1. Classification (NCBI taxonomy): domain Eukaryota; kingdom Metazoa; phylum Chordata; class Aves; order Charadriiformes; family Charadriidae; genus Anarhynchus; species Anarhynchus alexandrinus. The sequence goes on from VUYV01000012.1 coordinate 7,019,439, forward strand.
TCCCTTTTGTGAAAGGAATAATCGTAGCAACAGTATCATTTAGCCTTGTTTAAAGCGGGGGCTTTAAATCTGCTCAGAGACATTTGTCTTTGTCAAGACCTCCGAGTGCTTTGTGTGTGTTTTTCCACTGCTGTGTGCTGGATTTTGAAAGTATTGGAGCGAGGTGGCAAGTCAGTGTTTGAAACGGTTCGGTTAGCTTGAGTTTTCTCCTTACTCTTTTGTGCCTGTTAAACTAGTAGGTGACTGTTGTATATCAGCAGAACTGGTTTCAGCTTTGGGTAAATGCAAAATAAGGATGTGACAAGGTTGTCTGGTTTCCTGGTGTTAATACTCCCCCCCCCCCCCCCAAAGNCACTACATGTATGCAAAAAAGTGTGTGGGCGTATTATATATATTGTGTGTAACATCTCTTGTATGTCTTAATAACTTTACACAGAAATTTGATTAGCCCTGTCCCCCAAACAACCAAAGCCTTTGTGAAGGGCTACGTGCTGGCTTTGGTCAACCCAGGGAATGTCTAATGTGAGTTGGATATGTACCCACCATCTAGATAAAGATAAAATGCTTCCTGTGAAAGATGTCCTTTTTGTCAGAAGTTGTGTCTGAGACACGTGGCAATCTTGCTACTGACTAGAGTCATCATTCATAAACACGTTATCAGAACGATTTTTGATGTTTTTAACACAGAAAGTTCATGAATGAATTAGCCTAATTCTCCTGATGTGTGTAATTTATTTAGAAATATGGTATGTCTTGGTTCTTCAGGCACGAGTATAACAATGAAGATGTGCATGTCCTAATGCTGGATCCACAACGGTGCCTTTGTTTCCAATGCTTTTGTCTCCATCCACAGCACAACTACTTTTTTTTTTTTTTGCCTTTGAATAAAACCCAACTAATTTATTGCAAATTTGTAACTTCTTTATAAGCAGGTCCTAAAATGAAGCACTGTTAGTCCCTTTCCAGACACAAGATACTATTCTGTCTTAGTATCTATATAAACCACTCTCATATGAAAGGGAGATTCTTATTTGCAAATGATGGGACCATGCCTTCAGAAGAGGCTTGCTAGTTGAGAAGACAGGCAGCCTGAAAGAGGATGAAGCCACTGCAGTATTTTGCTCTGTTGCCTTTTATTCCCATCTTTTGTGGGAATGATTCAATTCTTCCCTAAATATGTTGTTTATTCAGGGAAGTAAAAAATCCCAGTACGGTAAAATGATGTGTTTAGATCACTGTACTTTGCTTAAGATATTAAACGTGAATTGTTTCTAAACTTAAAAATACTTGGGAAATATTTTCAGTAGCCTACAGCTTTGTGCTGGCATGAAATACGACAGTAGCCACTGTAGTCAATAAGAAGGATGCAGTAATACCTTCCTCACAGGAGGAAAAACATCAGTTATAATCAAAACAGTGAAAAATGTGTTAGCAAGTACATCTTATACTGAAATTGTATATCTGAGGAAAAAAAAGACATTCTTTCTTTTCCTCCATTTTTTTTTTGTTTTCTTTTTCTTTTTTCTTTGGTCTAGTTGTTGCTGGAGGCTACAGGCACAGTTGTCTGGGTCAGGCTATTCCCTCAGGAGACAGCACCGCTCCTTTTCCTCTCTTGTATTTTTCCATAGGCTGAAGATTGCGTTGCAAATATTTTAGTTAAATTTTTTGGGTTTTGCTGTGAGAGGTGGGAGATTTATCATTCAGGAATTACACAGAGCTGAAATGCATGCTTCATATTGGGATCTCATCTTGCAGCATGGGTGGAGTTACCGCTTTCAGGCTTTATAGTCAATATGAAGAGAGTAGTGTTTCAAAATTAGAAATTGACCTTTACTGTCTTCTTCAAAGCAATGAAAATGAATATCCATGTTATTTTACTTTGGAATGTTCCTCCCGAATAAGCAATATGAAAAAAAAGAAGCTGATAATATATCACTTTTTTCTGCTGAGATGAAGGGGAACTGGATGGTTCAGAGACTGGTAATAGGATATCATGACCTTCCACCTCTGACCCATTTATTAAAATACAAGCTATGACAGTGGAGTCTAAAAGTCATCAGTATGGGATATACAGCTGTTAGAATCTGGAACAGTGTATTTCTGAATTTTTAAGGTCTGGGCCACTTGTCCAGAAACTTCCACCACTTCTCAGCTGGCAGTAGGTTTAGCTGGAGATAAGCGAAAAGTGAACTAAGAACAAAAAGAACGTAGGAAGCCTCATAAATAAGGAAGTATTAGCTGTGCTAAACTTGGTGACTTGTATCTGTTCTAATCTGTTATAGCTTATTTGTCCTCCTTGTTTTGTGAAGCTTGATTCAGAGTTCCCTTAATGAATGCAAAAGTGGTACCAACCAGTTCTCTTTGACTTACTTTGGGATGTTAGGAAGGGGTTAATGTGAATAAGGATGTTGTGGATTTTGCTGTAGAGATGTTGCTCAAAGCTTGTACTGTCAACGAGAGCTAATTTTAAGCATTTAATGTTTTGCTCTGGATCTCCTGTGGAAGATTCCTAACACCCTTTTTGTTTCTATGGCCAATTTAAGCTGAGAGTTGGTTATGTGAAGCCCATCTTAGTTGTACAGCTCAGGTAATTACATAACAAATATCCTCAGGTTCTATTTAGTCTTAATTATCCCCTGGTTTTCCCTGAGCAGAAGCAGTCAAGAAAGTGGTAGGAATCTTGGTGTACCACCATGCTGGCTTTGCAGACAAGGTGATAGCAGTGCCAGCGTGTCTAGCTTCCATCTGAAATTATCCTCCCTTCCCTCATATCTCCTAGAACTTCAGAGGACAAAGTAACCCAAGTTACTGTGATAGGTTAAATACAACTAACTGGAAAAAAATGAAAACTGTACTTCCAAAGTAAAAAGAAAAGCTATTAAGACAATATATTTTGAAGTTCTAGTATGGAAGCAGTCAAAATTGACCTACTTTTATGTGGTCCAAATATTTCCGCAATTTTATAACTGGAAAAAAATGTAATCTAGTCTACTTTTTACACATTTCACCCTCATACGGCAGGATAACATACACACACAATTACATCCTTTTCCCGTATTTCTTTGAAATCCAGGGCGCACGCTTGCTGTTTGGTGGGCTCCGAGTGTTCAAACAATGTGTTTAAGACTGATGGGAACACTTTCATACAAACATTCACTGGATTGTGTGAGAGTTTTACTAAGAAAACGAGAAGACGCAAACCCCAAACATTTAGCACATATAAACTCTGGACAAGATGAAAATCTGCTTTTGTCGTTTCATTTCTGTTTTTCTCAGCGTAGCAGTGCCTACATTGCTGCCGGTAGGAAACTGCCAGTTCCTGAAGGGGTTTCTAACTCAAAGCAAAGCCCAGCAGGTCATAGGCCCATTGACAAAAAGCTGTAAAGAACTTTCACACTTTTCCAGTTACTTTATCTCAATGTATTTGTGGTCCTAAAAGATATTTTTCAATTTGCGATTGCGTGTTTCTCAGAAAGTCTTGGTTATAAAGCTGACATGGTTGAAATACTGGCTTTGCATCAAGATTTCTAACAGAATTAACATTTGAATCACTTGAGGCCCTATTCACAAGGCAGAGGACTATTTGCATAATCAAAAATGCTTTATTTTGCATGCCAGTGGAGAAGCTAAGGATTGTAGCTGTGGCTCACAAACAAAATTCAAGTGATAGGTATTGATGTGTGTCTGTATGCTGCTGTCTCTCAGCCTTGCTTGCACAAATAAGCACAAACCTTTATAAAGGCAAAAGAAAAGATTTTGGAGCAATGTATAGTCTCCATTCAAAGCCTGATTAAACAGGCTTTGCTTAAGTTATCAGTGTAAGAGTTAGATGGACTTCCCACTCTACAAAGTGTGGATAAGTGTTGGGGGCACTGTTTCGGCTGGGTTGTTGTGAGGGGATGGATGTCTTTCTAAAAATACGCTCAGTAAAAATTTATGAGCTTGAAAATTGCTCCTTCTATTGAGGAGGTCAAACTAAATAACCTATAAGAGTATATATCTGCGGATAATGGGTTCAAGACTTAAGTCTTAACACCTTTCTGTCAGATTTCTGCCAGTAGCCCAAGAGGCTTATGAATTGTTTTAATAACCTTCCCGTCTTGCCATCAGCCCATGCCTTCATGTTTTTCATTCATTTTTATGGCTGTGGACAAGAAAGTACAACGTCACATTCAAATAATTTGTTTCTTTGCACGTGAATAACTCCTGATCAGAGTTCAAGAGCATGAAGCAACTTCTAACCTCTCTGAAGCAATAGGAGACCTCTGGTCCTTAAAGAACCTCTTAGGTATCAGGGGATTTTATTCCTTTCCTTTTTTCTAGAATGAACTTCTGTTATGTTGTTGCTGTTAAAGCAAGTTCTTTTGTGGAGTTTAGATGACGGAAGTTTTAGTTCCACGAAGAAATTTGGGTTCTAATTATTGCAACTTCAGATTATTTGACCTTAAAAAGGCATATGATGTGACCCAGACTTTTACTTGCTAATGTATATCAACTAATTGAATAAAAAAGTCATTGAGGCATAATATGAATTTTTAAACAAATTTTGTGACATTTTCAAGTCTTAATTGACTTCCTTTTAGATGGATTGATTTTTTTTATTTTTTTTAGTAAGGGACTTGAAGCTTTCATTATCAGTGCTTGTTAGTTCTAATTAAATCCCTTTATTTAAAAATATTCTAATTAAAAGCTTGAGGTTTAAATAAAAAAATAAAATAAAATTAGGTTTAAATTAAATGGAAAACATCTGGGATAATAGATATGCTTCAGAAAAGAGAATCTGTGTTTTTGAGCCTTCAGTATCACAGTATGAGCTTTTATTCTGGTGTGTGTTTGTTGTTTGTTCCTTTGAAATTATACTTCTGGAGTAAAAGTATTTCTCGGGTGCATCTAGGTCTGGAAATTAGAATAGAGATTGCGTTAATCTCTATTCTTAGGATTTTAGGTTTCAAAATACTTAAGTGTAAGCACACTATTAAGAGGAGTATGTCCTATTCTGTACATTGCTTTGGAGCTGTCAGCAAAAAGGTGGGTTTTACTCTGTTTCATACATCCAAGTTCTCTGCAGAGTTTGCTGTTTTTACGGTTGACTGAAGTGCATAAATTTAAAGCAGTTCAGTTTCTCATTCATTTGTTATAATTACAAAGGCCATTAACCTTCTAAAATCATTGACAGAATTATAAATCTACATCTTTGAGAATTATGTAAACAAGTTTATAAAAGTTCCTCGAGTTAAATGAAAGCCAAACTGTACAAAAGGATTAGGTTTTATTAACAGCACTTGTTAAAGCCTAAAAAACTGTTGGAAAAACACCTGCAGATAATTATACACTCCTTCATGGCAGCGACACCACCACAGTTCCTATGATGTGTAGCATTCGTATAGTTAAGGTTAAAGATACCTCCAAGATACGGATACGCAACCATAGTTTCTTCTCAAATGAGTGGTAGTTCTTAATATTTTACATGTAGCTTATCGTGGTCACAGAGAACTTCGGGAGAGGAGTGTCTTTTACTGCCTCAGATGAGGTTTGTTTATCTGTAGAGATCTTGTCTGTTTGTTTTGAATGTTACCAGGTTGTCATATGTAAGCATCCTAACCAGCTGGGGGACACACATTTTGATGGGCCTGTTGAAGTCTGTGATCTGTCATCGCCGGGATGCTGAGCCCTAATTAGAAATAAATGAGTAGTGTTCCTGTGCCTGTTTCATGGGCTGATCTTTCCCATTTCTGTTTGGGAATATAGGTTTCATGCTTTCATAGGGCTGGTGCTATTGAACTGAAATACTGAACTGAGGTGGGAATTCAGGGAGGATGTTTAGCCTTGTGAGCGTTAGCACTTTGGCTGCCACTATTTTAATATGCATATCTGAACTGGAATGTGCTCTTAGACTTTCAGATGTAATCAGTTCTTGATTTTTAGCCAAAGCTTTTTGGCATGCGTTGGAATAGGGATTTAGTATTCCTCATTTACTAAGTTCCTTCAGAGGTGCAGTTTACTGTTGCAAAGTGTCTGATGTAGCACATACACTGACTAGCCACGCTGATGGAGGAAAGAAATTCATTAGCATCTATGTGTACTTGCTTCTGTCCTAAATCCTGTGACCTTTTTGAGATCAGACTGTGTTCCCTTGGCAGAAAAACTCAGCCCATGAGATTTGGTGGCTTTGTTGAGGTCATTCTTTGATTTACTTGGGATGAGGTGGTGATGAGCAGCAAATCACTAGTAAAGAGCTCCAAGGACTTCGTAGTGGTTGAGCTGTGTTTTCCTGCATATTAAGATGTTCTCACTTTAGTTTTAGAGACTAAAAATGTGTTCGACCTTTTGTGGTATCTCAAAATAGTTGCAGATGAACTTGCTTCAAGAGTTGCTTGGAAAAGGCTTATGTAGAGCGAAATGTGTGCCAAAGACTTTTAGAGGTTCAGAAACTGCTTTAAAGCAGCGATGGTTTTGTTATATTCCCAAACCTTGGTCTTATGGGCATACCATTGTTGCTTACACTGGAAGTGCTCAACTTCTGTGCAGTTGCACAGCACTAGGGAGTCTCGCGTCTGTGTTTGGGCAGATTTTTTTTTGATTCAGTTGGTGAAATGATAGAATCTCGTCTTTGACCATGCAATACTGGTACATCTATAAAGAGATTACATCCAGTAGCTCTGTGATGTTCAGGTTTCATACTGGCAATATGCTGATATGCTGAATGATCTAGTTCAATCTGTGCTTGGTCAAATCAAATTGACAGCTTAAGTTTGATTTCCTCCTCACTCGGTCTTTGTAAATACGAAGGAGCTCATCAGTTAGAGTTACTACTAGACTTACTGATTCAGCCACACAGCCTATTAGTATTGTATTTGCTTTGGTCTTTCCAATTGAAAATGGAAGTTACAGAGAACAGAGTTACAGAGTGGTCTAGGAATGTTGTAGTCCTCCTCCTAGATCCTGCTGCTCACTAAGGTGCCTTACTTGTTTTCTGTTCCATTTCTCCTCAGGGACAAAACCCTTTATGCCTTGTGTTTGGTTAGCAAGTCACTTTTGTGTTCAGCCTTAATAACAAACAAGACATATTTACAGAGACCCACTAAAGAATTGTCTTTCTCTCAGGGGTCATGTATTCTCTGGGATGATGAGCCTAGGTCTAAGCTCAGGGGTTTTGGTTTGTTGGCTTGTCCTGAGCTTGTGAACGGCATTCAAGTCCCCTCATGAAACTGGCTTTTCACATGGCAAATTTCATTGCAAAAGTGTCAACACCCCACCCCTCATCTCACCCCTTGTGTTTAGTTGTGGGTTGTTTGGGTTTTTTTCTGATATTGACAGAGTTAAAAATTCTGCTAGGGTTATCCCTGTGTTTTTGTCCCCTTTTCCCTCTAGCCTCCTTTCCCCCATTTCTACTGTGCTCTGGCAGCCTGGGAGAAGACGACTGCCCCACTGAAACACTTAGCAGTGTCCGTGGCTGGGCAGTGGTAGAGAGGAGAACTAGGAGAGAAGTGATGTCAAAAGCTGGTGGTTAAGAACAGATGTTGCTGTTGGGAACAGCAGATCTTGGGAAGTAGGTTACCACTACAACAACGGGTCTGGAAGAATGTGAATTACAGAGGCCATTCAAAGCTGCACAAGGTATAGAACCAGTAACAGGAAGATGGGAATGGCTGGTGACTTTGGCCTCAGCCAGAAGCCCATGGGATGGAGATGGGAAGTCTACTTGGATAGAATTGGCATTTCCCACCCTGTTTGTCATTGGTGTGGTTGAAGAGAGAGGGGAGCAGGAATGGAGCAAGGAACTTGGAGATGTGTTCAGCCAAGAACAGGTTTGGGATTGAGATTTTGGGGAAACTGTCACAAGTTTTGCTGCTGACACTGTCCCATCTATAACTGATGTTGGGTTCCAGACTTCTTGGCTCAAACTTCTTCTGCTTCTGCCAAATAGCTGAATGTTTAAGCGTGCCCAGGGAGGATGGATTCTCTGGGAGATTTTAGCTGCTAAAGTGCAGCTTTAAAGTACAATTTTCCACTGACTAGATGTAAACTTTGACAAATTGGACAGATTTTCACAGAAATGAGAAAAAGCATGTCCTTGACCTGAAGTGTAACTTTTGAAGGCCGCCTTTCAATGCATGAGATCTGAGAACTGTTTGAAGAAAAGGTCACCAACATTAAAGAATATATTTGTTCTCTAGTCCTCTCTTGGAAAAGGCTGACCTTTTTTGACTGGAACAAACACTGTTAGACACAAACTGTAAAAGATGAGGACGTTTCTTTAAAGTTTGGCAAGGCAATAGTGTCATCTTACAGGAACTGGTACTTTAAGAGATGGTGCTATCAATGTTGCTACTGTCATTGTTAATTACTATGATTCTATAAAAATAGTTTTATCTGGAAAAGCAAGGAGTAAATTGCCATAATTATAATTGAAGCATGACACAACAGGATGGAAGAACTTGAGTATATTTTCAAGGGGGCTGGGAAGTGATGTTTTATATCTGTATGTAGTAGACAGACAAGCTGTTGGCTGTTGAGTTGGCCTTTTTAAAAAAAAAAAAATTCTTACCACCTGTGGTGTTAATGGGTTATGCTGGCAGATCCCTTTAATGTATTTTCTCACATTTCTTGGGTGTGTTTTAATTATGTTGTTGCTCAGGATGCCTTCCAATATGGATTTAGGTCCATAGTTTGGTTGGATGCATCTACACAGGTAATTGTGAAACTGTACTTGAAAATTATGGGGACGTTTTTAGCAAAAGTAGGAGGATAGAAATAAGTAGCTTACCTCAACTAGGTCTCTTCTAAGCATCGCTTAACTTTCACATCACCCTGTCACTATCAGCTGTGGCTGTCATCTCTGGGAAGCTGAGACATTCCTTCAGCCCATCTTTTCTGTTCTAACACCTCTCCTGCTTTCTGTGAGGGCCAGCTGCTTTTTAAAGAAACATACCGGGCTTACTATCTTTTGCTTAAAGGAGATTTTTGCTCTTTAAAATGCAAATTTCAAAGTTGAACAATGTCCACAAGGTTTAAATAAGCACATGCTGCTCTAGACAGTGACGTGGTAATGCAGATCTTCACTGTCATTTAAAGGTAAATTTGTAAAGTTTGCAGTCATCCTGATTTAGATTCAGTTGAATTCCAGGGTGAATAAAGCAAAAATCCTGTGGGCCTGTTGTGTGGTTTTCTGCTTCCTCTTGATTTCTTGCACCTTAAATTCAATTAACATTGTTGATGAGTGCTGCAAGAGTAAATGACAATTAAATGACAGGGTGAGACCTGAGACAATACCCAGAGACGACAGAGCAAAGGCAGAAGGACGGCGTATCTGTTCCTTAGGAGCTGACAGGGCCTTTAGATGTGAAAAGAACACTTAAACCATATTTTTCAGATGATGTGGTTGCAAAGTGGATGAACAGCAGTGTTGGCATCAAAGTGATTTGCTTTTGGTAGTACAGCATTGCTAGCTCTTCCTCATACAAGCTCTTTCACCTGATTTAGTCTGGAAAAAAATTTAACCTTCACTTGAATTATCACTGGGTTTTGCTGCTGTAGTGTCTGTCAGCTTGCTTCATCCCTTTATTGCTTTTTTTTTTTTTTTCATGTTGGAAATTAGTTTACAAGATACTTTAGGGAATCTTGCCGTTTTGTAGTTTGCGTGCTTAGCATATTTTTGGATGGGAAAGAAAAATTTAATACAAATCTTATAATACACATCAAAGAGACCTAGCCAGAATTAAGGTTATTTCCTGTCCTTAAAAATGTTTTTTTAAATGTTCTAGATATTACTCATATTCTAATTATGCTTAAAAGTCTAGTAGTTCATTATTTTGAGTTGTTTCAGTGTAAGTTACTCTACGGCTGGATTTCATTCACTTCATTATGAAATCCTTGTTCTTTTCGCATACCCGCTCCACGTCATTTTCAGTTACAGAACAGTATGCCTTATTTTCACTGTGATTGATCTTGTTTACTACAATATTTGTAAAAATAGATATTTTCTAGCTTTGTACTGAGGCTGCCTTTCTTTAACCTCTAAATCGTTCCACAAGAGAGAAAGCGATGCCGTGTTTGTTCCAGCATTATTCTCCAGCTGTGGGCGAAGAGGCATGTTGAGCCTCACCCACCCTGAAGAAGAAAATTGACATGATCTTTTAAAGGCTCCTGTCTCACTCCCTCTTTGAAAAATAGCAAGACATATGCCACAAGCCTCTTTTTTTCTGCCGCCTAAAGTGTATGCTGACAAATCTGTCTGCTTTTCTTGCAGCATTTTTGCTGGAGGAAATGGCCCACTGAGAAATACAGCGAAAGTAATTTTTTTTCAGAACAGCTTTTCTGTAGAATTCCTCATTTGTAAGTAGTGGTTAAAGCATGCTGGTATGCAACTGGGTTTTGTGTTAATGCAATTAAATTCTTTCCTAGGATGCCTTTCTGTCTTCTATGTACAAAAAATTATTCATTGCAGGGACATACGGTTAAGTGATTTCTTGCCGTATTGGTGCATTGGGAAAAGTGAGTAACAAAACTCGCACTGACTTCAGCAAGGCACGACTTTCAGCACTGCTACTCAGTTATTTAGTCCCTCGTTTAGACAGTGTAATACTAATATTGAAGGTATACCCTTTACAGCAGAGGATCTTTATTACAGTTGCGAAGTCAATCATTCAGAAGTAGTCAGAATTAAGTTTACCTGTGAAAACTTAATTTGGTCCCTCTACTTGTGCTGTTCATTCCTTAATTATACGACGGCACCATGTTCGCTCCTGCTGTGTGATCTCTGCCTGTGTCGGATGATGAACGATTAATTTAATTCTGTGTTCTTGATGGGTGGCTCTAGCTATATGCACCTACTGTGCGTTATTAAAACACAGATGGTTTTGAGGTTTTCTAGAACACTCATCAATGTACTTTGACTTCTTAAATATTTGTTCATCTTCTCAGTGCCCTACTTGCTGACAGTCCTTTTAAATGATGATTTTGAGATGACTTTTCAAAGTACTTGCACAGCATTGGGTAATACCAGTGTACAGTATCGCCTGGGGTTCTGTAATAATTGTTTACACACTGTGGTTCTGATAAGCATGAATGAAGATCAGAAGTTGAAATGTCCAGAAAATGAGGAATGTGGTGGTGATATCAGCTTGAGTGACTTACGGAGATGCTCAGCCAATGGTAGAGGTAAGGGTAAAGATTGGGTTGATTTTCTTCTGACTTGATCCTGATGGACTTTTCAGCTTCTCTGATGGATGAGCAAGGTCCTTCCACTGAAGCTGGACAATAAAGCTGGATCAAGTTCATACCTGGGCCTGTATAAAAATAAAATTTAAGCAACCACTTCTTGCATCTGTGATAAAAATTGAAAGAGCTGGAAATAGTTAACGAGTACAAGCACGCAAGTTGGTCACTGCAGGATAAGTTAGGCTGTGAACTTACAAGTTGTCAAAGTGTGAGAGAAATGCAAGATAGAGATGAAGCAGCTGTGCGCTGAAAGCTCATACCCTGGCTTATCTCACAGTGACTTCAGGAATGTATACCTTGGAGAAGCTGAGTTAGTGTTGCAGAAGACCCTATAATTGTAGTCCATCTTTGCTTTGAGCGCTTGGCATGGCATTCTTTATTTTAATTTGGATTTTGATTTATGTATTTTCTAAGTGTTTGAAAAAGTAAGTGGAAATCCATATTCCATTTTCCGGTGTTGCATCTGCACTCCGGTGTTTCATCATGTTTGCAAGCTCTCCTATGGACACGTCTTGCTTGAGCTGCAATGCTAGCTGGTAGCTGTCATAGGTGGCTTCTGTCTGTAGACTGAAATTGGGGGAGAATGAGGAAAACTGCCTGGCATTTTCATCGATTCCTGCTGAAAGTAGTGGGTTGGTAATCTGCGGGAATCTTGAGTTCTAATATGGACGTCAGTGGAGAATACGTGCTAGTCTGTAGACTCTTGTCTACTTCACCCTAAGCGTGAGTGCTTCTCCACCCCATGCTCTGCGTCCTGTCCCTTTTCTATCTTGTCAACACACTCTCACTTTCCACTTCCTGCGTTTTCCGACCTGTGAAGACTGTTCGGTTGTCCTCTGGCTTTTCTTTCTCCTTACCCAGCCGTCCTAGCTTCTACTATGAATCACAACCCCTCGTGCTGTCTCCCCTTGTCTGTATTCCTCCTTCTTTTCCCACTGCTGATACTCAGTCTGACCCAAAGAGGTGATTTCAAAAGCTGATAACTTGACTAAATTTAGAGGATTTTCACGGAGATGGCAAAATGTGTTTTAAATGCCTCTGTGTTTTCAGATTTCAAGTCCCTACTCCAAAACATTGGTTTTAGAGGTGTTTTTTTTCAAGGGGAAAGTTACTTAGTGAGTTACAGGTGTTACTAAAGCCTGGCTTTTGGGAGACAGAGGAACTGTTTAGACTGAAAACTTCCAAAGAACTCATCCTGAGGTAGACAGATATTTATACGAAAACTGTGTCTGAAGTTCAGCAAGATAACAAAACTAATAACAACAGCTTATAATAAACCAGTGACAGTTTTATTAGTAGATTGTGCTTCTAGTCCCAGTCATAGTATGCGTGCAGAAAAAACTAATAGAAAGACTCCTTCCTGCTTTCACATGTCATTGTAGAGTTGTTTTCTGTACACACTGACATATTTTTGGTTTACACAGTTTCCTCCTCTTGAATGCTGAAATGGAGAGTGAAGGCAAGATACAACTGGCTGCTGCAGGATAGGACTAGCATACTACAGTCTTTTTCCATGAGAGTCTGGCTTTAATAGGATGATGTCTCATTATTTTTCACCTCCATCTGTACTTGTGTCTGAAGAGCATTGGGAACAATACACAATGCATAAATTTATATCTAAAGCATAATGAAAGAGACATTCATTTCATATGGCAGCTATCTTCTATATATCTGTTAGAATAATATATTGTAGTGCTTTTTGGAGCATATTTGATCAGTCCCTCCAATGCTTTATTCCAGTTCAATAGGCAAAGAGGTTTCAGCAGGTTTATGACTTGCCTTTTGCTTAGGGGACTACAGCCATAGCGAGAAGAGCCTCTGAAGGTGACTATGTGTTGTTACACACTCTATTTTTCTGTATTTCTTCTTCAATAACATACTACACTTTCAAGTAGGAGCAGCAAGCAGAAATTTCACAAATATAAAAAGCACTTGGTTAAAAGTTCAGCCCACTCATGTGTCGGCCTGAATTTCAGCCTGAGGAGATAGATGCAGCTAATGTGATCCATGTAGTCCCTCCAGCAAAGCAGCCTACTGTTGAAGGGCTGGCAAATTCGTTCTTGCAAGGATGTGAGGCACTATGCACTTCCTTAGTGCCAGACTGTCTTTTTTTTTTTTTTTTTAACTTAATGAAAACTAGAATAAGGGCCATTTGTTAAATCTAGAAGAGACTGTCATGAGGTTGGAATTGGCTGTAAAGAAGGTAATTCAGCTAAGCCTACGTAATAGCCCATTAGAACGATTTGGTGCTTTTTCTATTCTTCCTGTAGCTCACAGATTCTTTTGAAATTTGTTAAGAAACTTCCTCCTAGAAATCTTTCAAAGCTGAACAGTGACCTATATATCTTTATTGCATTGTGTCCACTAAGATCAGAATGGAAGCTGACCAATTCTGTGCATTTATAGGTGTGGAGCTTTAAAATCAATTACTTGGGATTATAAATAATGATCCCTCTGCAGAATATATCCTGCGGTGAGAAGATGGGAAGTGTGTGGTCAGTGTGGTCTTACCTAGGATGTATGGTTTTCACTGAATTGAGTTTTGTCATATTAGGGTTGTAGGAAAGCAAAGCTATTTGCTTGTGCTAAATTATTTCCGATGGGTGAACTGGAAAATAGCAAAGCGTAGATTTTGAGGACTGCATTTCTGAGGAGGAAATTTCTGTGCATTTATTACTGCAAAACCAACAGAGTGCTGAATTCCTGTCTCTGTGCTAGAATTGTGAGTAACGTTTTGCACACAGAAAGTCCTGCAGTGTGGGAAGTGGATGAGAATCATAAGGGACATTGTGCTCCGAGGCCAAATTTTTTAAATTGCTATAAAAGATGTGTAGATAGAAACATAAGTTGCTGGGAAGGGAAGCAACTGCAGTTTGTGCAGGCAGTAAGACACATTTGAGTATGTTTGTTCAGAAGATGTGGTGAGGGGAAAAAACCCCATGAATGTTTTCTCACTAAAGATGCCTTTCCAGGAGAGCTCAGAGACTGAACCCAAGTGTTTATGAGAGGAAGTTGGCACTCTGTCAGAGAGCACCGTTGTGTCTGCAGAGTGTGACAAGCCGCGGAATTTTACAGATACCTTGTTTGGCTCTGAAGCACAACAAATTACTTGCTTTCACGTATTTGTGTTACTGACTAGAACGTGCGTGCTTTGGTGTCTCGGAGATTAAACAGGGCAGCAAAGGTGCACAGTTACATTAACAATATTAGATGGGTGCAAACTGCCATGACGTGCTGTCTTCAAGAGTAAAACTCTCCCAAGGAGAGATGTCCTCCTAGAGTGACAGTGAGAAAGGGTGAACACCGCATGTGAGGAGTAGCATGGGAAACGGTGAGCACTGGTGCATGGTAGCCCCAGAGGACACCTCAGCTACTATATACTGAGCAAAGCAGGCATTTTCATAGCTATACTTCGTAGAAAAATGACGAGAATATCACAGCCTTTGAAAACAGTAGGAAATCCAAAAGAGTATCAGCAGCAGTTATATGTTATAGTGAATATGAGCAGTATGAGGCTGAGTTCTTCTGCTACTGCTGAGAAAAGGTTCCAGGTCACTGAAATATCAGATAATTTGGAAATCACAGGTGATTCTTTATCTAGGGTCACAGTGGAGATTTGTGATTTTTCACAAAGTCAGAACAAGGTGATAGTCAGGAATTGCAAGACTGCATTAATTGTGGTAGGATGATCTGAGGACCATAATTAATGCTCAAGCTTAATGTACTTGCCATGTCTGAAAGTAGTATCTTTGCCAGTGCTGCTAGTGAAAAGTTCTTCTTCCTGCGACTGGCCTGGGAGTTGATAGTAGTAGTTGCTTTTGTTGATTTTGACATGCAGCTGTGAAATGTTACTACATTACTTTATGGGCATGTTGGAACAGCCTTTTCAGAACTCTCCAAGCCTTCTTGAGGTAAATTCATGGCTGATCTAAAAGTCACAAGGCTTTGTTACTGGAGTGTCAGGCTGGGGCTGATGCTGTAAACCCTGCAGGGAGCAAAGCACTGATTTACTGATGCTGCTCAGGTTTTGGGTGAGAGTTGGCTGCAGTCCATCTGGCTTGGCTTGCTTGTGGAGTGAGCGTATTTTAAAACCCAGCTCATCTGGGAACAGCAAAAAGCTCCTTGACCAACACAAGCAATAAGGCAGCTTGCCAGGAGTTCATAATAGATGAGAGCATCCCCTTGTTGGAGGAGAAATCTGTGATGGTTATTCAAGCAAACACAATGTGGTTCCTTTAGGTATGCAAATATGCTTATTAGCCCTTGATGGAGAAGTGCTGAGTGTTGGTACTTTTAATGGCTCAGGTCATGAACTTCTGTACAAGTCACAGAAACAATCGTCTTGGATGTCATTAATTATTGAAGTATGTCATGAATTCCTCTGCCCCGTTTTTTGCTGCTAGAATTTGCTGTAATGGAATGTGCAAACGCATGTGACAGAACAAGCACCTGCCCATTCAAACGCACATATTTTGCCCAAAGTGTTTTAAAAAAATATTTTAGCATCGTTTGCTGCTGTGCTTCATCAAAACTCTTTGGGGAAATGAATTAAAAATGCCGCCATCTGTTTATCTTAGATTGAATACCAAGGATAAAAAAAGAGTGCCAGCCGTTTTGAAGCAGCATTATATAATTTTGGTTTTAAAAATACATGCTAGGATACAGTGAGTACTAGTATGTTGCTCCCACTTCGGTGAGTTGTTGTAATGCTTCTTCAGCCATGTTCTAGTCTTTTTATCTTAAAAGAAAACAACTCTGTGTGAAATCTGTGGGTGATAATCACTGGATGGAGATGGCTTTTGCTGGGAGAAATGTTTTGTTCTAGAAGTAACACCAGGCACAGCAGCACCTGACTTCTCGCTGAGCTCCAGCAGCAGCTGCATTGGCAGCTTCAAAGGTGAAGTCAGACTTGTCGCAGGCTGATGCCGATAGATTCCCTGGACTCTTTTTCATTCGCTTGGATGTGAATTTCTGGGTTTTGTCTTTGAATTAGTGGAGTTCATCTGAAGTTCTGTCTCCTTCGAGCAAGAAGTTGCATTGGTCATTTGTTCTGAAAGGGGATGTTTCTGGGAAAAAACCACACCGAGCACCATCAGTTCATATTTCATTTTGTTTTTAAAATACTCTGTGGAGGAAGAAACAGCTTTCCTATTTCAGACATTTTTTTTATTATTATTATTTCCTTTTTCCCCTTTTTTTTAAGAAACAAGGCAGTGTTTTCACAAAGACAGGCAATCTTACCGGTAAGAGCCCTTATAGAAGAGCACATGGAGTAATTCTCTTATTTTCACCAGTTATGCTTGGTTTCTCACAATATAAATTGATAGTGGAATTGCTTCTTATTTTCGCAGTGTAAAATTAGTGCAATTAAGATGATTTTGCTTTCTGTGCTGTATTATTTACTGTATTTCACTAGGACTAATGGAGAAGACAGAAATCTCACCCTGCAGGTGATGTTTTGTAGTTCTTGTAATATATGGCAGATATTGAATACTGAGGCTGTAAAAGGGGAGAATTGGATATTAGAGACGATAAATAAGAGCTGGGGAGGGGACTGAAGAGGAAAGACAGTATTTGCAAAGACCTCAGGGTAAGCTGCTTTCAATGTACTGTTTAAGCTTTAATGACCCATATACAGATTTTAGCAACAAAGTCATGGCCAACTAGAGGAATTAAAGGCCTCAGGTGATGATCTGAACAGCGAAAGCTGACAGAGGTCATAAATACTGTTACAGTTCGACACAGGCTCTGCTAGGAGACAGTTTTTATGTTCCCATTCTCTCTGCATGTATGGTCATTTGACAAGGTTTGAGGGAAGAGCTGGTAAAAACTCAGTTACTGCAGGTGAACTCTTCTCAGGGCTCCCCCAGGTTAAAAGTTCTTGCTTCTCATATAAGGTACCTTTTGGAACAGTTGTTCTGATTTTCTGTTGTTTGTATCCATACCCTTTTCAGTAGCAATTTTTCATTCTTGTCCTTTAAAAAAACCCAACATATCCAAATCTCTCTGAGCTTTTACTCCAAGAGATTCTCAAAATTCTAAGATGAGGATCATATGAAAATTGTGCACGGCTCTTCCTTTGAGATAAAAGCTTCTACTTAATTTGTGGAATGTTAAAAGTTTCTAGAAATGCACTGGTCAAGTGTTTAAAAAGAATAATTGTATTGCAATAGCTGATTTACAGCTCAGTGGCAACATACTCAGAGCACAGGAAAGATTCCTCTGTGCTGACTCTGAATAGCGTGAGTTGTGGAGTGCAGGCCAAAGCAGGCTCTTTTGAAACGTTTCTTCTCACCTCTTCAGCCAGCTTGAAGGTTTGTCTCATTTCTGGTCATGGAGCTTGCTTGCAGGTTTGCAATCCTGTCATCAGGATACCTGTGATATACTTTGAAGCTGCTGTGTGGTATTTTCCCTTTTGCTATCGACCTTCTGCCTGGTGTGAACTCCAAAGTTCTGCTGCTGAGGATGCTTGTAGAGGAACACTGATTCAGCCAGATGCCATGTTGCTATTGTATTGCTTCCTAGACTGATCAGCTTGTCAGATCGATCTCTTAAAGACCACTATGAGGATGATATATACTTATCTTAATTCAAAGTAAGATATCCCTGGAGTTACCTCAGCCTGATGGAGCACCCTCAATAGGACAGCAAGGGGTAATAGTGCTGTGGAAGCTCCCTAGCTTCCATTTTGCACAGCAGTGGAGTGAGACACACGTTTGGCGTTTCATTATTTTCTGTGACAAAAGAAGAAAGGTGATGGAAGAAAGTTCCATGTTATTCAGTACAGAAATATGCCACCTGTTTTCAGGTCTCTGTATCTGTTGTTTACTTTGCTGTGGTGACTGATAGTCCTACTCAGATGTATGCATGAGATGAGAAGGCACCAACGACAGAACGACATTGGTAACAACACATGGCTTGTTCAGCATATATTGCTAAAATATGCCATGTCTTGTGGAACATTAGATATGTAACACAGTATGAACATTAAATATGTATTATGGTGTAAAAAAATTTAGTGAAGGAGATCACCTGGAAGTTCACAACATAAGTCTTTATTTGCCAGTAGCCTGAAAACATGAGCTAGTGCCATTAAAAAAAATGGTGAGAAAATACCATGCATTTATTTTCATGAGCTAATACAAATGATTCCATCAAACCTGTGTTATGTTTGAGAGAAAGGAGAATTATTGCTTAAAACGCTATTCTTAGGATAGATGTTGCATTTTGTTTAGAAAGCAGCTCTGTTATGTTGGATAGGAAAGATGATGTTTTGAAATGACACGCTTGACTTTTACCTGAGACAAAAAATTCTCTTTTGAGTGTAGAAGTGAACTTGGTGTCTGGGTGATGAGATGTAAGTGATTGATTCACTTAGAGGAAACTGCATAAGGAAAGCCTCTCTAGCCACAGCTCATTTTTGCCTCAAAGTAAGGTTGAGTTTTACCAGCAAGGTGGAGAAAATAGCACTGAATGGGAAGGCGTGATCTTCAAACACACAGAGTGTGTGGAACTCATGGACACAGAAGATACTAAAGTACAAGTATTGGTTGTCACATTGTGAAACTCAGATGTCAAAAAAATCATCCAAGTCACTAAAAAAAGTCAATCAATTTAAAATATTTGGATCCTTTTTAAGATAACATGTATGTTTTGCTTTTCAGCTTCTCTTTTGAAAGGACTGAAACATGCTAACATTGTGCTGCTTCATGACATCATTCACACCAAGGAGACCTTGACACTTGTGTTTGAATATGTGGTGAGTAAAGTAACTAATGTTCTGGATGTGGTCCAGAGTTATTGAATTTGATGGAAAAGCTCTCTTTACCATCAGTGATATATGAATTAGGCTAAAATAGCCCTTTAGTTTCTTCAGGAGAGTGGAGTCTATAGGACATGATGCTTTGTAGTGGAGTGGGCTAAAAGTGGAAGGCTGGGCTAGACCAGATTCAGAGAAGTGGCTACTAGGGCTCTTGAAGGACCATATACTGTTCAGTTGACTTTTCAAACAGGTTCCTTACTCTGCTTCCTAGTTATAGTTTGTTTATAAGAGCTTTTTCTTTACTGATGTGATCCGATAACTTTAAAGTAGATGAGGATAGTCTAGGCAAGAAGAAGAACAGGTAGTTCCTTCATCAAAAGCATGTAACAAGTTTAAATGGCTTTTGTTGTGACCGGTTTGTGCATACTGTCTTTTTATATGCAATGTCAGTAAAAAAGAAGACTGGCACATGCAATTTAGAATTTTTATTATTATTTTTTTGCTATGACTAGTGTTTTACCTACTAATTAAAACTTCAATTTATATAGTATACAGTGTAATGATCTAACTGTGTTCAGAGTATTACTTTCCAAAGTCTTGGGCTTTGCCTCCTAATTAATCTTTTTAGTTTTTCTAAGACAAACATATGGCATTTATGTAGCACTACTTCAGCATTTAGCTGTGGAATTATGCAATGTACTATCATAATTAACCTCCCAGTTTTCACAGATGGGTCCAAGAACATGTAATTTAAAAGAAACAAATGAGTTTAGAGAAGGTTAGGTTTTCAGTGTAATATCTGTTATTGTGTTGTAGTCAGTAAGACACTGCATTTATAAAGTACAGTGATTACTAGTTTTACTCTTAGTACATCCCTTCTTAAGACAGATGGAATTGTTTTGTGTGTTTCTTGGGAGCATGCCTTAATTTTTACATGAAAGTGCACACAATCACCGTGTCTATTTACATAGAAATGCTACAGTGTAATAATGTGGGTATTCAGCTACAGCAGCCTGCAGAGCGGTTGCATGCAGTACGTATTGGTTTTTTTACCTCAGGTATAGGAACATTACTGAAAATTTAATTTCTTGTCTTACAATTGGTGATTCTTCTGCTCCTGACTTACACACTGAATTAGCATAGGAAAAGCCTTGATATTTAATTTTATGTAACGGTCAGTGTAGTCTTATTTGCATAACTTTACATGAGTACAACTTGTAGTCCCTTTTATCAGCGGCTGTATCTAGCTGTATTCATTAGAACTGGTTGAGAAATGAGCTATATAGAATATGTTTCTCCCTAAAATAGATGTTTTTGCCTATTATACTAATGTCAAATTTCGGGATTTTACATTCGCTAGTAGCGTTTACAGACTCTGGCTCCCAGCCATGTGTTATATCGTGTTGCTGTCTGTGATAAGCATGGACGCAGACTAAGCTTCATGCAGGGACTAGTTCTTCTGGATTCACTTAGCGGTTTGTTTTTCAACAGGGTGCTGTTGGGATCAACGCTGGTAGTGGTTGCACCTTTTTATTCCCATGGTGTTTGGTAGCTATTGAAACTGTTTCAGTATCTCATTTAGTAATGGTTTCTAGCAGCTGCTCCAAGTAGTATTTTAGTATTTTGGCTGGTGAACAGTCTCTCAAGGTGGTGTTCAGGAAGAAGGGGAAGGATGCTTTGTTCTCTCCGACTGGCCTAAGGACTGTATCATAATGATGTTGCAACTTGCTCCTGTGCCTTGAGATGACAGAATTGCTTAACAGAAGTCTGTTTTCATTGTTAGGTAATGTAAAGTTATATAGGCTGATCAAATAGCTAATGCTGTCTGATGATGCTTGCTCCTTGGCAATGCCCATGTAACCTGAATTGAATTCTTGTGGGTGCACATGATACAGGCTTTAACTGCATGATTGCAATGACCTTTTTTGTCCCATATGTCAAAGAGCTCTCATTCAGTGCATCATATGAATGAGCAGAGGCAAAAAATACATTTTTCCCATTTAAATCTACAAATTTTGGCTGGTTGGCTATGCAATCTAGCTGTGTAATTGGTGTTACTGAGCTCTATATCTGTAAGGTCTGTTTTGTTTTTTGTTGTTTTTTTTTTAACACCTGTACGTGGTTTAGCTCAATAATATGAGTGATCTTTATGGAAATCAGTGGAAATATTCATGCAATTAAAATTACACAGTGGCATACTTTTTTGAATGACTGAGGCCTAACGAACCTAAAAGGTGTTGAATTTTATTTACTTCATAAAGTGACATCATGGAACTGGTACACAATCACCATTAATCACTATTGGCCATTTCAAACATAGTAAAAACCATTTGAGTGAGATGTCAGGATTAAGTTAGTGATGAACAGTTAGTGATCCAAGAGTTCTCTGAAAATGGAAACTTTGGGTCGCTAGGTTGGTGATGATTCCATGGGGAAATAAATACCGATGAAATGCCTGAGGTTATCAGAGGTGTTCAGTTTCAGTGTTGACCCTGAAAATGTAGAATGAAATTTAATTTCATGTAGCACCTTTCATTGCAAAATGCATTGCAGTAATAAGTTAAAAGCTGAAAGCATAATAGCCTCTGAAAGGAAACATGGCAGTGATTAAATTCTCTGGGTACCTCAAATTAGGATTTTTTTTTTTATATGGAAGTCTGTCAGATGAAAACATGACAGAGCTTTTTAACTTTAACCTTGGTGGTCCCCAGAAGCAAGAAAACTCAGTCTTTAAAAATTCTATCTGACAGCTGAAGATCAGGAGAAGTTCATTCTCCCTACAAACATTTTGGTGGTGAATGTGAAGCTGTACATTTCTGTGAAGAAGAGAAGGGGGGCTTGCTCCTTTTGAATGAAAGAGCTTAACTGAAAATAGTTTAGTATATACAGTACCTTGTTAGAAGGGCATAATTTCTTTGTATGCTTTGATAACTCTTCCATCAGCTATGATTACTGTTGGGCATTCAAGCGTACTGAAAAGGCAGCTTTTGTCACTGGAGGACTGAGAGCTGTTGCTTGTTACCTGAGGAGTTTTGAGGATGAGCTGCTTGGAATCACCTCTACAAAACCTGAAGGGCTGATAGTTTTTCATGTATGAATGGTAGAGAAAATGATTTCTTTATAGTTAACTGGGATGTGCTAAACGAGACCTGAAAACAAAAATGTGAATTTTTGACACATTTTGCATATGGTATCTGAGACTGCAGTGACTTCCAAAAGAAAAAAGGTCAGTTCAGCTTTACAGTTCAGGGGAGGAGTATGACTGTTCACATAAGTTTTCTTCCCGTCCTCTCCAGGCTCTGTTTAGGTGTTAGTTTATGCGACCTTGTGGGTATGCCAGCTGTAGTGCAAGTGTCACTGATACAGCCAACTTTGCCCAAGGAAATGAGGAATGTTACAGGTGAGATCTCAGACATATTGAGAGATCTTTGAAGATGTGTTCACATCTGTTTGTTCTAAAATTATTATTGGCTGCTACTATTTGTTTCCTCACTTGTTTGTGTAAAAGGAAGATGACTGTATTTAGAAACACTTAATTGCTGAAAGGCAATCCTCACCAATACATATTGCTAGAGGCTTGGTAGAATTATAATGAGGGTTTTAGTATTATGCATAATTATGTAAGTATATTATTATCAATAAATGAACCGGCAACTTGTCCTATTCCTGGCATATAAAAGTGAGCTTGTATAGCAGCGCTTTACATTATGCTTTCAATATTTATGAACTAGATTCGAACAAGAACAGATACATTTATAATTGGAAGTATGAGTAATGAGTAATATTATTTGTGCCTTAACAGTGAAAAAGCTCCAGACTAATCTAATGGTGTAATTTAAACCCAAGCATTTTCAATTACCTTGCCTATTTTAATCTTTGTGTATGTTTTTCCTTCTTGAGAATTACTTTCCATTAAAGAAGAAAGTTTAGTTCTCATTGCTTCATTACAGCAGCTAAAATAGGTTGTTATACAATGAGCTGGCTTAATAAAGTTCATTAGTTACATTTTCCTCCCATTTCCTGTAAGAAAAAAATAGGCGTGAGTTTCTTAATTTAATGCTGATTGGAAATTGAGATAGATACTGTTCATCAGAATTTTAGAGTTACAGATCTGAAGTTTCAAAACCTGAGATTTTGAGTTTCTCGTGGGACATTTTTGAAAAGTATTATGCAAGGAAAGGGTGAACACTCAGTGCCTAAAAGGATCAAAAATTTTTTCACTGAAAATTTTGAATTTCTTACAACTTTTGATAATTTGGATCGAACACTATTATTGGTTTTCTGTTTTTATTTATTTTAGTAGGGATCGTGTTGAAACTAAAGGCAGGATGGCATTGCTCGTTTGTGACAACAAACCAAAAAAGCCACATTCTTGTAGTGGATGAGAGAGCAGGGAAAACCAGTAGAGTCCCAGAGCTGCTTTTGACTTCTGATCTCTAGGATCGTTCAGCGGTGCTTAATATGTAGAGGAAATTAGGGAAACTGGGCACAGTAAGGAAGGAGGCGTCTTCTAATCCTTGAGTGAGAGTGAAAGTTATTTGGAGGCTGCATCACCTTATTTTGATGAGAGAGTGAAATGATGGGCAGTTTTCTTCCCATTTGAGGTCAAGGTGCTTGTCCAGCCACGGTGAGCAAGGACTGAAAGCTAGTGAAGCTCTGCAACAAGCCAGCTGCCTCCTGCCACCCCCTTGGCAGACACCCCTGCTTGCCATGAAGGTGCTTTGTCCACCCCGGGAAGGAGCGGGGTTGTTGGGGGCTCCCAGCACGGGAGCAGTTGAATTTGGTAGTTTCCATTTGCTTTGACCGGAGAAGGAGCCATTCCCCTGTTGGGATAACCCCTGCTCCGTGCCCCAGGCTTGCCCCAAGTTGTGCTACTTAAATTCCAGTCAAAAAGATGACAGAACAAGGCTGAGAGGAAGCAGAGAGAAAGGAAATCCCCTACTAGTGAGAAGAGGCAGTAAGGGAATACTGCTCTTGGGAAAGCCTTGTTTTTCAAGTTTTAATGAGCAGGTCAGAGACAGGAGCTGCTGCTGTCCAAGTATAGGTTGGAAATGCAAACAAAGTCAGCTTCAGGAGGCAGGAATTCAGAAGGGATTTCAGAAGGAAATTGCTTGGTGCTTTGCCGGGAGGTAAAGGCTCTGCCAGACATGGCAATCAGCAGGAAAGAAGGAATGAAAAATTGTATTTAAATTTAAATAAAGATACTCCTGCTAGGCTAATAAGTTTACACAGGTCTAGTGGGAGGAGGAAACATGTTGGTCAGTTTGCCTCATCATCCTGACTTTGCAGGATCTCACAAAGGTTGTGTAGACTTCATATGGAGGGTGCATACTGATGAATAGATGTGTTAATAAGATTAATCAAGATTTACAATCCAACAGACTGGGAGGCTGTGTGTATCTGAATGTCGGTTCTTTGTACAATTTACTAAAGTAAATGCTACTAATGTAGCATCTAATATTTATTCTTCTTTTTATTAAGTATTAATAAGTGTATTCAGTGTAAGTATTTTAAAAAAACCACAACAAAATCAAAGTATAAAAAACATCCAGAGCTGAGCTGTCAGATGGAAATCACATGAGATATTCTACCTACTGACAAATCTCAATTAGTTTTTTCCTAAATTACAGATAAAAATTGCAAACGTCATTGTAGTCCATCAAAAACACATACATGTAGTAAGATGCATATGCCAGTGATAACACTCTACTCAATACAGGTAAGGCCACCACCCGAAACGGTGAATTTGCACACACAAGGAAAACATGAGTCAACTGGAGCTCTGAGGGGGGAAAAATACCAAAAATGAGCAAACATCTAGAATAAAGGCTTCTGAGGAGAAGTCAAAGTAAGTAGGGCTGTTTAGAGTTGAGGGTAAAAAAGGATCAGATAGTTACAAACCTTTAAATGTATCATAAAGACGGTGACCTATTTCCATGTCAATGGTAAAGAGGATAAAAAAGAAAATCTGAAATTGCAGTAAGGCAGAAAAAGATTAAACTGTAGGAATGCCTCTTTAATGGTAATGATAGTAAAGCACTGACGAAGCTACTATGGGGTGATGGTTTCTGTAATACTGGCAATCTGTAAGAACAGTTTAGGCATACTCAGCAGAATGACATCATTGATAGTAGATATAGGTAAGTGTTTTTCATTTTGAGATCCTTTCTATGTGTATCTTTCTGCATCTTAATTTTAATCAGTTAAATATGAATACTTGTAGTCTTTTAGTGAAGTTAATACACTGTTATTTTCCTGTATCAGGAACTGAAGAAAAAATACGTCAGTTTATTTTACTGATTCAAAATAAAAAAGAAAATCCTCCTAGTTTTAGTATTTGATTTTCTTTTAGTAACAGATTATTTCTGTGTTATAGATTTCTGGACAGCTCTACCATCAGTAATTTTCTAGTGGCATCCCACACATTCCTTGTCTTTTAATTTCAGTAATAAACTGCATTGTCCAAGTCCCTCTGAGGTGAAGCCTGACAGTATCTCAACTTGCACTAGAGACTGTCCAATCTAATTAATCTTTTTTTCTCAGGCTCTTTAATCATGTGGGTTGTAACTGCTGTTTAATTCCTCTTAAAATGAGAAGCTCCAATTTATTCAGTGCAGATTGAAAAAACAAACAAACAAACAAAACATGAACCCAAAAGCTGGCTGTTTGGAGAGTGATGATTGCCATAATTCTGAATCTTAAAAATAGAATTTTTCCTTCCTGGATTAGCAGTGTGCAGCTTTGTACTCATTTAATCAGATTGATAAAAAATACATCTATGAAATCCTTAAAAACAGAAACTTGGGGTAAACAATTCTGGCAAAATAATAATAAAAAAATCCTGGAGTCAGAATGAAGAGATCAGTAATGCAGATATCTTTATAATATATTTTTAGTTTTATGATGTGAAAAATAATTAAGGAATGGTGAATAAGAGGAATCGAGAATCAAGCTTGAGTAATAATCAGAGACAACACTTGAAAGTTAAAAAGGCCTATTCATTTTTTTCTTGTTTTACTACTTTGAGTACAGAGGATATAATCCACGGAAGCATCATTTTTCCTTTGTGTGCCTCGCAGTCTGAACTGCAATTTTCCCTATAAAATTTTTATTAATCTTACTATCTTACATGGACAATTGGGATTAGGAGGCATGGCAGAAAACAGTCACTCAGCCAGTGTGAAGAGAGCTCTACCAGAGGATGCTGAAGCTTTTAGAGGAAGTGTTTGCACTGCTTTTTTTCCTGCCCTGAAGGAGGCATTTTTTTATAGCCCAGCACACCGCCATAGCAGAGGCTCTTGTGCCAGCTCACCTTGTGTAGATCTGTCTATACCATCCACGGCCAATACTGTGCCATATTAGCGTGGATACTTGATGTAGTGTGGCTGTGTGTGGATTTTCAGCCTTCCTGCTGTGTGTGTGTTCTGCTTACGTTGTCCTGGAGGGAGTACTCTCACCGTGAGCTTAGGGGTATCTGCCATGCTCTAACAAGAAACTTTTTGTATCTTCAAATTTATTTTTGGGGGGCATATGTGGATATAGTGGACATAATGGTCAGTGCTGTGGAAACCTAATGACTTAGCAAATCTGTGCACATCTGTGTGGGCACATGTATTACAACTTGCTCAGCTTGTAAAAATTGTCCCAACCCTGTTAACTTTGGGGACTATTAGTCCATCACAGTTCACGCGAGCTGGTGATTTGCT
This sequence comes from Anarhynchus alexandrinus, assembly GCA_008711295.1. Taxonomy (NCBI): domain Eukaryota; kingdom Metazoa; phylum Chordata; class Aves; order Charadriiformes; family Charadriidae; genus Anarhynchus; species Anarhynchus alexandrinus. Next base: position 7,046,127 of record VUYV01000012.1, read on the forward strand.
GCTAGGTTTTAATCATACTAACCAGGAATTCCTACTGATTTTTGAGATGTCATTCTTTTGTTAAAATAATCTCACTAAATTAAGTGTTTACTGTCTCTCTAACCTGATTTACTAAGAAAACAAGGCTGATACAATTATTAGGTGGCCAGGGAATAAGGAGGAGGATAAACTGGCATCTCTAGGAAACTGGATTTTGTTGAAGCTCTCTTAGTTCATTCAGCAATTCTTTCCACAGCGGTGTGTGTCTCACTCGTCAGAGTCACAGACCAGATTGTTCTCTATGCAATGCACAGAGACTTTGTATCAATAAATAAATATATATTTTCTAATAGCAACCAAAAATCAGACAACTGTGCATTCCCTTTTCTCTCTGGGATTTTCAGGTAGGTTCGGATATTTATTATGTACTCCCCCACCGCCCAACCTCCTTTTCTATATGGTATTGTTCATGTGTTTTGAAGTATATTTATCTTTGTTGACAGTGAGAGAGAAATCCAAGGCACTAGAAACATCTGTTAGCAAAATTGTTTTCATTAAAGGTGTCTTGTGGGCTGTTTTTCTTTTTTTTCTTTCTTGAATCCCTAATATGTATCTTTCCCCTGCTGCTCAGCCCAGCTGGTGCTGTTGCCTTCTGCTGTTTTTCTGGAAGTTGCTTAGGTATCACTCAGAGATAGCTTGTAAGGTATTTTTTGTTAGTATAGCGTTGTCTTGTAGGGGGAAAAGATTGAATTATAGAAAGCCGTAGAAATACTTGAGAATGAGAGCCTATGACACTTTTGAATATCCCAGCAACACGAAATTAGTTTAAACGGCGGTGCAGTAATCTGCAGAGTGCTTAGGTTGGAAGATACATGCCATTTAAATAGAATTAACTTTTCTTTGTTCTCCTGTCACTTCAAATATTCCTACTGCCTGTGCTTTTATTGGTAAATTATATTATCGGTTTGAGAATTTGTTGGTGACAAAAGGGGAAGTATTTTAGTCAGTAAAACTGCTAGGGCATAAATAATGTGTGCTCTCCTTTGAAGAGAGAAGAATGGCTTGCAACAGCCTCGCTGCCTCAGTGGAGCAGCACAATCTGTCTGCTGCATGATGGCATCGCCGGCAGCCAAATACTCCCGTTTTTGTTTTAATGGAAGGGTTCTTTCACATTGCTGGTTTTACATGATGGGAATGCGGTTGGAAATGCTTCCTGTTCCATTCACAAGCCCCAGGCTCTCCGTGCATTTCAGCTTCAAAAATGACAGCTGAAACCAATTAAGCAGAATTATGGGACAGCTAAGTCACATGGAGATATATCATGACTGAGGAAGAGGAGGGAAAGAGAATGTATTGCATGGGAAGTAGAAGTGACTAATTTAATTAGAAGAGAATGACAGTCGTGTTATTATTACGGAAAAGGGCTGGCAAAGTAGAGCTCATTTTATGTCACCGGCCATGCCTTTGAAGGGAGACATCCGGCCCTTTGTCTGAATGTGTTTGTGTTTGGTAGCTGTCTCCGATTTCTGAGGAAGATAGTTGAGCAAAATAGTTGATGTTAGAACGAAGCAGGGAGCGTATCTGAGGACATTCATAGCTTGTGGTTTACTCATCTATTCATAATTAGAATTCTTTCTTCAGAGGGAGAAGGGAGGAGTCTGAACCATCAAGGTTTGTCTCATTTTTTTGTTTGCATACTCTCTCTCTTCCAGAAGTAGGATGCAATGTATATAAACCTTGCTTCAGCTGTATAAATATCAGCCTGCATTCTTTTCCCTTCAGCAGATGCTTCTACACAGTACACTCACAAATGTAAACACACATGTGTCTACTAACATAAACCAGAGTCTTGCTGAATAGAAATTACCTTCATAAACTTATATGCTGCCACGAGTTTAAAGCAAAACCCCAATTCGTTTCTTCATGTGAGCCTGGAGACAATATTTCATAAGGTAAATGAAACCTTTTGTGGTATTGTCGTGGTAGTTGATGGTGTGGGGGAGAAGTGAGTGAAAAACATTACAGACATCACAGAGTCTGAGCAAGCATCATGTATTTTCCTTTTTTTTTAATTTTTTTATACTATGTTTTTTTTTCTCATTCCTTGACCCAAGCTTGATTTTGCTTTTGTACAACTTTGTGGATTTTTATTTAGACTCTGAGCAGTTATATTGGATAAGTAACTTAATCTCTCCCTCATTTGCGTGTACCTGTAGGACTTGTGATACTTGTGTCCATCACAGGGAGGAAAATACTCGAAATTCCTTGAAGTCTGGGTCAAAGCTGGGCATTCTCTGATGTGCTTCTACATACAGCTTGGAAACAGGAGAATGATGGAACTAGCGTAGCTGAGCATGAATTTTCTCTTCTCTCTCCTAGGAGGCATTGTGAGGTCTCTGGTCTAACCAGAACTTGTGCCATCTACCCCAGGAAGGGTCAGGGGTTTCCTAGTGGAGATCTAGTTACTTGAGATGTGCACTGAGGAAAGGGTTTGTGTTCTAATGGGCTGAGAGAAGGTACCACAAAGGCTTGACAGAGCCTTCGCAAAGACGTGGAGCTGTGTGTGGAGCTGTGTGTGCCAGAACCCTGAAGTCAAGTCACAGCGCTGAGCAAAGATGTTCTGGCAGAAATTAGTGAGCTACAACTGTATGAAGAAATAAGATACCAAAGTCTGCCTTGGGTTTCCTATATTTATTTTTAATTTCAGCCAAAATGGCCAAGATATCTTAAACCTGTAGCTGGAGGACCCTTGTTGTAAATATTCAAGCCTTATAGCATAGGCTTAGAATTTGGAGAATGGGTAGCCTTTTTAGTGTGGGTGGCACTGAGCTATCATTTTGCAAATTGCCCCAAATTTGGTCGGGTGATAAGCTTCAGAAAATTTGTCATTTGTACTTAAGAACTATGCCTTTGAAGATTCCCCCTCTGCTCTCAAAGGCTTGGCTTTAGTCTTTTCAGAACTTCAAATGCTGTAGATTGCATCCCTGTAGCAAGTGAAATTGCTTCTGGGGGAGGCAGTAGTGGGAGGAAAGATCAAACTGTTCACTTAAAGCATAAGAAATTTTGCACAAAATGTTGTTGTGTTAGTGAGGTGGCAAAGCCAAGTTCTTAAAATTGGAGGATGCCGAGATAAAGATGGCCTATGCAATGTCCTTTTGCCATCCTTGTGGGTGAGCCTGTTGTGCAGCTCTGCAGAGGACTGTGTGGTGAAGGCATGTGGTGATTGTTGAACTTTTCTTATTTTTTGTGGATGTTGGAACTTCTAGATATGTCTTCTAGGGTTCCTGCCTCATTCAAAGTATCATTTCAATTAAGGCAGGTAATACTGCTGTAGAGAACTGGATTCCATCCCTTCTACATTGGGAATTGTCATCATCACCACAGTTTCATGATGTTATTGCAAATTGCTGTCATCGCAATTCAGATATGACTGACTAATGCTATTCAACGTGAGATTCTCAGTCTCCCTTGCAAAAGTGTTATACTCTCACAGCTGTAACCGAAGTCAGGGAAAATACAGAGGGTGAAAAGTGCCAAATATTCTGAAAAGTCAAAACCAAAGTGCTTTAAACTGAGTTCCCCAAATCAATGATACTTCAGATTTTTTTCTCTTTGCTTCAATTCCCTGATTTACCTGCTAAAAGGGAATAATGCCACATCTCGCCTGGATTGCTATTAAATTATTTTATGTTTGTGAAGCATGTGAATAGCGTAGCAACAAGCAGGGCAGGAAAGCCTGCGAGATTAATATTCCTGCCTTCAAAGTAGTAAATAAGCCAGAGACTGCAAGCTGCGTGAGAATGGGGGAAAAAAACCACAAAACCAGCACAGCTGGTCCCTCCTATTCTGTTCACTGACTGTGTCTAATCCTGTGAGGGGAAAAAAGTATGTGATCACATTACACATTTTACAAGTTCTTATAATGTACATGTATCGGGCAAACAAATAAAAGGTTGGATAAACCTTGTTAATTCTGAATTTGCCTATCTTTTCGGTTCTTCACTATGGAAACTTGATTTATCTCTATTTAATGTTTTTGTGTAGCTGTTATGAACAGATGAGTGCTAATAGATTATTTGTACATATAGGTGTGGGTAAACTGGTGGAGTGTTAAGAGCAGGAATGAATGGGGTTTTGAACTTAAGCTAGAATATCATATGTTCTGTCAGCGTGGGATTACTTGTGGTGATTTACGTGTGTTGGGGATTAACAGCATGGCTGATAGAGTTGTTAAAAACTAGCTCAAAGCAGAATTGGTCTAGCCAGGTCCACCTGGGATCAGGATGTGTGTCATGGATGTTTGCAATTACTTGGAAGTCTCTGCACTGTGTTCCCAATGTATTCTATTTCCTTGTGAGGTGTCTTTGCCCTCTGAGACAGTGGAGAAAGGACCGTAAAAGGTGTGTTGGTCAGTTTGTTTCTTGTCTTGCTACGTTGTTTCAACATAGTTTTATGTTATTGCCAATATGGAATTGTATCTTGAATTTTTTTTAGGTTATATGTTTTGTTAGATTAAGGTGGTAGCCACAGCAAAGACCCTGGTGTCAGAGTATGGCATGCTGTGTCTGCAGCCACTGTTCCACCTGGCAAAGCACGTTGCTTTCTACCTCGAAATATAGCATGAAGAAAAAGACTCTATTCATCTACGTGGTACCAATTTCATGGAATACCATTAGAAAACTACTTTCATCCAGTTTGCTCTCTGTTTTCTTTTTTAATGCTTTCCTGAAACTTGCATTCGTGTTGTCTTCTTCAGTGTCAGTTGAGCACACAAGAACTGGAGCAGACACTTGCCTGCCAAAAGGGAAAACAGGTTTAGAAATAGCTGTCCCTGCAGTGCTGTCATCTTTCCTGGCTATACTAATATTTAATTCAATGTGCATTGGGTCCCTACCTTGGGAAAAGAAGAGCAGCTGATGCTGCCTTTGCTTTACTGCCTCCTTCTTTTCTTTTTTTTTTTTTTTTAAGTGAGGAACTATNGAATTATGTACTGTAACTTTATAAGTTGCTTTCCCAGTTGGTACCATAGCGTTCAGTTGCTTTTAAAAGGACTCTAACTTTGTTTTATGAGGGCAAATTCTCAAAAGATTTGAATGGAAAAGACTTTCCATTTCTGTTTATGGTCTGACTGAAGATTTGATAGGGATTTCTCTCTGTAGCATGCGTGTGGGGGAAAAAAATACATGCCAAAAGACTGCTGCACAATTGACTCCATAAGGTTTCCAGGATTCTGTAGAAATTGCTGCTTACACTGAATTTCAGGTAGATGCAAGCAATCAGTTTTTGAAGGAGAGAACTACTGATGCAGACGGTTGTACCGGGCTACCAGTCATCCCAGTCCTTGGGGTAGAAAGAAGAGGCAAATCATGCATAACACAAATAGGATCATTGTTGATGTTCATGTATGGAGGAAATGCATCCAAATAATCATAGAATCATAGAATGTTTTAGGTTGGAAAGGACCTTGAAGATCATCGAGTTCCAACCCCCCTGCCATAGGCAGGGACACCTCCCACTAGACCAGGTTGCCCAAGGCCACGTCCAGCCTGGCCTTGAACACCTCCAGGGATGGGGCCTCAACAACCTCTCTGGGCAACCTGTGCCAGTGCCTTACCAACCTCAAAGTGAAAAACTTATACTGAAAAACTAATAACTGAAATATATGGGGAAGAAAATGGAGTTATCCTCACAATTCATTACAAGTATATTGGAAACAAAAAGATAACTTGTTGCTTTTCCTAGGGACCTGGCTCTGAAGAGGATGTTCTTAGAAAGCCTTTGGTGAATAGAAAGGTGCAGCTAGTGGGCAGCTGGGGTGCTGGAGCTTCGGGGATGGGACCTTCAGAAGTTGCTGCCTGTTCTGTGCAATAAGAGATAACCCATTAAAACAGGGGGAATCCCCCAAACTTCTTATTTGACACCAGCCACAAAGACTGACGTCACCTGTAGTAATAGTGTTTTCAGCTGATATTTTGCCAGAGGCAGACTCTCGTGCCAGGGTTAGTACTCAAAAACTGTCAGTTTTTCCAAACAAGTATTTGACAAGGTTAGCAGACGACTTTGTTCAAGCGTATTTCCTTGGTGTTCATACAGTAAAACAAGGCAAAACTGGGTAATGTGATGATGCGTACTGAAGGATGACAGGTCCATTTTTGGCATGGCTTATTGATACAGCCCCAGAAAACTAACTGGGAGAAGAGGAATACGAACCTGAAGTGGTTAAAGATTTTACAGAATCTAGGAATAGGTCTGTAAGCTAAACATAGACTTTATGCAAAATGCACTTCACTGACAGTAACTATTCACTAGTAGAGGTGTAGTTTTTTTATTTTCTTTGTAAATGCATTCACTGATGTGTTAACTATTAATTGAAGCGTAGCTTGCTGTATACAGCCCGTGTTTTGGAAGAAGCTCTGTTGTGTTGTATTTAATGTGCTTTGCCTGTTTGAGCGTGGCCTCTGCCTTTGTGATACTCACACTGTTCATTCTGGGGCTCAAGCGATTTACTGCAGTCAGGGCTTCCCTTGAAGCTGGGTAAGAATTCCTGAAAAAAGGTGTGCTAGTGCACAACCTAATCAACCAGTGCATCTTATGTCATTGCAATGTTAATTCCACGTGCACGGCGTGTTTTCGTAGTTTTTGACATCAGAAGACAAGATTATACAGAACAGTTGTGGCTAGCACGAATTTTGTGTCTTAGAAGATGTGAACTTTCCTATGTATCCATGTAACTCTGCAAAAGAGCACTGGAGAGTGGCTCCTGGCCTTGGAAATGCTGCACAGAGAAACCATTCTGCTATGTCGAAGGCAGCTGTTGTCCAAAACTCTCACCTTGAAAGCTGCATATATTTAGTTGGGCTGTACGTGAGGCAGGTATTGCCAAGTAGCTTTTCAAGGAATGCTGGATGATTTTTGCCAGATGTGTTCAGAAACCAGATGGGGAAGACAGAGTCAGTCTCTGAGTTTTTGGTGGTTAATCATCTAGTGCATATTTTTTGCTTTGTTTATTCTGAACATAATTCCAGAAGCTGAGTTGTGCAAGCAAATCAGAGAAGCAACATGCCACTTCTCTGAAAGCGTGCTGCTGACTGGTACGAAAGTGAAGAATTACAAGAGAAAAATTCAGAGAAAATAGTGTTTCCATAGTAGAAGCAATAAATACTTATTAATTGAAAATAACATTAATCTACACATTGCAAGCCTGCTTATTTTCTGAAGAGATTTTATGGTATATTTGCAGGGAATATAGGCAACTATGAAGCAAAACCTTAAAGTTTTGAGGCTCCAGTGAAGCTGTTTTCTAAAGTATCTGTAATTAATAGCTGCATATGTGCATAATATGTGCTGCTTTTTGAGCTGGAAAGTATCATTCAGTACTCTGATATGCAGTGTCTTTCAGATGTATTTTCTAAACCATTAACCCATCTTAATCTAGAATCACCATAAAATTATATTTAAAAGGCAATGTTTTAATGCGAATAATGAGAGTAGCATTTGAGGTTCTCCCTTTAGGATCTTCCTCTTCCCTCGAGGTATTACCTTTACGGTGTTGGTGGTGATATCGTCCTTATGAGATATAAAATGATAGTAAAATTCAAATAATTAATTTATTGTATACAGAATTTTAGGAAAAAGAAAATTACATTCGGTGAATATTCGTGTCAGTCAAGTTACCAAGGTTGTTAAATAAAATGAAGTGTAAAGGTGCAAGTGTGTGTGTGCATGTGTGGCTGAAAAATCTTATTTTCCGTTTGTTCTATCCACTCCTAAGTAGAAGGATATTTATTGCTGCAGTCATACAGATATTAATACCCTTTTTTCCATTTGACTTTCTTTTAGCACACTGATTTATGTCAGTACATGGACAAACACCCTGGAGGGCTTCATCCAGAAAATGTGAAGGTAAGAGTCAAAAAGAGCACACATTCAAAACAAACACAGTAACAGTAACTTGGTGTAAAATGTCATGTCAGTTGTTTCATAGAAACTGATTTTTAGCTAAAGGGAGACTGATTGGCATGTGAACTATATTTTAAAATACTTTTTTCTTAAAAAATAATTAAAAATGCAAGTCTTTGAACATTCCCACAAAAGAAATTGTGAAGTCTGTTAAACTGATTCAGAGCCAGAATATATGAGTAAATACTGTTACAGTGTTGGTAACCCCTCCCCTCCATTCAAACATTTGCTCGTAAGACAAGACAATACTCCCCTAAAACCCCTGAGTAAACAAGCTTTAGGCTGTCAGTACTAGATCTTCAATGAGGTAAGTCATTGTAGGTGCACTGAGTTTGAGGCAACTGTAATGACAGCTGAATGTACTGCTTTTTATATGAGCACATAAAATCTTCCCTAATCTTTTTGCTCACTTATTTTGATGAAGCATTTTCACAGCTGATCTCACTTTTTAAAAATGTTTTCCTTCTAAGGTAGATACTGAGAATCATCACCCAGGAAGGAGGGAGTTTATTAGTAGGATTTAATGGAAAAATAGATTGGTAGAGACTTGATCCAGTTACTTTCTGGGATGTCAGCCAAATTATTTTAGCATCAAATAGAAGCCAATCAGACATGCAGAACGTGTCGTGTGTGTATAGATCACCCAGATGATATTTGTTACACTTGTCTTGCACTTTGACATCAGTCCCATTGCTGTTCCACTTTTGAAGTGTTTAAATCTTGACTTGTCATGCTGAGAGCTTTATTCCAGTATTTAGTTTCTTGAAATTGAGAAGTTCATGGAAAAAATAAATCTCTCTTTCCTGGAGAGCTCGGAATGCCTGTTTGGTTTAAGAAAAGAAAATATTTTTAAAAGAGGAAATAATTTTTTTCCAATAGCTGATCATTGTTGTACACCAACTTGTTGTATAATGTAGATTGATTAATTTTCTGTCTTCTGTCACTGAAAAGTGGCATCTACAACACATGAAGTTAGATGAGAATGGCTGCCATCTAATGCCATCTAAAAAAAAATATCAGAAAAATTCTTCCTTACTGCACATATTTGGCCAAACTAAAATAAGAAATTCTTGTAACGTAAGACTGTCACTCAGACATTTTACTAGCATGGGCAGGGAAAGCCCCTGGGTCTGCTCGCAGTGCTCTGTGAGTGCGGCACTTTGAAATGGCAGAAGGTGAGGTGGGACCTGCTTTTCAACCACTAAAACTCTTGAGCTTTCTTCACTGCTCAGATTCCTAAGCAGAGTTTCATGTGCTCAGTGTGTTTATTAAAACAATGGGTTTGTGTTTCATTTCCCTGTGTGGATACTTTTACATCCAGCTCTCTGAGGTTTGGGAGAAGCTAAGACTGGCTTTGAAAGTTCTTCATGCTGCTTCAGATTTGTAAGACCTACTCCAAGGCTGCAGTGCTGTATAACTCAAGATCTAATATCCAGTAGGCATTATAGCTGTAATTGTTCCGCACTGAGAAGACATTGTAATTCACATAACTGTGCTCTTTCTTGGTCGTATGAGGGCCCAGTGAGCTTGTCTTTGAGGAGGATAGGCATACACAGATAATTGGGCTTGCTAATGCGTCACTCCTCTAAATCCTGAGATATCGGTCTTTTTAAAACAAGTGCTGCGGAGGGAACTGCAGCAGCATCATTTCCCTTTCAAATTTTGCTGCATGTATTCCTGTGGCTATCTTTACCATCTAGCAACGGTGTTCAGCAACAGCTCCGAAGCTTATGGACACATTAGAAATATTCTTTTGAATAGCCACGTGTAGAGTCCTGATGTACTGCTAGTTGAAGCTTTTTAAATTCCAGATGGATTATTAATAAAAAGCAAACTGGAAAAAAAGAGAAAAAACATTGGAAAGTTGGAGCAGATGAAACTACCCTTCTATGATGAGCAATCCCATTGGACAATTAAAATTCTTTTATTTTCTGTTAAATAATATTAATGAAAATTGATTATATTTATTTAGTAGACCCTTTTGCCAGGCCAGCAGCAAAGGCTAGACTGAATTCAAGCAGTAATTATTAAAACCTAGCATGATGTTTTGAGCTCCTGCCACTTAAAAAATGAAGCAGCCTGCCTGGCGTTTTCAGTGAAAAACCTGCTCTCAAAGCTATGCACAAAAAATACCAGCTTAGCCCAACAGAGTGATTTCTTCAGGAGGACAGGAGTTGCAGAGGGAAGGGGACCCAGTCGTATATGCTGACAACTCCCAGACCTTCACCAGCATGCAAAACTAAAAGCTTGCACTCCTCTCTTCTTGCAGAGGAGTTAAGGTGGTTACTACATACTATCTTAATGCTTTGTTGCACTATACTCAGTTTATTGACTTATGTAATTGTGGTTCTGAGACTTTGCCACCCATTTTTGTTTTAGTTTCTGGGCAGAGTTGTCTATCTGGAGCTACAGCTGATTTTTTTAAGGGTTGAGCTGAGCCATGTTAATTACCCTTCTCTCCCCGACAGCCCCTTCTTGCTAGCGGTCCTTCAGGAATTTCACTTTTAGCAAGACTTTTAGACAGTGTTTGTTCCGAATCACTGGTTATGTGGTCCCTAAATCCATTTTAAAAAACTTCCGGTTGAGCAATTACATTCCAGTAGCAATAAATTAGTCTCAGCTCTCTGGGGCTAACCTGTGGGATTAAGCCATTGATGCTCTCCCAGTATGACAAAAGACCCCCTGCCTTTCAATTTTGTTCTTGAGGAAAGTGTTGCCTAATGATGGATATTCCTTTCTGGCTTGTTGCCAGTTTTTATAAATACAACACCACATAATCACACATCTTTCTTTTTCCAAAGAATGTTATACAGTAGTTCCTGTAAAACAGTACTTTATAGGAATGCAGAAGCAAAGCCATTATTTAACTATGTTTTGGTTTCTGTAGGATATCTTCAGCCTAATTATATTTGTGAATTTTCTCCATATTTACAAGGTAAAGACAATGCGTGTTACCTCAGGCTTACTTTTAGATGAAGAATCGTAAATAGAATAAAATCCACATTACTTTGATGGACACACATATTGCTGTCCCCTTGGGTGTTGTGTTTGACATTGCCTTTCTTTGTGGTTTCAAATAGGCTATTTGCTTTCACTTAAATATTTTAAATAAAAAGTAAGCAGAATAGTATAAGTATGTGGAATTACAAAGAAGAATGTCTCAATTGGCAGTTGGAGGAGTCTTGGGAAAGTATGTTTAAGCAAACAAAAAATATTGCTTCCTGAAATATTAGGTTTAGTGTTTTTAGTGGTACGTATGTATTCAGACATGATTTCAGAATTTTCTAATTCATGTATGGAGGCCCAAGTCTTACAAATGACAGCACATTTTAAACCCTTCAATGAATTTGTGTGTGGGGCTGAGATTTAATATCTAAAGTTGTTTTTAAAATACCTGTCCCTGAGAATGTTAAACCGGGTATCCTGGTGACATAAATGTGTTTACGTACTCGGAACATCTTTATCAACTAGAAGGGAAATTGGGAGAAAGCAGTTGTTTCAATCCATAGATTCTCCAAACTCTGTTAGCTCCAAATACGCAATTGTATACATCTTTGGTAACTAACAAGCCTGCATATCTACCATTTATTTGTAACTATATATTAATTTACTGTGTTCGGTATTATAGTTAGAGATGAGGAGAGAAAAGGTAATTAGTTAACAAGTCCCTGTTTAGTAGGCACAGCCCCACCTTCTCTTCTCTGGTTTTGAAGACGTCTTTCTCAGTTTTTCCAAAACTGAAGGCAAGCAATAAATCTTAAGTACATGGCCCCACATATAATTATGTTTCTGTTGGAAGCTACTGCTTGGAGCTAAGAGTTGGTTTATAGGTGGATACCGCGTGGTGCTTGCCAACCCCCAAAAAGCGGCTGTGGCAAACTGAGGTGCAAGAATTGCTCCTGACTCTCCCTGTGCTGCCCTGGACTACTGAAATCTGTACTCCTGGCTTTCTTTCCTACAGCTGTTGCTGCCTTTAGAGATAGTTCATACTTCTTGGACTCTCAGTTGAAACATCTGGATTGCTTCCTGCAGCAGGAACTCTAAATGGGTCGCAGCAGTTAACTGACCCTGCCAGTGATTTTTTTATGATGATCTTCATTCTGATTTGTGTTCCTTTCCGTCTGGTACACGGCCGTCTCAACTGGTCTTTTGACTTATCTTCTTGGTTCTCCTGAGCATTTGTTTGCAGCTGTCCATAAATGGTTCTTGTTTTGTAAATTCATAATTTAATTTTTAAGTATCTTTTTTGTGCATTTCAGCATGTCCTGTGAAAACGTAACTGTTCTTAACTTCTTTTAACCTTTGAAATATCATTTCTATTTTATCTACATCTTTTACTCAATATTATTACATTGTCAGTAAATTCAGCTTTATGTTTTGATGCATTTATTTTATAGTTGAGTCCATTTTCTGTAACTTCTATTATTGGAACAAGTGGAGAACAGGCTTGCATCTGTCATGCATTGCTTGTTTGCATTCTTGCCTTAAAAATAAATCTAATAATGAAAGCCGATGTGCTTCTTAATTAGTGATACTGCATTGAATGGGCTGTAGTCTTCTGGGAAAATCGTCTTCATTTTTTTCTCTCTGCCTTTTTTCCTCTATTTGCAGTGTTAGAGGTAATACAGATTTGTATGAGCATTCCGCTTCAAAAAAACATCTTTGACAAAATAAAAAGCCACTTGTCTCTGACCCATCGTTCTTCAATCTGGGCAACACCAGCCTGAGTGACAACAGGGTTGTCAACCAGACAAAAACCCTCTCTGTCTCTTAATCACTCTTGAAATCTTTTACTTCAGGCAGCTTGGAAGGCTCCTATCATCAACTGTGACCAGAGGGAGAAGGAGCTTTCAGTTTGTTCTTTTTCCATCTAATATTGCTGCTCTGATTTGTTCTTCTCCCTGGGCACCTTTGCTCTTGCCAGGGCCCAAAAGTGATAAGAAGAAATAGGCAGGCCCTCTTGTTGAACTTTCCACGCAGGGAACAGGAATATTTAGCCTTCTCCCAGGAGCCTTCAAGACTTTAGCTCTTACCCATCTCAATTCTGAGCCTTCCTTGCTCCTATGAAGCAAGGCACAGCAGTCTCCCATGCATAATTGATGGATATTTTTAAAGGAAAACCTCAAGCAACTAAGCCCTACCCCCACCACAAGCTTTAAAAATGTGTTTTATCACTGTAATATTGAGTCAGAGAAAACACTTGACTGTCAAGTGGAGTGAAATCTGGGTATTAAGTTTCCTAGGACAGCCCAATAATCTCTGTAAAAAATATTCTTAAATTTCAGCAAAAGACTATAACTAGTTTAGTCTTAAAACTTTTATAAAAATAGTTTAAAAGAAATGTAATTAATAGGAACTATTGAAACATAATGGGAAGCTGCTACATTTTTCTGTGCTAAATGCTCAAGAAGAGATCAGTCAACTTTATAGCACTCTAAGTTAAAAAAAAAAAATAAAATAACAAAAATCCCAAATCAGATATGATAAAAATACTGGATTTATTAAACTGAAGTTTTAATACTGGCCTCCTAAAAAAGACGAAGTTCACGTTGAATTGAAAATGTTGAAATACAGTGAATGTTATCTGACGTTATCAGAAGTCTCTGGCACTTAATCACTTGCGGTATTCGTTTATTCCTCTCCATACTGCAGTACTGTGAACATTGTCCTTAACTAATGGTTGCAGTTTTTAAAGTTGAATCTGTTTTTGTGAGATGAATAATTTTGGCACTTAATGACTAATGTGAAAATTAATAATCTCAGTCAACACCATAGTGTAGTTGTCATCTGGTGTCTTTTGTAAACATAAATATTTATCATTGAACTGATTACAGCTTTAGAATAATCTGAAGCTCAAAGGGTAGGGAAGCATTCAGAACATGGAAGGATTAGGTCACTGCTGCATCCCGTCCGCGTGAGGCTTACTGCACTTGAAGTGTGCAGCTGCTTGAACTTTGGTAGCAGAGCATTGCGTACTGGCTCTTGCTAAGCAGTAGCTCCATTCATTATTAGTAAGATATAAAACCATATGTTTGTTAAAGTGTGGTATCTGAAAAGTATGATAAAAATGCTTTGATTTTTGGGTCACAGTGTGTTCTCAATGTAGGCCTCCCTGGTGTGCTTCTGTTTTCTTGCCATGTGTGATTGTATAAAGGTCTGTGGTGCGGACAAGAGGTTTGTGGTCCCCTTTTTTGTGGGAGACGAGTGTTGAATCACGTGGCCAGTCCTGCGCCCATATGTGACAAATGTGTGATTATGTGATGTAGGGGAAGCTGTGGCATGTGAGCACCTGTGTGCAACTAGAGGTGTCTAACTAAAAGGTTGACTGCCATAGACTTACGTACACAAGAATTGGGCAATTAAACCATGATAATATATCCAGCTATGATGAATTTTCGTGTCTTGTTTCACCTCTCATATTGACTCACTGGAATTTGGAAAAAAACACTCTTTTACTCTAAGTTGAATACTTACTATGGTGATCCTTTTAATTTTGTCGGTCGTTACTGGAAGCAAATGTAACTAATGTCATGCTTTTGAAACCTCTCTCGCACTCGCTGAAATTAGTGATGCTGCTGATGTAGAGTTGAATTAAAAAAATATTTCAGATATGCTAAGGAAGAAATGATGCTATTTAATGTGGTTGAGAAGTTGCTATTTTTCATTCCTTATTCAGCGAACAAGCAGGTGTACAGCAGACAGAATAATGTTATGCCAAATTAAGGTCGTCTTTTACACATGGCATTGAGAATTGATTATTTAAATGAGACTCTTTAGTTATCAGACATTAAATATGGCATCAGCATTTCACTCTGTCAGTCTTGTCACTTAAAGTAATGATTTGATAATATGCACAACTGTGAACAGTAAACGCAGAATCTTTATCAGTGTGTTAAAATTCATGCTACAAGAATGTCACTTTCATATCTAGTGTGTGTGTGTGATTTATTGTCTGTCTGATCCGTATGGTTCACATACGGCAAAAAACATGAAAATATTGTAGGGATGAAGAAAACACTTTTTCCAGTGTCTTTAAAATTGGTGAGGTACCAATTGTTACCCTGGCCTAGTTCAGCGTGGAAGTGAACTGGTGAAAGGTAGAAAAGGAGATTTAATTGAATTGAATTTATTTTTACTTTTGCCATTCAGGAGAAAAAATCTGAAAGTTTCTTCCACTTATTGAACATTAGCAGATGACTATAACTGATCATAAGGGAGTGTCTTTACGCTCACTTAATTAAGCACACCTTCCTCATTGCAAATGACTGTAGTAGTACCCAGAGGGGACAAAAAATGATTAAAAGAACATCAAAGAGAATAGAAGTTAGCAAATTAACACTTTCCAATCTCTTCACTTTGCAGTTCTGCTGCAAATAAGTGGAAAAATCTGTATCTTTTTTTAAAATAATGGTGTGATGTGCATTCCCAATGGCTGTATTGTACGCCTTTCTGTGGGACATTGTTTTTAGTAAGACTCTCTTGTAAGGGATACAGGAGCAAGTTAGAAGGCTTCAAAAACGCGTTTTGGAGTGAATTATTTTAAAATTCTTTTGGAGAAAACTCACTTGGTTTCAGGGAGGTCAGGTGGAAGAACCTTTTATTGAGATAAAGCTTATTATGATCATGAAGATCATGCTGATTCAAATGACTGATAATTTTTTATTCAGATAGGATCCTTTATTCCTAGGAATGCAAATTCATCTCAAGTCAACACTTTGTTCCCAGAATTTCTTCTTCTGACAATTTAAGCAAGAGAGTCTACAAAGCTTTGACCTAAAAAGTTCAGTATTTCCCCAGGACATTGTTAGAAGTGGAAAGTTGGGTTTTATCTCATGGGTATTATCCTGGTTGGGAGGAGGGAAAAGAATAGCAAACCAACAGTGAAAAAGAAGGTTGTGCTTAATGAGCTTTTTGACATGCAAGCAGAAGTCACACAGAGACATTTCTCATTGCTTCTGTGATAATACACATTACCAGGTAGTTTTTTCTTATGTTAATGGTTTAAAACAAGTAGATGTAAAACTCCCAAAGACTCTAGTAAACCCAAATGTAACAGAGCATTGTGTTTGGTTGTGTTTATTTCCAAGGCTGTGAGATAGTACAGTGGGGATTTATTACCTCCTTTTGCCTTTGTAAATAGCCAATAATTCACAGAAGCCTGTAATATCCTCTGGATGATAGGGAGAAATACACTGGTTGCAAGCATGATGTAAGGTGTCCTGGGTTGGGTTTCTTTTACTGGTACTTTTAGATTTGATGGCCTATTAAGACTGAATATAATATCGATTGATGCTGAATACACATAAGGGGAATTCAGATGATTACGTGATACCCAGCTGGTGTGCTTTGATACAAGCGGCAAGCAGGAGCATTTGTGTTATCAGTGATGAGCGATAATAAAGCTTGTGCAGTATTGTGTACTACTTTTCAGAAGTAACTATGCTAACGCAGCAATATGAGCTTGCTAAAGGACCGGCACATTAATCCAGTCTTGCTTTCACTCTCTTCTGAACTGTTGTGAACTCCTGGTCCAGGTTAGCTCAGCTCCATTTGCAGTCCCTTGCTGCAGAGAGAGCAGAGCCAAGAGTTCTGTGCATCTCTTATAGACTAAAAGGTTCCTTGTAGCTTTCTTCTGTATCTAGGGCCAGGTCCTTTATTCCCACAATACGATGTGTGGTAAGGGAGCTCAAATGCAGGAAATAATTCAGAAATCCTTCTGTGCCATCAGGGAAAGACAGTTCCTGACTTTAAAAAGCCCCCCACAGGCCTCATTAGTCTGTTCTCTTGGGCGCCATCACTCTTGTCATTGAGGTCCATGATGCCTCAGCAGACACTGGGTGGAAATGGTACATTTTCTGGACAATCTCTGTGAGCATGTTGCGAATTTCTTTCTGCTTTTCACTTACCCCACTATCCTTTGCCAGAAACTCTCTACCATCTCTGGGAATAGAGAACAACTACGTGGAGTCATCTGAGCACTATTGCACAAGTGACCTGTACATGAGGAGGATCCTTTATCATTAGTGTGATCAGAGCTTTCTGAACCTAAGTCAGAAAGTGTTAATTCCCATCACTTCCATCTGTTCGATGTGTTTTGGATGGCCTGTGTCAGTGTTTAGCTTATAAGCTCGTTAGGATCTTGAGCTCTTCTCATCCAATGTGACATTCAGAAGCCAACGAGATAGTAAAGCATGCCGCTGCACACGAGCCATCTTGCAGCTGTTAGATGTGTGCGTGTAATGGTCCAGGTTGTACATTCACCCAGGCTCATGAAAAATACCATGAAAGCGGGGCTGCTCATCGAGGCAGCTGGCAAGTCTCTCAGTAAACGTAACTGGTTTAAACAGGCATTTGGTCAAATGTTCCATGTAGCTCAAGTGGCTATCCAGGCCTTACTATGTAGGTGCTAATGTTTTTGTGGACTTGACTGCTTTCTCTTGTAAGTTTCTTAAAACTTGTAAGTTTTAAGAACTGCTAATATTCTTTTAATATCACAGTCCATAAACCCCAAATTAGCTTTGACCTGCATGCATTTTTCTCACTGACAATTAAATTTTTTTATCAAAGTATGTTGCTCATTAAAGTGAGAGCTGCGTAACTGTTAGGGGGGGGAAAGTCTTTTTTCCATGTCTATAATAAATAAGCAAGGCCTGAAGCACAAGTATTAAATTTTTTTCGGTCTGGATGTAAAGCATTGAGCCCCCTAATGTTAAGCCTTGCTGAAAACCTGACTTCCAGAGACAAATCCCATTCCCCTTTTCTGTCTTTTCCAACTCTCATCACAATGACCCTTGTCATTTTGTGAGTCTTTCATTTTATCACCAAAACCTCTGGTCTTACTAATAAGCTACAAACTGTACACGAGTGATATCCTAGTTTGTTTATTACGGGTTATTTGACACTTATACAGCCTTGTAAAGGCTACAGCCATGACCATACAAAAATTAAAATTACTAACATAAAAGCTCAAGAACCACGAATCTGTATCATTTCTACCCTCACAACCAACCCATTGAAGTGCATATGGAATTTGCCATTGACCCCTTTAAGACTTGTCCGCTGGTCCACAGGGCTCCCATCCCATGGCCTTGGGGAAATGGCAGTTCAGTTGCTTATTCAAAACCACGGCAGAAGGGCTGAGGTTTAACAGTGGTCAGAATTGAGCAAGGTGGAGGAAGGAGCAAGTAAGATCAGAGTAGGTGATAAGTAGTAATAGGAGTAGTAAGATCGTGATAGGTGGTATGCTGATTTCAGATAGGGTATACGGGTAAGAGGTGGTGGTACCTCATCTAGCATTCATTTCCGTCCTTGTGAAGGTAATGCAGATAGTTTTGAAGAGGAATAGGTTTCTTGGAGAGGGCTTTCCTCAAAGACAGGGGAGGAAACTTGGCTGTGAGAAGGCAGAAGTGTTTCCGGAGGCATCAGAAACATTTTTTTCCAATTTTGTCTTTTCTTTTTGTGGAGTGGGGAACCGTTGGGAATGGAACGCCTCTTCTACTGTTGTCTCTTCCTTAGCAATCCCAAAGCACCCGTGGTTTGCAGGCTCTACTGTCGGGCGTTAGGCTCATGTTTTCACTTAAATCTTTTCACATTTAATATTACCAAAGAAAAACAAATGTGAAGAGGAAAAGAGAAAGCAACAAAACAGTGGCGGAGCTTACCCTGTAACGAATTCAGGGAGATTTTTTTCCCCTTCTCTTTCATGAGCCTCCTCCAAGGAGGAAGCAATTGATACAGTGTATGTGAGTGAATTGACTTTTGTGGAAGTACTTGATAAGTACAGCATGTCCATAAGTTTGGAATAAAATTACCTTCCAAAGCTGTCCTCAGTAGTTGATGTTTATTCTGTTTAGCTGGGAAGTTGTTGGGGTTTTTCTTAGCCCGTCATGTCAAATCACTTGACTCTTTGCATTAAAGCCAAATGAAAGCCCACATTAATACATGTATTTTGAGTTATAAAGATTACAGTTCTGTATGGTAACATGATAATTGAGATTTCTTTGCATATTTAAAAATAATGTTTGAAGTTAAATACCATTGTTTTAGCCTAGCAAACTGGATATTTTCCCTATGTTTTTATTAAAAAAAAAATGAATTTGACATAATTTCATAACATTTAATGTATATTTTAAGGCTGTAATGAAAGCTGTTTCTGCTTCCTACCCTTATTAGAATAGTTTTTGTGTACCATGAGTTCCGTTTTAACCACAATTCAAAAACGAATGTGTGTGTTACTTATGACTTTCCTGCTATTCGTTCTTTTGTTTCTCTATTTTGCCCTTAGGTTTCCTCAGCACATTGTTAGACTCAACCCTGGCAAGAAGGTGATTGATATGGCTCTTTGTGCCCTGGCTAAATAGCTAAACATACAGTGTATTGTGTCTGCACTCAGGGAAAAAATGAAATGCAATTAAATTCATTTCAACTTCAGTAACATGACATTTCTGTTTCTTTCATGTCAGCCTTTATTCTCTTCTATAATCAGATTTTGTAACCCCTTTTAGAATGTCTTCTCACTTCAGCAGTCACTAAATAGGATGCTTGTGTTGCAAGTTAATTAGAAATTCTCATGTGCCCGGGTTGACTTTTCCCAAATCTTTGGTGTGGTTTCCACATCTTCAGAGAGAGCATGTTTCATCGGCCGCTGAGCTGTGAGAAACAGGGTCAATATCCACTCTTGAATCTTCCATGTTTGGCTTTGCAAAGGCTTGTTCTGTTCCCATTTGGAAACTAGTATTTCTTAAAATATTTCAGGCAATAGGAAGGGTCTGTATATTAGCAGAGATTTTTCAAAACTCCTGGGAAACGATTGTTTATCCTTTGTATTGACAAAATCCAAGAGAGTAACACTTAACAGCCTTTCACAGCAGGTGCCAATAAGAATGCAGGAGAAGGATGGGAGAGGAAATGAAAAGGGGAGGGCAAAAGATCTCCATCGTCCAGCTTTTTGTTCATACATGTAAATTACAAAAATACACAATATCAATGCTTAGCTCTAGGGAAAGTGTTTGTAGAGTCCAGTGATGGGTTAAAAGAAACGAGGGGGTTGAGTTAGGTTCCTATCTAAATTTACCTTACAGACTATTATAAGTAGGTTTCAAAAGTCATCTTTAGGTTCAGTGAGAATTATTATTTCCTAATGAAAAATACGTAAGCAAATCCCTTAAAAAAAAAACTTTGAAGGAGAAAACCTATCACACTTGCAGATTTCATTAGATACAGAGGCATTATTGTTATATTATTAATTTCTTCTTTGTTTTAGCTCCAGTGTCCCATCCCCCAGCCTTATCTCCCCATCCCTATCCACCCTGTACTGTTGTTTCCTATAATTAGTGAAGATACACATCTGTCTTCAGGCTACCACCTAATCTCTAAGGCCATATGGGTAAACGGAATATAATTATAATTTGGTAGAAACTGAACCTTCTGCACATGGTTGTATTGCTCTTGTTCTTTTTAAAGCAGGCAAATTGAATCTGTGATATAGTAGGGCTTGGAGGCTGGGGTTAATCCTTGCAAAGTACATATTTTTTAGATGGAAATTTTGTTGTGGTCTATTTGGGTGGGAATTACACCAGTTTGGGAGGAATTCTGACACAATGTTACCACAATATGCAAGCACCCTGCATATTGTGAAGAAATCACCTGTGGTTATATGCAAAATATTAACAGAGGTCATTTTTTGTCCCCCTCTTTTTCAGTTATTTTTATTTCAGTTGCTGCGAGGACTGTCTTACATCCACCAGCGTTACATTTTGCACAGGGACCTGAAACCACAGAATCTTCTGATCAGTGACACGGGGGAGTTAAAGCTGGCAGACTTTGGTAGGCAAGCAGTTAATTACAAGTCTCTTATAATGTTGTAGGAATGTCAGACAGATGGTTCCATTGATTTCTCTTCCCCCCACCCTATTCCTTAGACACACCTTCTTCATTGTAGATAATTGCACATTTTTCTCCTGAGCGAAGAAATTGATTATGGTCAACAAAATGCTTGATTAAAAGGGAGCAAGTGAAAAATAAATATGTACGCCAGTTCTCACCAGGAAGATAATGCTGAAAGTATTTCAATTTTATTTACCATGAGACCTCTGAATTAGAATTCAAAACCTTTAAAATAATAATAAAAAAAAAAAGGATAAAAAAATAAAATAGAGAGACACCTGAGGAAATACAGACTATATGAAGAGTACAACCGCTTTATGGAAGCAACTCTAGGGTTGTGGATATCTGGATTAACTTTCATAAAATAGTCATTTAAAGAGACTGAAGGACACAAGAATAAATATGCCTTTTAAAGAATAAAGGAAACTAGGATCACCTGGACTGCTTTCAGTATCCATTAATCCCTTGCGGGGAAACCTTATGTGGAGTATAAAGTCAGGGGAGATTGTCCACTGAAAGGTTAGACTTTTTTGCCTTTTTTTAATATTTTTTTTTTTAATACTTTCTAGTGGCTACACTGTGGCAAGTACTCTTTCCTCTGAAAACCATTGTGAATGCAGATGTGGAAAATGGCAATATTTTTCTTTAGAGGTTTTTACAAAATGTTGTAGGAATTTTTCTTTTCTGTAGGTCAACTTCTCAGCTACTGATTCCAGCAGAACTTCTGAAGTAAGCTGAAAATGTGACCTATCGGCTTTAAAATGTCTTTTATTTTTATGACGGCAATCCACATCGGGCTTCACGTTTCATGCAGCAGCAGTAATGAGGGAGCCTTATGTGCTAATTGGCAATTTCACTGTTAATGTAGTCATGGTTTTTTTGTCTTTTAATTAGCATTACTGCAATTAACAGCTCAGTGTGTATTTGCTATGCTGGAGAAGGGAACAGGACTTCAGGTGGACACAGTCCATGGGAACTTGATTGGCCTTTGGATTGTAAGGCAATTAGAGAAATAGTATTAGAAACAATTATTATGTGGTTTTACAACCCATTTTCTGTTGCTGTTTTTCAAAACTCTGAAGATGCTAGAAGTGTTTTAAAGATAAGCTTAAAAAAAGCATTCCTGCATGTTGCATTTTACTGCGGGATTTCATCTCTTAAATACATGAAATAGGTGAATCATTAAGTGTTTTTGTAGTGAAATATGACTTAGTCCTCTGTTGGAGATGTTGTGCTGTTTGTGATGACTAGTTTTGCTGTATGACTTATGTGTATAAAACACTATGAAGTTGTCTGACTTCCAAGTATCCCCATGTTGTAAATCCTTCAAGAGACTGCGATGATGGTGCTCTAGCTTTGGTGGATACCGAAAACTCTGTAGATGATCTTGCAAACTCTTCTGTATGTAAAATGTTTCATATGGTGTGGAGGTTGTGGGGGGAAGTTGCTGAAGGTCTGTGGCTTTTGTGGCTCAGGAGAAGGAGGCTGCAAACTTCTCAGTTGTGTTTTTGAGAAAACAAGAAAACCACCTTTCACCAGCGCTGTTAAATGCCTTGCTGGAGGTGTGAACCGATCAATGAAATGTCCAGCTCAGACATAGGTTGACCTCTCTCTGATTGTATTGCCTGATGTTGCCACAGAGCAGAGAAAAGGGTGGGACATTTGTTTTTGCCCTGCTGTGGTAGGAAATGTAACCATCACTTCTGATGAAGTTATTGCCTCATTGCGGCAGTAGGCGAAATATCCCAGCGATGACATCAAAGGCAGGATTTTCCCAGCTTTGGGTTGGTGGGAATTTAAGGTTGACCGTTGTGTATTATTTTGAGAGAGAGACTAGATGTGTATAAGTACAACCAAAAAGAAATACCCAGTAGTAGACATATGAATGTGTAATATTGTGGAGAGGATTTTTTTTCTCTTGTAAGTTTGTCCTGACCTAACAGAAACATCTGCGTAAATCTACTCTTACACACTGAGGGAAGATTATATATCTCCATTTTCTTAAAGCTATATTTTCTTTCATGGCTCATGACCTCATAAAATCGAAAACCAGATGGGTTAAATTTCTCTTCTGAGAACCAAGATGAAAAATTAGAAGTGATGGGGTTAAAGTCTAGAGGGTCATGACCTCTTTCACTGGAGGCATGAGAAATGAGAGCACACCCCCGTGCTTGCTCTCTGTGTGCACCCCTGTGCATATTTACTTATTTAAACGCTGTATTATTGTAGCCCATCTTCCACCTTCCCAGTGTGAAAGGCTCTTCTTAAACAAGATGTAAAATACAGTCCTCTCTCTCTTTATATTTTTCTCCCATGAGTGACTAAATTGCAATAATGCACTTGGAAAGGAAGTCGGTTTAGATTGTATTTTTGATTAATTACATGAGGACCAGTATGGAAATTAGAGAGATGGGTGTTTTGTTTTCAAGTGCACTCAAGGCAGGAGAGAACCTATCAAGAAATCAGTTTCTGTCAGAGATAGGATTGACTTTGCTAGCACAATAAATATAAAATCCTAGAGCAAAGGCCTTTTAGTCTCTAAGGACAAGACCTTCAGATTTTGGTTTCATAAGTTTACAGAAAATCAACAGCGTGGCCAAAGTTTTTCATTTGGCATCGAGCTTATTTAATCTCCTCAGTCTAGGATATCAAATACTTAAAAGCAGGCTGTAGTAGATCATAGTTCTTGAATAAACAAGGTAGAAGAAAGGCTATTCATGCCTGCCAGCACATTGCACTGCGGCTGAAGTGGAATCTTTGAATAACCGTGGGCATGTGTTTTTCTACAGCACAGCTCCCAGACATAGATACTCCACTGTGTGGGAGTGTCTTTGTTCAGATGAACGGTGGTTTGCTTTTCTGTTCATTGTGCTGTAGCTGCTAGGAAATGAGCATTTATGAGAAGACTCAGCAGTCAAATCAAAAGGGAGAACAGAACATAGAGGCTTTATCAAATTAAAAATGGATGAGCCATAAAAAAACGGCTTTCTTGAGAAGGTATAATAGGGGAGACTACATCTTGAATAGTTGTGGCTATGAAAAATAGTCCTTGAACTCCATTCCTTCATTCTTTTTTTCAATCTAATTAAAATTCCTGAGGAAATTAAAGTATATAAGGAATTCTCCTTATGAAATGACTAAATAAATGCAAGAATTATTTTTGATCCTGTGGTGTGAATTTGGCTGTCTATGGGTTTGTTTACATTCCCCCGCACATATGTCTGTCTTGAGCAGAAAAAAAGTATTATAAACCTTTAATGAGTAACACCATAAGCAATTACAAAATTAAGTGAATAGAGCCTTGTTCTTGCTGCTGGTTACCACGCAGACTGGGCTGCATAGCTGTTCCTTAGCCTGTGGTTAGTAGGTTCTTCACTTTAACTTTTCTTTGCACTGTATGCAGATGCATTTGTTTGGCCTTTGGATGTGTATTGACTTAAAAAAAGAAAATCTTTCAGCCTTTGTTTAGAAAAGTCATTAAGCAGTTTTAAAAGCAAGGTATGTTTCGAGAATAAATGCATTTATTATTATTTATACATGTGGGAATGGTTCGAAGCTGCGCCAGGGGAGGTTTAGACTGGACATTAGGAAGCATTTATTTACTGAGAAGGTGGTCAAACACTGGAACGGGCTTCCTAGAGAGGAGGTCAATGCCCCAAGCCTGTCAGCGTTTAAGAGGCATTTGGACAATGCCCTTAATAACATGCTTTAACTTGGTCAGCACGAATTGGTCAGGCAGTTGGACTCAATGATTGTTGTAGGTCCCTTCCAACTGAAATACTGTTCTGTTCTATTAACTGCAAACAGTGTCAAATGGCTGCACAGCAGTGGATAGGAGCATGAACTCAAAGACTGAACACTAAGAATGTCTTTTTTTCAAGAGTTAGTTGCAATCAGGTGATTAGTAATCTAAGCAAAATAGTTATCTAAGCAAATACGTGATTTGTATTCATATTGAACAGTAATTTAAGATTTATTTGATTTACTTGTTTATAAGAGCTATGTATTATAACCAGTGCCATGTGTCGTTTCAGTGATTGGGTATTGGCATTTAGCTAGTGTGAATGCTGATATAAATCAAGATTGGCTAATCAGTTATGTTTGCATCCAGGTTATCATACTTAATAAACTCCAGCTCAAAGTCCCTAAATAGCTGATAACAATCAGGTAGGAGGTGGGTCCCACCTTCTGTGTGGGACTTTCCAGTAAGGATTTACTCTTTCTGTGCCTTGTTTCTTACTCTCTGTCCCAAAACATCTACTAACAGCCTATTCTGACTCTCCTGGGGACAATGTGGACCTTGAATCTCATCATAGTATTGTTACTCTTACATATCCTTTAGTTAGAATAATTTTGTGCTTTCTGGGTTGAAAAATATGTAATTATACTTGTTATTAGAAATTTTTGGATAAAAAATTTACATATCTTTTGAGGGTAGACACATTGCCATCACCATTTGATGCATTGAGAAAATCCTCAGGGCACAGCTGTAGAGAACAAAACTTTTAAACTTGACTAGTGCAGGAGATAGATAGTCATAGCATTTCTGAGGCTGGCCAAATTACTGGTAGGGCCCTTGTCCTTCTTTATCTGTGAGCTGATCAACCTGCCTCTGGGGATTGTATTTCAGGGGATTGCTTGTTTGTGAATATTCCCTGCAGCCGCCTTTCCCGTTTGTGTTTTCTGCTAGGCCTGCAATACAAGTGAACTGCACAAAGTGGGTGGATGAGAAGTTTGAAGACCTGTTTGGTCTCTATTTTGGATTGTGCAGTTACTGTAAGTTCAAGTACCTCTGGTGTAGTCACATCTTTTAATTGGGATACCATTCGTTTTAGTACATACACTGACCTTCTCAAAATGCCATGGCTCCAAGACACAGTGTATGATTATGACTGTGCAGGTACCTGAGAGGCAGAAGTGCAAAATCCAATTTCAAAGTATGAAACTGCAGGTCTGGAAGGTATTGTTAGCTTGACTATAATTTGCAAGGGCAGGAAAACTTGCTGATTTATTATTATTATCGTTGTTATTATTAAGACATGAATAGACATCTCCCCTTCCCTCCTGTTCTCTGCCCTGATTTTTGTTAGTTTTGGTCCTTTAGAAAAATCTTCAAACTGCGGTAACACCACAACAAATTGTAGCGTTGCAAGGTGAGTGAGGAAGAGTATCAGGAACTTAGTGCTTTAGTGCTTGTTCCTGCAGTCAGACACTTGCTCTTTCTAATCTGTGGGAGTGGGCTTTGGGGAGAAAAACAGCACAAGAATCCTTACGGAAACGTCTTTGCTTTAGTCTCCCAAATAACACTGACCCTGAAGCTTTTCCTGTCAGCTTTCTGTTGTCTTTTGGGATCTCCTTGGATGAGTAAGGAGCTGCAGGAGATCTGCATTGTGGTGGAAGTCCTGCCTTAAGCTTTCAGAGTTTTGTTATTATAAAGCCCTGTGATGCAGCGAAAGAAAGAATCAAGTAAGTGTGATTGAACCATGCATCCTCCTAGATACATAGGATGATTAATAATAGATAGCAGGAGCAAAGAGGGTTGAGGTTTGTAATAAAGAGAATTATACTCAATGGACTTGCATTTTAAAACTGCAGCTGAGTATTAAAGAGGATGTTTCCATGAATTTCCATATAGATTTTTCTGTGGGGAGCATGTCGGGGATATGTCACAAGGGACAAGACTGTTGCTGTGTAGTTAGTTTACTGTTAAAATGATTAAAGAGATGTTGACAACTTGAAAAAAATTAGTTATTTTTTCACAGTAAGAATCCCGTAAGGAATTTCTTTATAATATACCATATAAGTTTCATATGAAAGGTTGTATAGCATAAAAGATTGCTTGCATGGATAACTGCTATGTTTTTGTGTAAATGCTCCACAGAGTATCAATTCTTGAAGATGCTGGTATAAGGAGTTGTCACGGTGCCTGAAGAGCTGGTACTTAATATATTGTTGGTGATGCTTGATGAAATTGTTTGCAAAACTCCTCTGAGAGTTATGTAGGCTGGCTCCCTCCGGTCTTCCTGGCTTCAAGCAAGCTTGAGGAGCAGCGGGCCGTGGCGCGGGGGCCGCCTGGCATTTGGGATGAGCTGTAGGAGACACCTGGGTCACCTCTGAGGGAGCTGACCCACAGCGGGCTCCTGCGGCCTCAGCAGCAGGCCTTGTTGGCATGTAGAAATGGTGGAAGCTGTCCGGATTTTTGTTATCAGAGGCTGCTGCTGATAAAGGGAACCAGCTTACCCCAAGTGCAGGCCCACAGACCCCTCTAACACCCTGCCTGAATTGAACAGAGAAACAAAAAGGCATTTCTTTCCCATATTCCTGTGAGAGGCTGCTGTCTCCCCAGGTGCAGCCTGGTCCCCTCTGATAACAGCCTTTGAAATCTGAAGAATTTGTTCTCATAACGCCCACGAAGGTCAGTAATGGGTTTCTTTCAGAGCTCTATTTGTATTAAATATCAAGACATGAAGATGACTTCAGTGACAATGTTGTGAGTAAGTTGAAAAAAAGGAAGTAGGAACCTGGAAAGTGAAACCCGAACTGCTCAAACCTGAGTTAGCTTGCATGTCTTTATAAAACACAGTTATTTCTGTAATTAACTGTAAATACAGTATTTTCCGGTGAGAGCAGAAGCTGATAATGCTGTTCACGGTGGCAGCTGGGCTGGAGGCCTGGAGCAGCGGAGCAGACTGTGTGCATTTGTCCTGGCATGACCTCCATCTCACACCGCCGAGTCAGTGAAAAAAGCCCTTGCCGTCCCCGTTGTTTTCTAGATCCAGGGAAAGGGAGGTCAGAGCTCAGGAGCAGAGCTGGTAGGTAGATTTTTTGGCTTGGAGGAAGGATTAAAGTAGTAGGCTGCAAAGGGTGTGGGTCTGTGGACCCAGAGCCCCATGGCAGGATGCTGTGTTAATTATTTGCTTTCCCAGGATGACAGGCTTTCCCTCCAACTTCAGATCTTCCTCCTTTGTCTCTAACGATATAACTGGCTGCTGTCAGGGGGCAGCCAAAGCTGTCTCCTTCCCTTCCCCTCCCCTCCCCGGCTTCACGTGCTGTGTTCATGATGCTCTCTCATCTTGCCCAGATCTGTGGTGAAGAGGGAGAGGAGATGTGTAGGTGGCAGGAAATTCGAAGCGACAGCAGTGCAAAGGGGTAGGTCAGATTTCTGGCATTTGGGCATGAAGAATTCCTCTGTGCATTGTTTTAGAGGTGAAGATGTAAGAGAACATGTGGTCTAGTGCCGCAGCAGATGCTTCTTGCTTCTCATATCTGTTTAGTTTGTTGTTCTCATCATGGATCTCCATCTAATTTGCTTCATAGATCTGATGGTTTTATAAAATTTTTTAATAAAAAATTACCATTGTGAGAGTGAATACAGGAAGAACACCTTATGGATAGAAATTGGGTTTCATAGTCTATGGAGAAAGAATAGCTTTGACACAGGTTTACTATCTGGAGACAGCAATTTGCAAAAACTCTGAGGTTCTGTTTTCAATGAAGCCTTTAACTTCTCTCTACTGAGAGTAAATACAAAGCAGCGCCACACACTGAATTTTTGTCCATGTCAGTTTTCACTGATTGCATTTTAACAGTGGAAATTAAAATTCTTTAAATATACCAGTCTTTTCAGATATATTACTAAAGTAGATGGGGTAACTTAAGCTCTTCCCATTGAGAAGCACTGTGTAGGATTATTGGCTGAAAACGGATATTTATTTTTTTTTAACCATTAAGGAGTTGGAGATCAGTGTGACTCAATAAATGGGTCCCCTGTTAAACGCATCTCAGATTACTTAGGGTTCAATCCAGTTTCCTATTGTTACAAGTTAGAGTTATATTGAGCCTTTAAATAGGAGGAAAGCATCTTAATTCTCCATTAAGGGCAATAAAGGAAGTTGGTTATGACACCATTAAAACAACTGTGATGAAAAATCTGTTTCAGTGTTTTGTACTTGAGAAGAACGTGGGATTTAGATGTCATCTGTACTGCAGCTAGCTCAGTGCTGACTGTGATCTTGTGTTATTATCAGAATCATAATTTGTTTCATTGTCTCGTATTCCCCACCTAAGTGTCAACCAGGCTGTTAATGTGATAATTGCACAAAAACCATGGAGAACTGTGATCTGCTGTTTGTACAAGAGAGATCCATCCATCCAAAAGAATCTGTAGATGTATTTAAAATCTGGGAAGCACTGACAAGTGGTTTTTTTAATTGAAAAAAAGCCTTATTCAGTCATGTGGTGACATTCTCCTCTTAGTTTTATATTAAAACATTTTCTCTTCCTACACATCTTGCTTCTGTTCTAGCCTTAGTCTGTAGCCGTTTGGCTGCTGTGGCTACAAGCCCCTGTATTTAAAATATTGAACTTTCTTACAAACTTTATTGTTCTGAAGCATCTTTGCTTGTTTCTGATATGGCAGTTACAGGAGAAAATATCTACTACGGTCATGGTAAAGCTTTCGAATATAGCCATCCTGGTTCATCTCATAGTGCTCTCCATCTTTGCTTTCTTGGTCTGATTATGGTTTTGTTTAATGTTTCCTTATTTAAAAGGACATACTGTATTATATAGTAAGAAAATTATGCCATAGTTTAAAATAATTTTGATTTCATTAATGTGTTAATAGTTATGCAGATTTATTTTACACAGGAAATAATCAGCTATGTGGAAATTAAAGGATAACTGGAAAATGTGTGGATTAAAGAAGAAAGAATTCATCAGTCAGAAGAAAAATATTGATATGCAAAGAAAAAGGTTAACGTGAAGAGACACTGGCCATTCATTAAGAGAAATGTGCCATTTAACATGATATGAAATAATTCCTTAATTGAGATTGCATTTTAAAGAAGTGATGGCTCTGTAATTTATAACATAATTTGTTTTGCCCCAGACAGTTTAAAACCTTACCTTACTGCTATGCAGTCACTTTTTGTCTGGGTAATTTTTAATAATTTATGCAGGGTTTTTTCATTCCTTCTGAGAGACATGGTTCTGGATATATTAATATATTTATAGATGCACAATTCGTACTGATGTAAATGAAAATCACGCTTGCAGGTCTACCTGCATTAAGATGAGAATTTCCCCTGCAGCAATTGGCCTTCATGATAGCCAGAAGAGGTCAGGCAGTGCTTGTCTTAGTAATACTTAACACTTCTCCAGTGATTTACATTTCCAAAGAGCTGTACAAATAAATGTTAACTCCACATAGCTACCCTTATGTATGTTACAAATAACGAAACTTCACTTGACCTCTCAGTCTTATAATTTGAAAGACCCGATGTTACCGATATTAATAGTGGGAGATCAGGAATCAGCAGCTTTTTATCTGGGGGATGTCGGAACTTTTATCTGGGGGATGTCGGAACATTAACAACCACTTTGCATGGGGAGGAAATGCATGACTTTTGTGTTACATGGTAGGGAGAGTGGCCGGTTAGATCTTCATCTTGTTAAAGGTGCCCAAGCTCTCCTTCAAGGTCAGTTCAGCTTTTCCCGCCTTTGGCTTTTACGGCTTATGATATGTCAGATCATATAGCAATTTGTTTCTGTCGTCATTGGAAATAAGGCACAAGGAGACTTTCAGATGTCATCTCTTTTCTTCCCACCCACAGCCATGAAGATACTCATATCCTTCCCATTGCAGCAATTTTTAAGTTACTCAGTCATCAGATTTTTCAGTTGTTTGCTCTTGTGGCTATATTTGCTTTTAAGGATATTTCATTGCAATGGCCTTTAAGTTAGGTATTAACTGCAGTAGCTTGATTTGATTGTAAAAGCAGATACCGAGTATGAGGCACGAGAAGGGAAAATTTTTTATGTTGATACTGTCACCACTGGTGTGAAGTTCTGGACTCTTCAAGCAGGCTGGGAATTTGGTTCAGCTTTGAACTCTCTGTAGACCTTAGAAAACAACTAAATAAATTATAAAAAAAAAAAAGGAGGGGGGGGATAAGGAAAAAAGGCAGTGGCTCACTGAAATGTGCTTTATAAACACAAATGCCTGATGTTAGTGTCCTGAAACTTTGGCAATTCTTTGCCGATTCTATCTTACAGTGCTCAGGATTACCACCATCTTTGCTACACAGGTTGCAGGATTTGATGCTGAATGAGATGTGCTCACCTGTACTTACAATTTGCTCGTACATGCAAACTTGAAATAGTAAATGGTTTAAATAAAGCATGAAATATTTCAAAGGTACTACTAATAAGACGGTAGTGTTTTGTCTGTCGACAAAATACTATTAGAAAACCTTTGCTTGCAATCTGGAAGTAGTTTTTATCAAGCATTGCATGGAGAAGTACATTTGTTGTCCTTAAGTTAAATGAAAGAACAGATAAAAGAATGGCTTGGTTTCAGTACTAAAAAAATTTCACTTGTTTTATTCAGTTACGATACAGGGTTCTGCAATTCTACTGACTTTGTAGGCTTCCATGTGTACATAATAGACTAGATTTGGACATTCGGCTCCAGTTTTGCCATCCTGGCAGTGGCGTTTCAGTGTCACTGTAGAGAATGCCACATGAGGAACGTTTGCTTTTTAATGCATATTTCTAGAATCATACTGTTAAAGCCCAGCCTTAATGCTCTTCTAATGTAACTTCTTTAAAAATGAAATTGTCTGTTTTCATTTCTTCTTTTTCTGTGACAAAATTGTATTAAGAACTGATTAGGTGGCTCTGTAGGAAGACAGATGCCTGATTACTGATGCAAAGTCAAATAATCATTTAGACCTAAGCATATTGGAATGTCTCTCACATAAAACTTTTCTTCTAAGATCTGTTATTCAGATAATTTAAGATGACATATACATTAAATGAGTTTTGAGGAGCAATTCAATTGAACAGGTGAATCTAAGACTCCAGAGATTCCTGATGCAAGATGTTGTGCTGTAATATTGCTTTACAGAAGCAACAGTACTTACACAGGTTTTCTGAATGGTTTCACACTTGAAAGCAAAGTGAAAATAATTTTAAAATTTAGTGAAATCTTTAAGTTTCCTATAGTTATTTTGTTCTTTGATTTATTTCAAAAAGCTTTAAAATAATTGAGGATTTATTTTTTTTTTAGTTTTGTTAGTTTTGCACCAATGCCTGTACTGTACTGTACTGTACTGATGTTTTCAGATCATTTTTCTGTGACTTAAGCCAGTCCAGTCAGATGTGGATTTAGATGCTGTGGGTGTTATCCAGTATGTGAATGTATGTATTAATGTGATAGCGCATGCAAAACCCACTGGAGTTCTTCAGCAGAACAGCCAAGACAGTGTTTTACCTGCTAAGGAAACATGTAAGCTGCAGAGTATAACCTATTGTAGCAGTGACAAAAATCAGCTGAGTATTTGTCTTATCTATAAATAGTCTGTCTCAGGTACTGGAAGCAGCCTGGATTAAACTCCATGATCGCTGGAGAACCGTTTGTGCCAGGCAGGGCAGCCGCGGTTCAAAAGACGAGGCTGGATAATGGAACAAATGCAGCTGTGTCCTGCAGGGTAGAAATGTATGCTCGGGTGACATCTTAGCTGGAAAAGCAGGCACATCAAACTTAATTGCATTGGCTGTGCGGGCCAGGGGCCAGGAGCTGGTGGCTGGTAGTTACAGAATTTTATCATCTGTACAGCAGTCAGACCTTGTACTGTAAGAATTGATGGTTTCAATACCCATGTGGTGGCCGTTTTTCAAATTCACAAATTCCACTCCTGCAGGATAATGTCAAATGGCAGTGTTGTTTGATTTATAAATAAAATAGTTGTTAGATCTCCTTTTCAAAAGTACGGTTTGTTTGTAGATGTTAACGTTGTTCAAATACTTGCTTTTCCATGTAGCCCTGTTCTTGTTAAATTAACTATCCCAGACCAGTTCCTGGGATCTGATCTGTTTGTAAATAAATCCACAGGAACTTGATTAGGCTTTTAGTAGCTGACCATGACTCGAGGTATTCTCTTCATCAAAGGTCTCCAGATATTTTACCTCTAGATGGGAAATGATGGATCAGCAAAATTGTAGTATCCCACTAGAATAAATCACTTAATAGAGTAACATCCCAGTTGTCATGCGACTATTGATGCCTTTCATCAATGTTCCAGCACTCCACAGATTAACTGCACTGAGTTGTGGAGCACATTAATAGATGGAGGGAGCGGTACGTGTTCGCTGTGGCATCACCTTGTCACTGACAATGTTCTATGGTCAGTTAAGAAACAAAATTACCTGAGTGTAAACAACTGGGAATCGATATTTGAATAGAAAACTCTTGGTGAAATTTAGCTTTTGTGTTTGTGTTTGGATGACTGTGAATCACTACAGTAGCACCAAATTGTGCTTATTTATCAGTTCTTTAGCTGTCAGGTTTAATACAACATTAAACTAGAAGGATTTAAATGGTACTGCTGCCCTGTATATGATGGGCTTGAATCTGGGATGTGTTCAGTCCTCTTAGCACTTGAACGGATGGAGAGGCAGTTTGTCTACATGATGATTTTCTAAAACAGGTAAGTCTTGGCACAGCACAGAGCAAGTGTATTTATTTCTTTGCTGGCATGTCGTATTTAGCCTATCTCATGCAATATGTCAAGTACCTACGGCACTTTTATCAAGTGATAAGTTATCAAGATACCAGTTGATAAGGGTCAGTTCATTTTCACGTGAACCCCAGATGGAGTCATGCAAAAATGGCTCTTGCGGTCCTGCTTTCAGTTGTACAGATAGGGATCACGGTAAATTGTTAACTTCATACACAATAGCCTGCAGTAAGTCAGTGTTTGATGGGCTATTATACTGCAATAGATTGGACATCCGTAGCTCTCAGTTTGTCTCTATACAACAGTTTTGCCCTGAATCACTTTATTTTTTCTTTTCTGAATTCCTTTGATTTGTTAGGGGAAAATCCTAATGACAGAGAAACATTTATACCTCAAAACTGTAGGGAAGTGGTCTGTTACCTTTCTTGTCTTCATTAAGTTCATTGCTCATATGTCTTTAAAGTCCACATGTAATTTTTTTATTATTATTATTCACTTCTAAATTTAAATCATTGTCCAGTATTGGGCTCATTCATTCATACCCGCTTCCCACTTTTCTCTCTTTTCCCAGGGAATATTAAAATATCCTGAGATGCATTACCTCTCATTTTCAGTGAAGAATTATTTTCTGGCTGTTTGTCCTTTGTAGAACGTCCTCCCTGCGCTCTGCAGATCTTCCCAATTTAAAACCATCTGTTCAGCCATTGTTAATTCTTTGCTTCAAACCTAATAACTTCACTGTGGAATGAGTAATTCTGACATTTTCACTTACAGCCTTATTAGCAAAGTGGTGTGTTCATGCTGAGACAGTGTTAGGAGTAGAGGGCATCATCTTCATATAGATGTTTTTGTGAGACAACTAACTGAGGATCATTAAGTAAAAATCCACAATCTGGAAAGCAAGATTTAAACTGGTCATCTGATAAGGTTTTGTGGGCATGTATACCATATCCGTAATGATTCCAGGTCTTTTCAGTAATGCAGAAGTTATCTTTGATGTGAAATTGCTGTCTGTCCTTGAATTCTGTTAGCTTTCGCGTCTGTGTGAATGTTTACAGTGTTGGTGCAGATTGTTTCTTTTTTTTTTTTTTTCTGCCCACACTGTTATTTTTCTGCTTCCAGACTAGCAGAGGCAGTTTGAACATATTCATGCTGACCCAGAAGGTCATGGGAATAGATATATTTTCCTGCTGTCGAAAATGGAATGTATATTTCTTTTGCATTTCCATACCAGTTTTTAATTTGAAGCAAATTTTTAGTGTGTTTCTTTCTACTAATAGACAGTAAATGAATTTGGCAGTCACGGTACACGTTCAGCATCACTGGGCTTTTTCAAAATGTGTCAGAAATTTTTATAAGGACTTTAAAGCAGGGAAATAAACAGCTTTATAGCTAGGATGGCTCTCAGTCAAATTAATCAAAGGGATCTTTTAATGTACAACCAACAGCTGAGCTCTTTCTCATATCCCACTTTTCCACTGCCTATGATCCTTTGGGTGGCTCAGGAGGCAGAGGAAAGAGGTGATGACGAAAGAGATGATGCTGGAGTTGTTGAAAAAAAAGAAAACGCTGTTCATGAGGGCTAGAGTCATTCTTTCTGGTAGCAGAAAAAGTAGTTCGGCGTCTCCCCTTTCTGTACCTTGTGTTTGTCAAATTGACAGTTGAGTCCCATTCACAGACCAGAATAATTATCATCTGTATTACTGTAAGTGATTGTCTGAAGGCATATCTGAGGTAAGTTTTGCATGGAAAAACAATCTTTTATTAGAACAACTGATACAGCTGGAAAAAACAGACAGGCTGAGAGGCACGCATGCCTTTTGCCTTACTTATTGCTCTCTGTCTCTTGAAGACTGACTCCTGCACTCCAGTTCGGATGACCAGTCATTGCTCAAGTGCATTTTGGGAATATTAATTGGGGAACCTAATTACACTCTCCCTGATAGTGGGTAACTTTTATAAATGAACAGCACCACCATAATCTAGTGGCTGTATTAGGACTCGGACATAGGATATTGTAGGTAATTTATCTTACTTGAAAGGAATTTAACTCGGGTGCTCTGGTAAAGCTGCATCTTAGAGACAGACCCGTTCAGCTAAAGAGCAGAGGGACCTAAATGCTGCAGGACGCTTTTGATTGCCGAGAACTGACTTCTGGGTTAGAGAGCTGACTGCTTCATTGAAGCAGCGTCAGTGTTTCCACCCATTTGACTTCTCTTTTGTTGTGTTTAGGTATTCACTGAATAAATATGCTTCTGTTGGAAAACAAGTAGCTGAGTAAATAGGTTAAGTGAAGTTGACAGTTCATGATCTACAAGGGAATACGTTAACAATAGTTTAATGTTGTTACTGAATCATAGTTATGGTTTTATAAGTCATTTACCTCAAACTAGCTAATTTTTAAGATAAACAAAACAGAAGGCTAAAAATGAAGCATGAAAAGTATCTGACCCAAGGAAAAACAGCAAGAAAGAAAACCTTTTTTTGCAGTATGCATTGCTGGAGCCCTTTTTCATATATGTAAATCAAAATAGTAAACAGGTCAACACATTTAAGATATACTGGAAAGGGAAACCATGCACATGGTTGGCAAGCCCTTGTTTTTGCAGTTGTGACTGCTTTCCTCATTTGCAGAATCATATTCACTGTGAACAAAGGCTTCCTGATTGTCATATGAACTTGACTAGAAAGCTATCCTGCAGCTAAAGAGATATCAAATATTAATATTTGTGCTCATATAGCCAAAGGTGCGTGTATTGAATAGGTCTTGAGTCTGGATATAGATATGGCCTCTTGTAAAAGTGAAGTACAACTTAAAAATTACAGTGATAAATCAGTGCAATGTGTTTTGTCAATAACTGATGCTAGGTAAAATGAGATACAACCTCTGAGACTGAGATAAAAGATAAAGCCAGATGAAGCAGAGAAAATTGTGTTTACCAAGGAAGGAAATACCTTCTTACTTTCTTTTTTTTTTTGAAATTCAGAGTAGGAGGCAGTAGGAGGGTTTGCGTGTTAAAGACATATACATACATGGGCATAGATCATTCACCCTGTATTTTAAATGTCCTGAGCTGTTGTTTAATAAATGAGTTAAAAGAAAGTTGTGGTTTGTGTCACAGCGCAGGTAGATGCTGTCGTGCAAGCCTTGCATCAGAACAGTTTCTTCTTTCAGTTTGGATAAATAATGGCTGTAGAAGTAAGTGCCTGGAGAACATTAAACGGTGTCTGTTCTTCCCATAATTACACACAAGTTCCCCAGTGGGTCTGACGTGACCTGACTTTTGATAACTGGGCCTTACGCTTGGCTTCCTGCTTTCAAAATAAGGCTGCAACAGCAGGACACGTGTTGACCTTTTATCTTTTGGAAGACGTCGGAAATGGAGGGGAGTTCACTGCTTGTGAGGAGGTCCTACCTCCACCTTCCCAGGCAAGAAAGTGCTAAAGCAGCAATATGTAAATATTGGGTGCTCACCTGGTGATCTCTTTCCATTTACCTTTTGGCTTTTATGCATACTAGCCATTAAGGTTTGAAGTTTTGATGATCCCCCATAAGCTCTGTCTTTTTAAAACGAGATTGTCGCTCTTCCTGTAGTGTAACCATGGAAACAGACAGGGAACCCTTAAAGAAAGTGATTGAACATGCTGTGCTAATTAATCCTACCCTTCAGTTTTCTTTCAGTTGAAGGATGTGGTTAAATAAATTTTGCATGAGTAAGCATATTTGGATGTGCAAAGGGGTATGAAATATGTAACAAATTTTCTTGCAGAAGGATATCTGAATAAAAAAAACAGTAACTGTCATCTATTCACATCTGGAGCATCAAAACAAGGAATGCAGTATCTTGTTATTGTTTCTTATGTATATATTTTGATACCATTCCTTTTAAACTGTAAATATATCTGAAAGATGAGGTTATTTTTTCACACCTTAAGTGTGATGAGAGATGTTTGCATTAACTTTGAGTCTTCAAGTGAAAGTGTTCATAATCGCAAATGTCTTCTTTATGCAGAGCGTTATTCAGAAAAAGCAAACTTTGCTCCCTCCCTGAGAGAAAGCGGCTCCTCCGACGCGTTAGTTTAATTCAGGTCCTTTCAATTCTGCACAGGGGGACCAATTGACTGAGCAGCAGGACTGTGCCAAATTTTCCTCTGCCAAATTTTAGTCTTTGTGAGTATTTCCCTCGGTTGTTCGCTCCTGCTTTCCATTTGGCCCTTTAGTTTCCAAAGTAGTGTATGTGCCCAACTAGTAAACCAATTGGCCACAACTTAAAACATATGGCCTGTGCCCATAAACCTCTTAAACCCGGTGATGCTGTCTGATGCCAATGTATGGCCTCAACTTGCTCTTACAAATCAAGGTTTTACTTACAACTTTCTCTGTTCCAGTAATGATCCTCTTATAACTGAGAAACCAGATATAACAGCTGACCTCAAATGAGGCTTTCATGGTGTCTTGGGAGTGAAGAGCAGATTAAAGAAAAGCTGTGCAACAGGCTGGGATTAGTCCAAAAAGGCCATCCTTTTGAAAATCAGACGGATTTTTGTTAACCTGGAACAGATTAGAGGTGGAGGAGATCTAGAAGCAGTGGGCTGAGGAAACAGGATGAGCAGCAGTCTCAGCAGGGTGGGAGGACTGGTTCCATGCTGAACGGTCACACAAGAGGAGGAATGGTGTGCTTGGGCTGACTATAGCACTTCCAAAGCTCCATCCTGGCCAGTAAAGTGGCAGAAACTGGCAGGCCAGCATGGGTATTGTATTATTTGCAGTATGATTTCTGGTATGGCAAGTTGGGTACTCATTCCTCCCTACATGGGAGATTTCTTGAGTGTGTAGATCAAAGACTTTGTGTCATGGAGACCCAAGTTCATTTTTCACCCCACTAGCTCTAAAGTTTTTTGGCAGTTTTCTCCAAATCACTTGATGTTGCTGGCTTCTTAAAAATGCCTTTTCCCTGCCTGCCCATGCCTTTTGTCCTATCAAAGCTAGGTACAATATTAGGGAGGAAACTGTTTGCAATCAAATTCAGTCTTTCTCAGGCAAGACTAACGGGAGGCTCAGACAGGCATAGAAGGATGAAGGCATTCACCATCCAGGCTTCTCAAATCCTTTCATAATTTTTATTTAGCTTAATAGTAGTAGGTCCATATCCACAAATTCAGGGACTACTGTTTCAGTTTAGTCATGTGAGATAAAAGCGTTCAGAAACTCAGACTTGTTAATGTTTCTCTGGGCTAGGAATAAGAACTATTCACCAGTTAGAACATTTGGTGGTTTGTGAGCTTCTAGAAACAAAAACATTAATCTGGAGGTGGAGGCACTGCAGAGCATGTGATGTGACCTCTCCTCTGGCCTCTTTGGGGCTGTACCTGAGCAGCCCTGAGTTGTCTGTGTGTACCAAGTTATTCATCAAGGTGGTGGCCAGGTATACAAAGGTAAAAGAGATGGAAGTCTGAANATTTGAAATGTATTTTTTTTAGAAGAAATTCTGGCATGCAAGTCAAATTATTCCCCTACACTGGTCTAATTGCTATAATCAGCTGATAATGCAATCTACTGGCAAGATTTACCATCGTTACTATGGAGATATATTCACTGAGATTAACTGTTCTTAAATAGCTTCTCCAGTGTATTAAGAATAAAGGTGCAAAGGACTCTCATCTGCACTCGGACATCATTTCTCATGTTGCATATTTCTTTCTGAGTGTATGACTTTGCTTTTTGGTTTCTGTAACGTGTAAGACGTGACCTTCTGTTTTAGTAATTTCATTTGTTTTGTGAAAGGGAAATCAGTAGTTCTTTGTTTAGGAAGACACAAAAAAAAAAAAACCCAGTCATGCATTCTCCTGATTTCCATTACTTGTGCATGTTCAGTGTTCCCAGCAAGGGAGTGGGTGGTCTCAAGGTGGTAACTAGGAGCA
This sequence comes from Anarhynchus alexandrinus, assembly GCA_008711295.1. Classification (NCBI taxonomy): domain Eukaryota; kingdom Metazoa; phylum Chordata; class Aves; order Charadriiformes; family Charadriidae; genus Anarhynchus; species Anarhynchus alexandrinus. The sequence goes on from VUYV01000012.1 coordinate 7,085,393, forward strand.
GATTATTTGGGAAAGGTGTTTGCAGGCCTTTGATGGGAACAGCCACCATAGCCCTGAAAATATTTTTCCATTTCCTGGAGGAGAGGTTTCTGGAGGAGAGCTGTTAGAAAAGTATGCTCTCTACTCCTGTTTTTAGCATATGAGGGTCCCTCCTAAAATCTTTCCAATTTTATGTGAGATAGCTTATGGTTGTGTAGTAATGTGAATTATTTTAAATGACTGACAAGCTGTTGTGGTTTAACCCTAGCCAGCAGCTAGAACCACGCAGCCACTTGCTCACTTCCCCCAGTTTGGATGGACGAGAGAATCAGAAGAGTAAAAGTGAGGAAATGGCTTCAAGTTGCACCAAGGGAAGTTTAGATTGGATATCAGGAAGAATTTCTTTACTGAAAGGGTCGTCAGGCACTGGAATGTGTTACCCAGGGCAGTAGTGGAGTCCCCATCCCTAGAGGTATTTAAGGATCGTGTAGATATAGTGCTCAGGTTTAGTGGTGGGCTTGTCAGTGTTAGGTTAATGATTGGACTAGATGATCTTACAGGTCTTTTCCAATCTAGGAGATTCTGTGATTCTGTGAAAAACTCATGGGTTGAGATAAAGACACTGTAATAGGTAGAGCAAAAGCCATGCACGCAAGCAAAACAAAACAAGAAATTCATGCAGTTCTTCCCATGGACAGGCAGGTGTTCAGCCATCTCCAGGAAAGCAGGGCTCCATCATGTATAAGTGTTACTTGGGCAGATAAACACCATCATTCCAAATGTCTCCCCTTTCCTTCTTCTTCCCCCAGCTTTATATGCTGAGCATGATGTCATATGGTATGGGATATCCCTTAGGTCAGTTGGGGTCAGCTCTCCCGGCTGTGTCCCCTCACAGCTTCTTGTGCCCCCCGCTCCAGCCCACTCGCTGGCAGGGCGGTGCGGGGAGCAGAAAAGGCCTTGAGTGCTAGTGACAACCAAAACCTCCAGTGTGCTATCAACACTATTTCTCATCCCAAATCCAAAACATAGCACTACACCAGCTGCTAGCAAGAAGGCAACGCCATCCCAGCTGAAATCACAACACAAGCTTGAAAGACAATTACTGTAAATAGTGTATCTTTAGTAGGCCACAGATTTCACTGAAATGATTTCTGAGATTGGTGTGCTGCCAATATACATTTTCTAAGAGAGGAGAATTTTGCACATACCATTTTCTGATGTATTATGGCTATATTAATATTTATTTGAATGGTAATGTGTAAGTGTGTCTACTGCTTTCAAATATAAACTTGAAAAAGCAGGCTAGGGTTTGCAGTGTAAACTGTGGAAGGTTTCCTTAGGCTCCCCTAAAAAACCAAATCCCATCTGTATCACTATTTTTCTGTGAGTTTCCGTTTCATTTCCTTTTTCTAAATAACATTGACATAAAAGACTGTCGATGCCTAAGGATGAGCAGTTAATGGAAATAAAACTCTCTGTTTATTTGTCTTTCATTTAGGTACACCACAGTGTATCTTTGCATCTCTCCTGGGCCTGTGGTTGTCATTATGAAAAGCATATTTTATTATTCCTTCATAATATTCACAACTCTGTTTAGCCAGGTACTAAATGATAGATGCTACCATGTTCTTTCATTAAGTAACTTATTCCAATGCTAGAAGAAAACACCACTCGCAACGTGCCGTCGTGTTATGTGATGTGTGCTCATATATCCTTTTAGGATTGTAACTTATACAGCAACTTATTCTTTGTTTTGTTTGCATTAATTTATTTGTATTACCCCACAGGTCTTGCAAGAGCTAAATCAGTGCCCAGCCATACGTACTCCAATGAAGTGGTAACCCTATGGTACAGGCCTCCAGATGTCCTTCTGGGATCAACAGAATATTCCACCTGCCTTGACATGTGGTAAGTATAGAATCCTCACACAAGAATCTATGTAGGTGATTTTTTATTTTTTTTTTAAGTGTAAAACAAGTATGTAGCAAGATTAGTGGTACAGGTTAAAAAAAAGGTGTGTGTAGTAATCTGTGTGGTTCACTCAGTATCTACCTAAAGGAATCCCCTCCTGCCACCCCACCAGTTGGCAGCTGCTGTCTTCTGTTGACACACCCATAGAAGAGCCATTGGTGCTTTGCAAGAGACTGAGTTGTTCCTTGACTTTTGTAGTCTTACTGTGGTACTTTGGTATGATATGATACTTGTTTTGCAGAAGATACACTTTCACTATGCCGAGCTGTAGCAAGGACCAAACCAGGATTCTCTGGATGTGAGGATACAGCCTCAGTTCTTAATCTACTGTAGTTGTTAGCAGTAAATCAGTGTGTGACACATCACTGAATAGTTTTCTTTCAAACCTACAGATTTAATTTACACCTGCAGATTTGAAAGGGCAGTTTGATGTGTACAATATATAGCACCTTGCTCCTTTTTAGTAATATCATTGGATGTTATCATGGACACAAGGAAAATTTTTCACAATGAGAACATTCAGCCATTGGAATAATCTCCCCAGGGAAGTGGTAAATTTCATCCTCAGGGAAGTGGTGGATTCCCCATCAATGGACACTTTTAAGATTCAGCTTGACGTGGTGCTGGACCACCTTGTCTAGACTGTGCTTTTGCCAAGAAAGTTTGGACCAGATGATCCTTGAGGTCCCTTCCAACCTGTTATTCTCTGATCTTCAATAATTCTATGATCATTTAGTCCTGTGTTGAACAAAGAAGGTGTTTGGTTTTTTGACTGTTAGAAACCACGGTGCAGGTTCTTTGTTTATCCTGTAGGTTTTGAGGTCACAGGATCTCTGTAATCTGTACAAATTCTGTAATTAGTAAGAGCTTCAGCTGTGTTAGTAGAAGCAATGTATGTTGATTCAAGAAACAGATATGTGGAAAAAAAAATTTTCCTTACAAAGAAAGTCTCATGCTCTAGAAGGCTGCTTTTTTTTTTTTTTTAACGTGTTTGACTTTTTAAATCTATACAACTAATTTCATTTGAGGAAAAAATATACTGAGCAATCTTCGGAAAAATATAATGATTGTTTTTGAGTTTGCTGAAATATCTTTCTTTAATACAGGCAACCTAAATTTAGAATTCTGATTATGTTAAAATCTAGAGGTAACTGCAAGATAAGGTTAAAAGGACCTTATGTTGTCATAGAGTGGCTGAATAACATTTGTCGAAGTAATCTTGCAGCATAGTACTGAAACTGATGACCCAGCAGGAATATTTTTTTGCTGAGGAAGGGCACTAAACATGACTAGGTTGTATGTAGTCCTGAAGCTGAGATCAGACAACGTGGGATGAAAAGCTACATTTTTTTTTAAAACCTCATTTAGTTTTCCCTGCAGCGCTGTTAAGTCCTGACTCCTGGGGGCAGGAGTTAGAAGCTGCAGGATTGTTTCATTTGAAGGGGTTACAGAGTGTAAATACTAGAATATCTAATACTGAAGAGAGCATTTAATATAACTGGGCGTCTGGCTGCTGCAGTTTCTTGACTTGTAGCGCCAGATGAACCAAGAGACAGGAAAAGAGAGGATGAACAGACATCTCCAAATGTGAATGCTGTTAGATTGCAACTGCACCAGAGAGGCAACAGCAGCATATTCTGTATCATCTGTCTGCTTTTCTTCAAACCATTCTCCACCTCAGATCTAAAATAATTTCCCCCTGCACCTCCGCTTCTCATCTGTCCTAAAACTGTCCTGTTTTCCCAAAGATCAGGTTCAACCTGGTGTCTTCACAAACTGTATGTGATCTCTGCATCCCATCTGCTCCTGACGTTTTGCAGTCACCTCTTTTCCCAGATACACCTCAGACACTCTCAGCAAGAAGCTCGACTTGCTTGGGGTGAGGCAGGACAACCGCATCAGAGGGTGGAAATAGCTGGGAGATATAAATAGTTCTTTCTGCTCATCTTCTTATAGTTCAGTCTACATGTCTTCAGTTCTTGAGAGTCCCACATCTTTGTGTACGTGTGTACACACATGTCTCAATTTATGAACTACAAAGAGAGTGAAAGAATATGTGGAAAGCTCTAAAGAAATTTTTTTAATGCTTTAATAGAGCAAACTGCTCAAGAAATCCTCTAAAATGCTTTTTTTTTAGTCAAAAGAGACATCAGAATTATTTTTTTTTAACATTTACCAATTTAAAATATTATTGGACTTTGAAATTAAGGGGGTTTGGGTTGTTTTTTTTTTTAAAAAAAAAATGAACAAAAGATTTTAAAACATTTTGATTCTCACTGAAACTTTTTCCACAAAGAAAAAAGTTTAATAGCGCCTCAAACCAGATATTTTAACATTCCTCTTGATTATTTTAGTAAAAGAGCTATTAGAAAGTGTAGTCTAACGATGTGGTGTTACTGTGATAGAGATCAAATTAGGCCATGCAGCTAATAGAAGCATTTTAAATCTATTATAATTGTACACTGAGCATTCCCTTCAGAATCATATGTTTATATTCAAATTACATGAAGAGCAGGGAAGATCAAGGAAGGACTCAAAATGCCACTTCAGCAATCCAGGTCATGTTTTTGTCAGGGCTTTTATAATGATGCAAGAGTATTTAGGAAGAACACAGTAATTACATCTTCAATGATAACAATAAATGATGTCATCTTGTACAGAGCATTTCATGTAGGTCTAAAAAAGGTCCGGTTGCTCAGGGATAAAGGTGGTGAGTTCTGTTTCAAAAGAAAAATGACGTCATTCTGCTCTTGTACTAGATTTATAGCACTTAGAAATTTTTGCTGCCCTGTACAAACTGGAGAACTATGAAAAGCTTAGAAAAAGCCCTAGTAATACAGTTTCTTTCACATGGCAGGAATTTATGTAGAGGCTCAGCTACTGCCACATCAGAAATCAGATTACAGCAAATATATATTGTATGTGACAGAAGAGCTTTAGGTTTTTACATCTCCGCTTTTCTGGGTTGTCTGAGACAGTGCTTCCAGTTTGATTGCGAGAGGTGTAGTTGCATGTTAAGGTCACTTATGCTTATTTGACATGTCTAACAGCGAGCTCTGCTGGAGCACAAGAAGGCTTGGGGCTTTATTTATCCAACGGTTATATGTAGCTGGGCCATAATTACATTAAAACCACTTAGTGACTTCCCAGCGTGGGAGGAAGGGAGACGTGGAGAAACCCACCTACCATCAGATTCCAAGGTAATTTGGTAATTTGTTATCAAAAGTGTGTTTGTAGCATTAGCATTTTTATCCAATTACTGGCATTATGTCCTTATGGCAGATAGTGTGTGCTCTCATGTGTCCTTATTGATGATCTACATGATGACAAAACTAGGCAGCCACTTCACTAAATATTTAAATAATGTTGAGGTAGAAAGCACAGCTGCTTCTTCCGTTTAGGGAAAAAAAAAAAGACAGAGAGCCTTTGCTCTAGCCATGATAAATTACATTTCATGGTAGTTCCCAAGGAACGGAAAGTGGGGCTCTTACTGAGTAGAAGACCAGCTGCATGAAAAAGGAGTCCAAATATTAACCACTGGACAGTGGCTGGGAAGCAGGTGGCAGAGGCTGCGGGTTATTTTTACACTTCATTTGCCGGTGTAGGGCATTAGGATAGTAACTAAAAGCTAATGATCCACATGCAGTTTTACATTCTCCTGCATTCTTTTTTTAAATAGCCACTGGCAATAAAATAATATTAATGAAGATGTACATGCATTAGTGATGTCAGGCTGGTGATGGAAATCAATGCAGTGGGCTTTGTGATTTACCGCTGACAGCATTTGATACAGCGGCATTGTGTAAATGTATTATACGGCCCAAGACTGCATCAAAGAGTTGTGATAACCTTTGATATATTTTTTTTTTCCCCTCTTGATGAGGACTTACTACTAGCTAGGAAAATGGCTTTGCATTGCCTCTGGTGTAACTTGTCCTAATCCCTGAATTTTACAGTCCTTTGAAAGTCAATGAAAGGAAAATAAGCCTCAATACATAAAGGGTTTATGAATTACTAAACCCCCTATGTAAGTAAAACAGAAACATAGGGAAAAAAAAATCCCAAAATGAACCTATTGTATTTGTTCCTTACAGAAAGAATATAGTATCTGTAAATGAAGCAATTTAAATAGGTTATTAAATCCTTTTTGATTCTGGTAATGCATGTACTGCTACATCTGGGTTGCTTACATCAGGAAGTCACAAGGGATATTTTATTTTGAAGTGCAGCTGGCTTTAAACTGTGTTTGCTAACAGCTGGCAATTTTTTTGCATATCCTGTTGTTTTGCTTTTAAAAAATACACTCTTATTCACAGTTCAGGTAACCTAAGAAGTTATGGGCCGTGATATATTTTAAATTCACTTTTATTAACTAACATCAGCTATGTTTAGTGCTGCGGAAGAAATCACTTAAAAGTAGGCCAGTAAAATGTTATGAAATTGCTTATTAAATCACTGTTATTTAACTTTGTAACATCTGGATTGATATATACATGATTTCAGTTTTGATCTTACTTTATGGAAAGTTCCTCATACGGAGTTCTTGTATCTATCCGATTGTTAAAAAAATAAATGGTATTTTTCAGGAACACGTGACTTTCCACACATAGCCTGCTCCGAGTCCAGATTTCAGAGCTCGCTGTAATTCCATGTATGCTTTCATGAATATTTGACCGATGAAGACCTATAACAGTAATTAAGATATTTATTAAATAAAAATGGATCTTGTCGTAGACACAGGTGCACCAAATTGTGTTTTTACACAGGGGACATTACAAAGGCATCTTTATCTTGTATCTGCTGTAAACAGTTTGTAGAGAAAGAAATCCAAGAGCAGGAGTCCCAGTACGCCCTGAAGAAATACTGCTTGGGGCCCAAGAGAGAAAAGAGCGTAGGGTAAATTTGTTCTTTTGCCCCTGATGATCTTTATGATTACGACTTCCACTCCAAAGAAATGCTAATCTGTAGGATTAGGATTTTAAGGTGAGGATATTGTGATAACTATCAAGGGATTGTTAATTAAACTTCTCTCGTTGTCAGTGAGTTCTTCAAAAGTTTTATCAGCTGAATTAGCTTTTGATTGGAAAATTTGCATAGGGTCAAATTTGTAGAAACACTGTGGGTGAGGAAAATGTTCTTGGTCCGTAGTTATTGGAAGGGCATTTCAGTTCTTGTCTAAAAACTACTTTTATCCATTTGAAGCATCATATTTATTGTCACTTTTCCACTGCTAGAAATATGTTTCATGTGTGTGGGGAAAGTACCATATAAAGGTATCCGGATCCAGAAAAGAAAACCAGAAAGAACACGTTCAACAGGAAAATATCTCGTGGCAAAATGTTGCTCAAGTTAGAAGATTAGTTTCTTGAGCTTTTTTTGTATTCTCCTTTTACAGAACAAGTGCATCTAATAGAAAGATTTTTGCAAAAAGGGATCATGTAAGTTTTAATCCTTCATGAATGTAATATTTCTTAATATAGAAACAGAGCATTGCTCCAGAGGGTTGGGACGCAAAACAAATTTCTGGAACTTTTATTTCTAGGTAGTTCAGTGACACAGGCAAGAATATGAGTTCACTTGTAATTGCAATTGCTTCAAGACTGACTGTAAAGAAACACTTTGAACTATCATACTTTCAAGGAAATTTTTCATTCATTGCATCTGCTTTCTGCAGAAATTTTAATGTTGTTCTTTGTCAACATGGAAGTGAAATTTTGCATCACTCATTTCTCGTGAGAACTGTAATCTGTTTGCCTTATTGCCCCTGTACTTTGATCAGACTGTATCTCTTATCATATGTTACTTTTCACATATCAAAGTGGAGTGGTCATGAAAGACAAATTCCAACCGAGTTCAGCATCTGCGGGTGTGCCACTGTAGAATTAAATCAGATTTTGGTCAATTCAGGAGACAAAAGTCCCTTGCTTTTCGTTCCTTCCCCCTAGATGTGTTTTCGTAATTCTGTTCATAAGCAGAATCATGAAGGAACGTGCCTTTTTTTTTCTGAATAAATCAGACAAGATAAAAATCTCTGTGCCCTTCCAACATACTGCATATTTCTAGTGGATTTTATGCAAGTGGTTCCAGTATTACCTCTTGGTAAAAAATCCATAAAAAAACAAGTAGTTGGGGTTGGGGGTGGGGTGTGCGCTTTGTTTTTGTTTGTTTTTGTTGTTTTTTTTTTTAATTCTGGTATATTTAGAAGTACAAACTGCATGTAGTTTGAGAAACTTGAATGAAAACTCTGCTGTTCCTCTGAATTTTGGAAATCTCACCAGGAGGATTGCTGGAAGCAATTACTTGGTTTTCATAAAATGCCTTCCCCCTCTGGAGCCAAATCCCGAACGCTGCAAACAGGCTTCATGACCAAATAGAAACCTTATGCGAAGACCCATCATAGGTCTTCACTGTGAAGAACATGCTGAATGTTATCACCTGTGCTGAGCCTGCTAGAAAGTAGATCTGTTCAGGGCAGAAAGTTCGACAGTTTAAAACATACATAGTAAGCATATAGGCTTTCTATAATCTTGATTTAAGTACAAACTAAAACTTGTTTTGGAAACAACTCATTTCAGAATGTGTCTATAGTCTCTTTTATGGATCCATGGAGAAAAATCAAATATTAACTGAAGGAAACAACCCTAATAATCTTTTATAGATTATGCCTCGCCAAAGCTTTTATGTTTGATTTTTTTAAAGTATTCAAGTACAGATAGGCTGGAGATTCTTCTTGTCGCAATAAAGATCTTTGTTACACAGAGACAGGAATGGGAATTCTTAAACCAAAAATATAAAACCAACCCACTAGTAAGCAAGCTAATTTTCAGGGAATACCCTCTTGAATTATAAAAGCTGTGCAGAAAAAAAAAAAAAAAAAAANCTGAGGCATCCAACATCATTTTTACAGGCTCATTTACTATGTCAATTCAAATGCAAGAGTAACTCATTTAGCTGCGCTATTAACTCTTACTCTGTATAAGGCTGTATGGCGACAGCCTGAGTCCCAGGAAATTAAGCAGGACAATAGAAGAGCAATATTAGGTGGTATGGCCACATACAGTCTCATCAATACATCAATAGGTTTAGTCACGCTTTTTGTCATCGCTTTTTGTCGTCGGAGGGTAAGCCACCCATTTCAACATTAAATGGCTGTCACTTTTACTTTGCAAGGTTATCCTATGCTGTGCCATTGGAAAGATTTCTGAACGAAGTCGCAGCATTTGGCTCGTTTAATCAAAATCAGAAGCTCTATGAAGAGAGTAGGAATATCTGTATCGAATACACTGAAATATGTTAGGCTAATGGTTTTTGTTGTCACAAATTATTTCTCAAGTGCTGCCTGAAAATGGCATTGTATGCTGAGTGTGCACAAATTATACATAAATAATACACCCTTGGAGATGCATGCACATTAAAGCCAAGTTAATGCGTTGCATTTCATATTTCAGTAAGTAATCCCTGCATCATAGGAACTAGACACGGGAGTGATCTGTGAGAGCATCTTATCCACCCTACTGTTAATGCAAGTCTGTTCCCTAAAGAATATTCTTAAGTGTTTCAGCTTGTGTAGTTTTACACGACTGTAACTGTGGAACTTCAAGTCCATTGGGAACCGGGGTATAGCACAATTAAGTGTATATTTCTCTAACACTCACCCTAAAATGTTTGTTTCCTAAAGGTATTCTGCTATTTCTAGTTATACTAACTTGGATCTACCTACAGTTCTGGGAACATTAAAATCCTAATCAGTTCTTCCCTGTCCTTCATTTTGCATAATTTTAAATACAGAGTCATCATGTTCTCCCTGTCCCTTGTGTTTTCTTTTAGCCAAGAATGACGTCGTTCTCTTAATTTTTCCTTACAAGCCAGTTCTTCTGGCACAAAAATAATTTTTGCTTTGCTCAAAAAATCTCTCTATCCTGTTTAATAGTTTGTGAGGTCTACAAAAAAAAAAAGACTAAATTTCAAGGTCTTGTACAGGTTTTATTTCTTTTCATGTTCAATGTGTGTGCACTTACAGTTTGTGATTCAGGGGTCCTATTATATACTCAGTTTCTACTTGCTGTGAGCCCTGTAGGGGTATCACAGCCCTGCTGTGATACCACTAAGGCATCTAAAACACCATGGAGCCATCTTGAAGCCTTTATGTGCTATTATGGCTTGCTGGGTATTTCCTATCAGTTCAATGTCTTTTTGTTTGTTTGTTTGTTTCTTATTATTTTCTTCTTTTTCTTAGTATTCATTTATTCTTCTCTTTCTATGGACTTATTATTCAATGTGCTGAACACCATAACCTTTGAAGTCAAGCATAAGTTTAATTTTCAAGTGAGCCAAAGGGAACACCAGTTCTCCAGCTCAAACCTTGAAGGTTGTTTATGTTTCTGTCCTCAATGATTTTAATAACCTTTTAATAACCTTTTTTGTATTAGTTGTTTATTTAACTCCAGTACTCTTTCACTCTCATTTCAGCTTGTGATTTTAATAACCTTTTGATTTTTGTATTATTTGTTTATTTAACTCCAGTACTCTTTCACTCTCATTTCAGCTTGTGACTAAATGGAGTACTAGGTTACACAAGAGTCCAAGACACGTAATAGAATTCTTTCCAAAATAAAATTTTTCTTCAGTAGCGTTATTTGCAGTTCTTACTTGATTTTTGGTTTACGCTTGTGTCAGACCCGCTCAAAGTGGAAAATTTTGTAGACAGATTATGTGAAACAATATAAAATTTGGCAAAATCCTCCTGTTGCCTTTACAGCATTTATATTCAAACAGCTAGCTGAAGTTTCTCTGCAGATAGCAGTACATGCCCTCACACGATACACTGGTTTAATCAAATGCCTGTTTTCTGGTTGCAAGAATAGAACTCTAATCCTCTTTTCTTTCGTCTAAATTCAATTGTTTTATTTCTCATCTTGAATAAATGGCTTCTGACTGAAATCTTGAATTGTTCCTTGCCTGAGATCCTGACACTGTTTATAAGTATTTGACTAAGATATATTGTGCCTATCTGTGCCTAATGAAGCACTAACCAGACTAAATGATGAATGGCAGTTTAATCAATTCAGTTCATTTGGTAACCAGCAGAAGCATATGGAACATAAATTTTAACCCCTCTTTTTATAAATGCCTGAATTATTCTAAAATTTGACTAGAACTGTGCTTTCCAAAGTTTTCCTCCACTTTTCAATGCGTAAGGAGAAACTTTGCTTAATATAGCTATGCTTTGGGACGTAGAATTAGAAAATAGTGATGTATGTGTAATTTTCTTCTTCAAGAAATTTGACTATCAACTCCCGTTGTCCTGGAACATAAAGTTATTTCATTATTCAGTAATGGTCAAAGCCTTCAGAGATGAGTAAAGCACAGGTTGTCTGCTGATAATCTTAGTTAAAAGGTATCTATAAATACTTAGCCCTGGCCTTAATGGAAATATGCAATCTGTTTTCATTAAGTTGTTTTATTCTAGAACCACTTCCTCAACACTATATGCACACATATCCCTAAAATTAAATGCTACTTTCTGAATGCATCATCACGATGCATATGCAGTGCAAAAGGTATGTAATTACTACATTTAAAAGAGTTTACTTCTAAAAGCAAAGTTAAATTAGAGGTTGTTGCTGGGATTTTCTGACACAAAAGCACAACTTACAATTTCAGGGAGAGGTGGTACCGTAGTTAGTTTTGCAAATTCTTGGTTTATTTTGATATATGTTTTGGGTTATTGAATTCACATTTGTTTGGGGTGAAGGTTTTTTTTGTGTGGTTACTTACACAGACATAGTTATACAGCATATGTAAGTGTTTGCCTACGGAAGTTGTAGAAAACCGTATGTGGAAAAATGTAATTTAACAAGTTAAAATATATAATCAAATTCTGCATCCTATTGATAGCCAAGGGGATGTTTTCTCTTAAAATTATTTTTGCTGAGGGAACAAGCAACTCTTGAGTTTTCTTCTTCATCCAGAAAAGATGCAAATGCAAGTTTGTAATTTGTTTTGCTGTTCAGACGCAGGAAGTCCACAGGTTATCTGAAATTTGAGTTAAAGTATCAGAGAAACTTTCCTCAACTTTTAAGAATCCATTCTTTGTGCTGTAGTTACTATGTCTCAGATACTTTTTTTTCCCCTTGATTTCCCAATACTCCTGCCAGTGGCTTAACTGAGTGGGATGAGGGGGACCCATGTGAAGCGCTTTTTGTGAGAGACCAGGGAGAGGAGCTGTAATGAGGTGGCTGTCGCAGCAGGGAGAGGAGGGAGCCCATGGCTGCTCAGCCCATCACAGCACCTCTCAGCCAGAGCTTCTGGGGGATGGGGTCAGCAGCCCCCCAGAGCTATGGGTTTCAGGCTTCCTTCTTTTGTGCTGGAAGAGGGGAGAAGAAAGCCCAAGCAAGCCCATCACAGTAGTCACCTGCATTTGGGCAGGAGCTTAATTCAGTGACTGTGAGCAGCCACATGCCCTATCCCTTTTTATTAATTTTTTTTTTTCCAAGCCCTTCTAGTGTGCTTCCATGCTGTGGTCCTGTCCCCATTCAGCTTCTCCCAAGGGTACTCTCTCACTACCACTCCCACATCCCCAGAATTTATTTGGGAGCATGAGTATGCTGCTCAGGAAGCACTCATACAAACAGGGAGCAGCTGCTGTGCCTTCACTGGTCTCAACAGCTACCACCTGTATTCCTGCTACCTCTACACTTGCCTTCAAACACCTCAGAAATGTTCATATGTATAAGTGGGTTTTAGTAAATGCACATACTTGTCCTTCAGTCTGGAGTTGATTAAAAAAAAAAATTATTTAATACCGGTGATGGATACATAAGCATTTTTGCTGGCCATTTAGTCTGTAAGAAATCTTTCTAACGTTGCATACTTTCTCTTTTTTTTTTTTCCCTCTGTAGGGGAGTGGGTTGTATCTTTGTAGAAATGATACAAGGGGTCGCTGCTTTTCCGGGAATGAAAGACATTCAAGATCAACTTGAAAGGATATTTCTGGTGAGTTCTTTATAGCTGAAGTAACGTGCCTAAGAAAACAAAGGATTGATTGATAAATGTTCACATACTTCTTTGTGTTAGGAATTCAATCACTGATAGAGCCAAGGATGAGAAGCCTAGTCCACAAGCTAGATACAGTTTACTTGTTATGTTCTTGAAGACTATGTAATAAGATCAGATCCTAATTTTTTCAATTACTGTTTTTCAAATAATCTACAGAAAGGTTTTTATACAATTGTGGAAAAAAGCTTTCCAAGTGTAAGGCAATGGAAATCCAGCCAGTTTGTCATCCTTACTTTGCAAGTGATCGAAAACAATGACTCTGGTTGGTGCTCTGTTAATAGTATGCTAATATTGTAATGTCAGCGGGAAGTATTTTTTTGTGAGATAGACATATAAAGGAAAAGTAAGATAGGAAAGAAAGTGAGAAGCAGAATGAGAAATCAGAAATCATGCTTATACGCAAGTTCAACAGGAGTCCTTGACTACTGCTTCTGCAGTCTGGTTGGGCCCTTCATAAGGTATATGGGTAGCTCATAGGCACTGATGATGCATCCGCGTTGGGAGTGAAAGAAGAGGTAATTTATATTGAGCATAAACCATCATTTACACATTTTTCTTTCCAGGGTTGTGTTTTTTGTTTGTTTTTGTTTTTGTTTTTGTTTCGGGGGGTAGTTGTTTTTTGGTTGGTTTTCTTAGCTTGCTCTTTCATTGTGCTATGGGTTTGGCAGTTCTCAAAAGGCTCAGGAACAACTTTTCTTGACTCCCTGATAAAGGGTTTTGTTTACTCTGATGCCTGCTGGGAGTTGTGCTGTTGAGGAGTGGGTTTATTCAGGGTAGCCACTGCTTACCCAGATACTAGCCAAAGTGGCCTCTGGTACTGTGGGGTGGCCATCGGGGAAAGTATCACAAGAGCAGCTTCTTCCCTCCACCTGGCAATCTCTCTTTTGCTTCTGACCACAAATTCAGAAGGGAAGCATGAGTATACCCATGGTTTTAAAGATTATTTTGTTAGTAGCCATTTATTTCAAAAGCAGAGGATTTATTTGGGATTCTTTTTGGGCCCATGGGGAAGGAAAGGAAGTCTTTCATAATGTGTTTGTAAAATTTAGATTCTTCATTTTACTCAGACTTGCTTGTACTGTATCTCTTTTGTTGGAACATCAGGAAATTTAGCAACTGCTTTTAGGATTGACTCAGAAAGAAACATCTCTGTAAAACAAGACCTTATTTGATTGTGATATAAAAATATCTAATTTTCTGTAAAATATTTTGGTTTTCTGCCCACTTGGCTAATACTCTGAAAATTCTGTGCTGTGGAAAAATAGCTGTGCTGCAACGTGCACAAGGAGCAGCACTTCTGAGCAGTTCCTGTGATGTGTCTAATTGCTCCGTTTGTTCTCCAGCTTGTATATTTTAAGCTAGCAACTTCTGGGCCAGTTTTAGGGTTTTGCTTTCTTAAATTATTATGCTTCTCATTTATTGGGATGAAATTTCCTTCTTATTTATAGAATGTAAAATTTTGAAAACAATAAATTCCTCTTTGGGGATTCATCTCATTTATTGTGGTAAAATTTTAGTGTTTTTGCTATGGAAATTAAGTAGACTTCAACAGCAGAAATTAGTTCTTCATTTAATGGGGCCTTTTTGCACTATATCATATGAGATCATATGATATAGTGCAAAAAATGATAATGATAGGTATATCATGTAAATCTATTTTTGTATGCCTTTTGCAAACATTTTGTATATTCCCATTTTCTTTTCTCTTCCCTATCCTAGCAATTATTTGTGTGTTAAAATGCCAAGATAAATACACCCCAGGATGAGTTTTGAGGCCTGCCAATTTTTAAAAATTCTGTTTTAAAACTTCAGCTGCAAATATTGAGAACAGTGTTGAAATAACAAGGGATAATTTATTGATACTCTTTCTTTAATTTGATCTTTTACAAACCTTCAAAAAAAAAAGATAAAATTTTGGACTGGATAGTTTTATGGTCTGTTGTAAATCAGAGTTAATTTTTAAATCCCAATTAATTAGGCTTTCTAATGGAACTGTCTAGTTACCCTTAGCTAAATAGTTTCAGTGAGTGCCTTCCTAATGTACTCTAAGCATCATTAAGAATTTAAGTTATCTATTTAAAAGTTATAAAACAAAGGATTATTCTTGTTTGGTTTTGTATTTGAACAGAAGGTTTAAATTCATTCATTCTCCAGTGACTCATGTATAGTGTGGTAGTTAATAGCGCTGAAGTACTAAATTAATCAGGTTGTTACACCAGATAACTAATACAGTTGACTCCCACACAGTGAGCACTTACACAGCTGTGAAAGAAAGAGATCAACCAATAAAAGCATTTTGCACAAAGTCTTCCCATAGTTCACATTTTCAACATCCAACAGTGATGGTTTTCTTGTAACAAAGGGTATTCTGCTGAAAACGGTGTAAAGTACAGTCCACCTTTGCACTCATCCTTTTGTTCTGTAGTCCTCTTCTAAAATAGACAACTTGCAACAAAAGGTATATCAATCTGTGTCATATCTGTTGCCGTTGTTGTTAGTCACAGCGACACATCCATAGCACCTAAGAGACCAGGTTGCAGCTTGAGGCTGTTAGGGAATCAGTTAGATTGTAGTAGGAATGTCACAAAATGCTGAGAAATAAGTCAGGAAAAGCGAACAAAATTTAATGTGAATAACAGTTTAAAATTCTTAAATATCAGATTGATTCCCTAGTATATATTTTCCCATTATTATGTAAATAAAATTAAAATACACTGTACGTATGCTGTTTCAGCGATTATCAAGTGGAAGACAAAGACATTCTCTAAAAGCTTTTGCATATCTCTACCATTGGCATTCTTCACATATCTACATAGCAAGAGTAGATGCAACCCAGCATACCATGTGTTTCTTCCTCATTATGACTGATGTTTATTAGGTTTAATAATGGCTTAATTAAGTGATTATATGTAATAGATTAAGAACAGAGATCGATCTTTCAGTTTTGTTTAGGAACTTTTCTCTTTAAGCTTGTGTTTCCTGGCTTCTATTGTTTAAACATTTGTGGGTTTTTAAATGGAAATATACACTGATTCTCTATTTCTGTTACAGCAGCTGTTTATAATAAGCATTCTCAGGTTCCAGTACTGAGCTAGGCCTCAATAAAATAGCAAGGGTTTATAAACCAGGATCTGTTCTCAGAATTGGACCAGCACTTAGAGATGTTGGTGAATGAGCAAGCTGCAAGTTGTTATTGTCACACTTTGCATCTGATACTATGAATTCTTTTTCCCACCTATACTTAAGAGTGTGAACAATCTCTTTTAAAAAAAACTGTACTTACCAAATAAAATGGAAATCACACATATAAGTAGGTTTCTTTTTCAAAGAGGTTTAACAGTGAATAAAATGTCTTAATGCAGAGGTAATTTGGTTTAATCAGTATACTAGTACATCTTTACTCCTGCTTTTTTCCTGCATATTGGAACTGAGGTTACTTTCTGGATAGAACTGCATCATAGAAAATAAGAGAGAAAGTGTAATTGCAGCGTGTAAGAGCTAACGAGTCTTTTCCCTCAAAGTATCAAACTCGTGATGTGTCATCATTTCCAGCACAGCTGAGAAGATCCAGCAAAGTTTTTTGCCATCCTCTGAGACAAGCAGCTTGAGGTTTTGTTGCAGGGTGCTAGGTCTGATGGACCAATAATATGATACAGTAATCTCAGCATTTCTATTTAGTCAGGGTGAAGCTTCGATCAAGTATGTGTTGAACAGTAAACCCATGGGAATAGGAAAAATATGTGAGGCAATCTGTTAAATCAAAATAAAACTACACAAAATGGGGAAATATCGTTTGGCTTCTGATGTGGAGTGGCTAAGATCTTTATCAGTAGTTTATTCCTGTTGATCATTTCTCAGCATGCGTTTCTCTAGATGCAAACTTTGAGGTTCTCTGTACCAAGGAGAACCTGGCCATTGTAAATAAGCTTTAATTATGTCTAGAAGTAAAAGCTGCACCAAATGTCTTCAAGCTGGCCTGGCACTGGGGAGAATTGACAGCTCCTTGGATCTGCTGGTGATCAGCAGGAATTAGTTGAGTGTTAAAGCTGATTACACCAAGAAGACTGCAGTATGAGCCACACTGGAGGTACCAGCTTGGTTACAGCTCTGATTTTGATATAAGGTTGTGCTGTTGTACTTGCTGTTCTTAACAGTTTTAAACCAGATCAGAGTTGAATTTCTTGTGCTAGCTTAATTTTTCTTCTGGAGAGAATTTTTTAAGTGGGAGGGTATTTCTGTCTTTTCCACTTTACGTGAGGTTTCTGAGAGCCACTATAGATCAAAGCGAATTTTCCTTCCAGGCTCCAAAGCCTTCCCGATAAGGGAATAATCTGTGCGTTGGCTGAACTTTAGTCTTGGTGCCAACTACACTGAAAATTACATTTCACTGCAAGAATAATGTACAAAGAGTTCTCCTGATACTTTGTAGATCTCTGCACAGGCGTTTAAATGCCGTTTTATCTGTAAATGGGCCTTCGCTCCGCGAACACGGTTGCGGGCTGCATGCGCGCCGCAGGAGCCTCACGCTGCAGGTAGCGTGGCACAGCGGGACTGGGAGTTTGCAGCCAGAAGCTTCCGTCTTTCCCGACACACGTATCGCAAAAAGCTGAGGACTTCTCTCTGGTATTGGATGCTACTGCTCTGTTGGGTGCCATAATGCACGGTATTAAAGAGTAATTAAAAGAGAACAATATCCATTTGTTGAGCCCAGCAGCCTGGTATGCCAAAGGGCGACGCCAGAAGTGCATAGAGCTTTACAGCAAAGACTTGCAAGAGTTTGCCATTTCACATAGCCATGAAAAATGCCATTTCCTTTTAAATGGGAATGGAAGTGTTACTTCTGATGTTGAAGATTTCAAATGCTAGCAGTATTTTTACTTTTATATATCCATACATAGCTTTATATGACTACACGACTGAAGTATCGTGTCACATAACGCAGGTTAGTAGTGTTTCCTCTGCAGCTCTAATGTTAACAGGCGTTTGTGAAGCTGTGGAGCTTTCTCCTGCAGTTCTGTATCTGAAAGTTTGCTTCATGTCACTGACATCCTCTAAAGCCTGGAATAATACATTTTAACAGGCTACGCTTTCGTTTAAGCTTATGACAGATGTGAAGGAACCGGGCTTTCTGGTACATTGTGTTAATAACATCTTTTGGGAAGCTAGCAATGCTAAACGCAAGGGAGGAGTATTCTTAGCTATTGGGTTTTGTGTAATGAAGTGTTTAGTCAAATTTATTGGTCTTTTATTCCTGTTTCATTATTCCATACATGTTTTTCTGTCACTTCATAAATACTTTGGCTCTGAAATAGAGCTTGTTCATCTCTGATGGAATAGATGTATTTGTGAGGCTGGACTTGAGCTGAAATTTTCTTTTGTGTAGGTGTGGTATCTGTGGTGTGTTATATGTTGCAGATGATGAATCTAGTTGGAGAAAAAGTCTTCATCTTTGTAAAATAGATAGTTCTGGCTTAGAGGGGGAAAGTTTTCTATAAACAGCTTGTGTTTTCCTCCCATCTCTCTCCATTTTCCTCCCACCAATGACTTCATGAGGAAAATGAAGGGTTTTTTTGAAACTGTAAGTAGAAACCTGACTGCTTAGTTCTGTCTTCTATAACACAGCATGTAAGTAGAATGAGTGAAGTGCAATGTATTATATCCTGCTAATGAATTTACCTCTGCTTTGCTTTATTACAACAATATGCAAAATATTTCACTTCTTTTCAGCACCGCTGAAATTAATTAAATAAATAGCAGGCTTCTCAAACTGTGGGTCTTCTCTTCACAGTTGTTAGCACTTAGTCAGTATTTTACTGCAGTTGCCCGCAGGTTTTGCACTGATACCACTTTTACAAGTTTCCTTTCTGGGCTTTATGTCTTATGCCAAACTTCAAAAGAAAGTGTCCTGGTTTGAGGTAAAACAGAATGAATTTTCTGTTCAGTAATTTTACTTTGCAGCTAAGCCTCCTCTAACTAACTGAACTTTCTGAAATTAACAGCATATTGTCCAGATGCTGTTCGCTCTCAGAGTGATGACCTGATTATTTATAATTTATGCCAAGGAATGGTACGCAGAGAGGCTCTTGCTTATACTTATTGCTATACGAACCAAGGCCAGCTAACTTTGTTATTTGCCCCGTTGAAGGATCGGAAGCAGAAAAGCACAGAGGGGTCCCACCTGTGGGAAGGAGTGGACAGGACAGGTGACCCAAAACTGACCAGCAGGGTCATCCCATCCCATCTGCATCATGCTCAGTAGAAAACGTGAGGGATCAAAGGGTCAGCCCTCTTTCTTCAATGGCCAGCATCCAAGAAGGACTCTGTCTCTTCACCTGCCTTTGATCCCGATCCATGCATTCCAGATTGGAATCCAGATACGGACTCCGGTTCCTGTCTGTGGCTGAGTCCAGTCTGGAAACTTTCCCAGTGTCTGCTGGTGACATGATTGTCATCCTGGGAGCTTGATATGGTTTTGTATATGTTGTGTATATTTTCATTATTTTATTTTTATTATTTTATTAATATTTCATTAAAGTAGATTAGTTTCTTCTAAACCCATAAGTCTCTTTCACTCTCTTCCTCCTCTCCTGGAAGGGCAATGCTCTCCCTTCTCTGAAGGGAGAGAGGTCAGAAAGCATCTGTTGTTCGTTTCAGTGGCCAGTCCAGCCCAAACCATGACAGCAAGTAATTCTAAACTAGGCAAGTATGAGGTGAATTAACCTTTAAGATGATCTTTAAAAAACAAAGTAAATCTTCTATATATTCATGCTTTGTGAAGGATTTTGGATTTTTAAGAGCTCTTTTTAAGGCATTTCAGCTCAATTTTAGCTCCCTGACTGCATTGTATTTCTTCCATTTCACTGCATGTGTAGTTTTTCCCTTATAACATGGCACAAGGTATTTGGTGCTAGTTTGCATTTACCTCTTACAAAGAACTCCTGTCCTCACCATGTCTGTGTAGCCATAGCCTGTGTTGTTCTTTGCCTTACATCATTAAACCCATGCGGTATTGGGCAAACAGACTAGGCCTAGCAATTAAAAATAGCAATCTTGTAAAAATGTAGGAAATTTTCTTGAGGAATATTGCCTATGTGTGTGTCATGGTTTAACCCCAGCCGGCACTAGGACCATGCAGCTGTTCCCTCACTCTCCCCCTGGTGGGATGAGGGAGAGAATCAGAGAGTAAAAGTGAGGAAAAACTCCTGGGTTGGGCTAAAGACAGTTTAATAAGTAAAGCAAAAGCCACGCACGCAAGCAAAGCCAAACAAGGAATTCATTCACAACTTCCCATGGGCAGGCAGGTGTCCAGCCATCTCCAGGAAAGCAGGGCTCCATCATGCGTAACCGTTACTTGGGAAGGCAAAACGCTGTAACTCCAAATGTACCCCTTCCTTCTTCTCGCCCAGCTTTATATACTGAGGATGACATCATATGGTATGGAATAGCCCTTTGGTCAGTTGGGGTCAGCTGTCCCAGCTGTGCCTCCTTCCAGATTTTGGTGTACTCCCAGCCCAATTGCTGGTGGGATGGTGTGAGGAGCCTTGACTGCGTAGCAACAACTAAAAACGTTTAGTGCCTTATCAACATTATTCTCATCCTAAATCCAAAACATAACACTATACCAGCTGCTAGTAAGAAAGTCAACTCTATGCCAGCCAAAACCATGACAGTGTGTCAGGAAAGGAGGCTTTAAAAAATATTGAAGTTATATCTTGCACTCTGTTAACATTTATTTTAGAAAAGGGGATACATAACCTCCCATTCATCCATGTTTGAAGTCATAAAAATACGAAGGAGTACATGATGGACATTTGCCAGGAGAACTACCAGGTGGTAGCAGGAGGGAAGAGGAGGAGGGCAAAAAATAAATGAATGTGTTACCCCATCCTTGACTTTCAAGGGCTGGCTGGATGTCAGGCCAGCCGGTCACGCAACCTGATGCACTTAGGTGTCATCTTCTGCTTGGGAGAACGTGTTCCCATCCAGACGGCTAATTCTGAGCGAAATCCTGAGTGTGGCTGGGATTGCAAGAGCTTGGCTTATTATCAGCTTGGTAGTGCAAAACGTGAAGAGTAATTAGCTATCAGAAAAGGAAAACAAATTAAGACATGGTTCAGTGGAAAACAATGGCTTTGTGGTTTTCTTTGGAATCGGAATGTTTCTTTAGTATCTGCCATATTTCAGTTGCTGAATGAGAAATGGGCTATAATTATAAAGAAGCATTGTTTCTTTTCCAGGCTTGCCTCTGGCCGCCGAGAGGGTGGTTACAGGCAATACATTGAAAAAAATGTGCTGAGACTCAGGTGGTGTAAATCAGTGCAGCTCTGTTTACGTACACTGGTGTACGTCTTTGCAGGCACCTTCCTTGTTGGCCCCATACACCATAGAAATAGATTAGTTTTTTTCCCCTGTGTAAAATCTTTCTCTGTAGAGGTTGTGTCCACATGTGTTATAGAGCTGTAAATGCAAACATTTTTGCATGCAGGTGACACTGAACAGAAATTTAGTTGCAAGCAATTTGTGCATATTACAAATGGAGGTGAAGCCCATTCAAAACAAAAGCGTTGGTCTGTTATCCAAAAACTTGTGCTACAAGATTATACTGTGCCAAATAAAAGCACAGGCCCATTCATAAACCTGCTCTGATATACTGGCTTTGTTTACTAGGGAAGATGATAAACGATAGGACATCAAACAGTCATGCTGCTTTCTCTTTCCATTTCATAAATAAAGGGACAATGTTTAATATACTTGAATCTTCTCTTTTCCTGTTCCTCTTTTACTTGTGTCTGAATTGCACATTACATGCCAAAAGCGGGTTTTCTGAAGAGCATCTTGATTTCCAAAATTGTTGTTTATAATCTCAAATTCAAACATCCTTAAAGTTGAAAGTGTCTAAAAATCAATGTGAGGCAGTCTTAGACGATAATTTTAGAGACAGGTTATGAGAGCCTAAGATTGATATGCCTTACCTGTCTGCACGTTTCCTAAAAGACTTCAAGAATAATAGCTCATTTCTTCTGCCCTCCTAAAAACTGGTAAAAGTATATAGCTTCTTCTATCATGGTATCTGGGAGAAATATCCCCCTCAGCCTATGCATGTGCCTGAGGTACCATTTACAATAGGCCTAATTTGAATAACACTTTACTACCTGTTTTAGTGTTTCCTGAGTCAGTGCCCTAGACTGGGTATTAATTTAACAAGCTGATGAGCACTTGCCGTAAGATTGTCTTCAAGTATCACTGCCATTTACACAAGCTGCTGATCCTCAGTGTCTTTCTATAAGATAAATGTAAATTTTCAGATAAGCTTAGTGATTTCAAGAGGTCTCAGGTTTTCAAGGGCTAACATTAATCCACCTTGATTAGAACAGCTGCTTTTCTAGTTCATTCAATGGCTATGGTTAAATAATTTAGGCATTTAATTTGACATACGTTGAAAATTTTGTATCATCTCGTCTGAGTTTTATATATGCATATAAAAATGCTGTCACACCATTTCTGCGTCCACTATTTTTGTGTTGCCATTACTTATGTGACTTTCACAGAGAAAAGAAAATCGGAAGGAACTCATCTCCCCTGAATTTTTTTCTTCTAATTATTTTTTAATTATTATTACTGTCTTTTTATTATAAGAGAAGAGTAACCAACAGGAAAAAAAGCTGGATTAGTTTGAAAATGCCTTGAAAAGTACTGGACAAAATCAGTATTAATAAGTAGGAAAATGAAAGAAGAAAGGCTACAGAAATGGAATATATTCTGTTTCATAAGATGTCCAAAAAGAGACTTCTCATACAGGAACTGAGAGTAGGAGAATTACCTGACTGGGATCTTAATGCAGTAGGTATTCTCAATGGTTTGAGCGTGAAACAAATAGACCAGATTTTGAAGTATACAATATTATGTTTCCTTCTTGTTGCTTTGGTTCTTCCTTCCCCTGTCTTCTGAGTCCTCCATTTAAAATAACTTGGAGGCCAGAACAAAACCGGATAGTCTAGCTGTCGGTTACAGGAAGAAAAAAGTCCTGTGTTCGCTATTTGTCTTCAGTGTGCACGTGTATATCACTGCGTAGCGGTATTTCTGGCAATTGAGGTCTGTTTCCAAGTACATCGGAAAGAGTTAATAATGTTTTGTGAGAACATAATGAGAATTCTTCATGGTGCTTTTTCAAGGCACAACATGATCCAAATGGCCGTGGTGTAAACTCTCAAACCGTCAGTGATGGAGCAGAACAGCGTACAGTAAATTCTTAACAGAGAGTGTAGTATGGTGCAATAGGTATGTTCTCACATAAATATGATTTCCCTGATGATGATTACATCCAGAGGAGAAATTAAAGGAAATTTTTAGGCATGTACTTATTGCACTGAAAGTTTATGGTTGGATTTCTGTATCTTTTGATGAGTGAGAAATCAGTCGACCTTGTGAACTTTAAATTTGATTAAACTTTGCTGTGTCATAAGGAGGGATTTATGTTTCTAGAATAACTTGTGCTCAATTTCTTTTAAAGTTATTTAAAAATATTCTGCAGTTACTTCCCTTCTTCAAAATGGAATTATTTGCATTGTAACTCATTTTCATCTTAGAACATATTATATTTGTGGTTTTTTTCCCTGTGTATCCTGAATGTAATTATTTTACAGTAGCTGGTAATTGTGCTTTTCTCATAAGAGAAAGAAAAGTTGCATAAATATTGTATCACTGAACTGGCCCTTCAGTAAAATCAGAGGGAATGCAGCCAGGGATTTTGTCAGTCTGTTAGTTATCCTTCATGTCTCACCTTGGTGTGCATCCGTACAACATGTTGCCCCAATTACTTAAAAAAAGGCCTTAATAATTTGGATGTTGGAGATCCTGGGCATTTTGGTATAGTCTGCTTTGGTCTGATGACTGAGATATTTGCTTAATAACATCACTGTGCCGCTGGACTGTCTCGTTAGAGTGTGCTAGTATTGCTCCTTTCTTTTGGAAAGGGAGGGGTAGAGACGAGGTCCTGCTGACCTCACTACATCATATCACTTTATCAACTGCTCAGCAGTTCAAAGCAGGGTAATAACTGTAGCCGGGGCAAATCCTCTTTTGTTTGTTTTATGAAGCTTTTCGTGAAATCCCTGCAGTACTCTTTTCCATAAAAAAAAAAAAAAAAAAAAANACCAGTGGATGTAGCTGAAAACTAAGGATAGTGAAAGACCTGTTTCTTACTAGAGTCGTCCCTTCTTTGGGCTTCATTTACTTCCAGTAACATGTATGTTCAGTGCGGCTTCCTAACACTTTTGCTTTATATTATCTTATTCTTGATAATGCTTTCATGGTTTTGTTGCTTTTGCAGCCTTTTAACTAACTTAATGATAACATCATGCTGCTCATCTGCATTCCTCACACAGTCCAAGAGATCAGCTGTGCCTACACTGTTGAGATGTTGGGTTTTCTCTCTGATAACTTGAGTAGTTAGTTACCCTTGTTTCATTAGTGTAACATCTCCCTTTCTACTAATTCCGTGAGATCTTTAAACTTTACCTCCAAAATGTTATTATTTGCCTTGTTAAAGAATTAATGTTCATTTTACTGTTCTTGTACCCAATCCCAAATCATTTTTCAGCCTTTGCATTGTCAGTATTTCAAGCTATGCATTTCGGTGGACCTTAATATATTGGGCGTGGGGGATAAGAAACTGTAACTCCAGTCTTTCTTTTCCTCTCCCTCATTATTGACTTCCAGTGGTACTGAAGCTCTTTGTCATGAGTCTGTGCAAATTTTCTTTTTTGTATTTGCATACCCTGTGTATTTATTTACCCATTTCCCCAGCTGGTTTGAGTTTTTTGTTTTGTTTTTTGGAAAAAGAGTGGACCTTGATATGCAGGTGTTAAGCAGCTCCAGTCTTTGGAGGCTTAGCCTTCATTCATTCATTCACACTTCATCATCTGATTGTTTCAGTGCAAGCCCCCTCAATTCCTTTTCGAGCTGTAGGCAGTATGTCCTTCAAATCCTGCCCAGTCCTCGCAGCTCCCTTCTCCAGTGAGTAAAGAGGAGCAGTTCCAGCAGCTCCAGGAAAGTAGTTTGGGTTTTTTTTTCCCAAAAGCGAGGCTGCAAAGAGCAAGGACTGCCACAGCAGCTGCCCTGCACGTGGCTTAGAGCAAGTTTAAATGGAGTCAGGAGATGACGACACCCTAATCCCTCCTGCCTGATGTTTTTGAGAGCTCAGAAGTCACAGACAAAGTTACTGAGTGCGCTAATGTCAAAGCAGACAAATGGGTTCACTGAAGCTGGGAGTGCAGCTGCCTCTTCCAATTGAGTGACACCTGCTTTCACCTTCATTTAAATAAGCAACGTGAAAAGTCTTGGGCCACCTGCCAGCTGATCGTTAAAGCCACAGCTGCTAAATAAGCAATAAATGGTTAAATCGCACAGTTTCCAATTTTCAGAAAACTTGAGCGTCTCAAAATGAAGGCTCTCCTTCAAAACCCACTGCTGATCTCTACTTTTTGGCATGTAGCTCATGGTGTCAGGAAGATGAACCCATCCCTCTTACTGGACTTGCAAGGAAATGGGTAAAGGCGGTGTCAGGAAAATGGGTAGATGCTCTAGTGAAGAATTCACTGGAAACTTCCAAAGTGTTCTGGAGTGCGGTGTGCTAGCTCACTACGCTGCAGTGGAGGATACGGGTTCTGTTCAGCCACAGCCTTCCTGTTGATCTTACTGTCTTCTGGATGAGAATGAGTATCTCCCTGGGACTCTGCCCCAACCCCACTTAAAATATTTTGGCTGCTTTTATAGCCAGTGTCTCTCCATCAGAAGTAGGCTGACATTTCCCCCATTTTTAGGAAAAAAAATATTTCTGTACTACCTGGAGACTTCCATTTTTCATTGGGCTTGCTTGTTCTGTTCCTATTATTCAGAAGGGTAGTCAGAAGTATAAAACTCTTGCTTTTTTAGCAGCAAAATACTGCTGTTTGGAATGAATACACCGAGCATCATGCTGTGGTTTGTTGTAGGAGGCACACTTGAAACTGAATCACTTGAAATGGATTTTTAGCGATAAGGTTAGACATTTTTAAAAGTGATTTGATTTGGGAATTCTGATAAGGTTCAGTGTAGGAATCAGCAGGATATTTAGACATCCAGGAAGAGGGCTTTTATATCCACCACATATACTCAACACAATTGGAGCTCATTATTAATGCACACACTGTTTCAGAAATATTTTAACACCTGGACCCGCACATTCTTCAAATGGCAGCATGACTGGCTGCCTTCATTCACTGCAGATTGAACAAATGGTCACTTAAAAAAAACTTGACAAAATACCCACTGCTTCACTGGGCTCCATGTGGCTGCATGAATCTATTCAAAATTGAGATTATTACAAGATCAAAACGTTAGTAGGCGAAATAAGGAGCTGGCAAACTTCTGGATGGTCTGATCTGATTCCAGTTTCACGCTGTTCTGTAATGCTAAGCACCAGGCTTAATATATAGGTCTCAGTACATGTTACCTCCCCAGGATTTTTAGGTGAGAAAAAGAATTTTCATGATATTACTTTTGGGTGGTTTTTTTTTTTTTTTACAGACGGTGAGCTCAGCAGCTCAGTTAGCCCAGCTATAATATTCTATCTGCCTTAGTCCAACAGCTTTCCTCTCCACTGCAAATTTATTTCTGTCATGTAAGCGGCACATGTCATGAGCTTCTATTGTGCTGCTCCCTGTGCATAAGGAATAGGGAGTCCTGGTGTGGTGTCATAACAAGGCACACTCCTTCTTCCGATGTGTTGTGACTGGGCACCGGGCCAGAGACAAAGGGCTTCCAGTATTGGAGAAGTACAGTGCCCTTTGCTGCTTCAGAGTGGGGTTTTGCTCGGGGGAAAAACATGGATTGGCTTCTGTGAAAACCATTGGGTCAGGTCCTGGTGCGGTGGTGATCCCGGTCAGGAATGGGTCTGATCCCAAATGAGCTGGTTTGTTCCAATGGTTGTAGTTAAACAATGGCAAGTAAAGAAACATCATTTCATTTTAAATAAAAATGTTTTCCTTGCTATTTTTATGATGATTCATAAGAAGATGCATAAATTTGGTCTGTTAATTATTTAAATAAGCTCTCCAGCTGAATGGCAGCTTTAAGCCCTGAAGTATCCTGATGCAATGGTGTAGCTTTGCCCGTGCCAATGAGACTGAACACTGCAACACTCGGTAGGAATTCATGTGTGTTAACTGAGCCAGTTTTATGGTCTTCAAAAAGACCATAAAGCCAGCTTTATGATCCAAAAGCAGCATTGCTTTTCCGATAAGCCAGCATTTCCAAAAAAAACCCCTGTGTAGTGCATACCTGGAATTCAAATGAGCCAGCTGCTGAGCCAGCACAGCAGGGCTTGTGGAAGTACATTTCAGAAAAGCCTCCCACAGGCTTTTGGTGCCTTTTTTTTTTTCCCCTCCCTTTTTTCGTTTAAAGAAAAGTCAGTGAAAGAACTTGAAATAAATCTTTAAAGAGCATATTTAGCAGAGGACTGTCTGTTTGGGTGGGTTATTCCAAAGGCTTTACAACACAAACAGGATAGGAAATCTGAAATGCAGAGTACATACCTTTCTGTACAGAGTAAATCAGAGCAGATTTTAAAGGATATATAAACAAGCATGACTTGTGAGCCAGGGCGTCCTTCTGACAGAAAATTGCTGTATTGCTTCTCCTTCGCAGTGAAGGAAACCATTCTGTTTCTTCCCAAATGGTAAGGAAGAGACCTTCCAGTACAGAAACCAGCAGCAGCTGCTTTTTTACATGTATTAACACCAAGACCTTGCTTGGTGAAATCATTCCCTCTCTGTAACCTTATTTGAGAGCTCACAAGCTCTGGCAATGATATAAGAGCGAATTTGCCTCCTTGGAGGGTGGGAAAGAAATTTGCTGAGGTCAGCTGTAGTCTTCTGCATGAGTTTTCTTCCCAGTCTTTTCCTGTTCCATAGATTCAAGGTCTACAAAAGCTTTCAAATTCTCTTCTCTTCTTACTAAGGACCAGTTTCATCCTGTTGAGCTGTTTTATAGTTTCTGCAGCTCCAAAGCAGATATCAGAGACATTAAGTCTTGTTTAATGTCACGATTTTTTTGTCCTGATGATGGGATTGTTTGCTGAAGGAAGGAGACTTCTCAGCACAGGTGGCTGGGAAAGCCGAAGGACAGGCTCTTGGTTCTGCTGCTTCAGCCCCTTCAGCATGGAGCATCCCTCACAGAGGAGCCCTCTTTTCTCTTTGGAGCTAAGCAGTGTCTCCTTTTGGCATGTACTACACTTTTTAATTAACTTTTAATTTGGCTAAATTGCTGCATGGTTGAGGGAAAGTGCAGTCTCTGTCAGGAGTTTGCCTTTTTTCCTTTTGCTGCTAATTTCAGATTCTCTCGCTACAGCATAGGCCCCTCTGTTTTCAAAATAAGTTTGCCAAATCCTGCTTTCTTAGTGTTTTTAGCATTTGTCTCATTCACAGAAATGTTTTAGTAAGAATCATTAAATAAAAAAAACAGTCTCTTCCACCATGTGAACCTTTATGAAAGTTGTAAATTGCTAAAATGGGGCATTACAATGAGATGTGCTGACTACCTGTAGGAAGAGGATGCTACAGCCCAGTACAAGGTGTTTCACACTTGCTTTTTTCTCATTGTGAAATTTAGATTAAATGACTCTGGCTTTGCTCTTTCTCCAATTTAAATTGGATTATGGACAGAGTTAGTTTCTAAAAGTCATCTCATTGACGGAGCTGTTTCTGTGATTCAAAGTGTAGTGTGTATTTAGTAGGTCCTTTTCGGAATAAACAAAACTCTCCCCTGAGTGAGCAGATAAGGAAACTGGCATGTCAAACCTCAGTAGTGCTTTGCTGTAAGGCTGGGGATTTAATTTAATCCTGTCCTGATGGTCTGCAGCGCTGGGTCTGCGGCCATGCCTGCTCTGTTCCTCCTTCTCTTCCTCCTCCCAGCTGTCTCACCCGGCTCGTGCAGAGAGAGTGGGCAGAGCCTGGCTCTGTGAAGGCGGACGAGCGTGTTTATGAAGTCTCCAGTCCCCATCGTCTTCCTCATGTTAGTGCAGTTGCAGTGGTGGCTCTGCCAGGGTCCCTCAAAAAGGTAGCTGTGGTTACCATGGGCATGAAGAGAACGATGAGTTTGTTTAATTGTGCGGCAAACCGCATGGACACAGTGTTGGGATAAATTTAACTTATCAATGTAGGCAGTTATTCAAATGTCATTTGTATACACAAAGTAAGGTTGGAAAAAATCACTTTAAAAAGCTTTCCTGGCGAGACTTCTTTGTATTTTGACTCTATGGGGAAAGGATGTTAAGAACAGTTGGGTCCCTTACTGTTTCAAGTACCTCATTTTTCATCCTTGACAGAGCTAGAACACAAATTTTAGTTGAACTTGATTTTTTTTAAGTAACATGTGTTGTTAAAATTTTGTGGGAATGTTGATAGTAATTTCATATTTTGCATCCCTCATCCATACTGGCACATTACCTAAATGCTTTTGAAGCCAGCATCATCATAAGTCACTCCTTATGCTCAAAGTGAGTGGAGTATTACCCACCTTTAATGGAATGACGATATTCCACCTCATGCCTGAAAGAGTCGGCCCTTTGTTTTGGGTGAACCTCGTTCTGTTCTTACTGCTTCTTTTTTAACCTTAGAGAATAAGCCTCAGTAACTCCTATTTTTTCACAAAACAGCATCACTTCACATACAGCAGAAACGAGCTTATGGGCTTGGTGAGGAGGTGCCTTCTCTCTTTTTTGTTGCTGTTGTGTCCTGTACTCATTGTCTGTGTAGCAGGTACTTCCTGGAGCTCTTGGAAGAATTTAATACCTTGTTGCTTTTTTTTAAAATAAAACAATTATTAGATCATTCACAAAATAATTTGCAAAAGAAATACTGCAGTCAGCTTCTTTTCTAACCAGCCTTCTTTTCTCTTAAATCCATAATTCTGATTTAATGTCCTGAATGAATGCAGATCACATTAAACGTATTCTGCTACACATTCCCATTGTGCATATAAAATGGTGGTTGTTGAATTTCTTTTTCCTTTTACCATGGATCATCACTGCAAGTTTTTTTATGACTTTGATAGCATTTACAGGGACATAAGGAAGCAAAAAATACAACCAGTTTTATACATAAAATTAAGAATAAGAATTTGAAAGTCTGATTTTGTCTGTAAAGAATTATGGGCTCTTGTTTAACACTTTTGTTCTGAAAAGGAATCATACAAGTTACATTACATTTTCTTCATGCTTAATAAGTTGCATCTCTTACTGGTATTTTCTTTCTTACCTGTGTAGGAATAATGAAGGGATGTTTTCATGGCAGTTGACTGAAAAAAATACAGAAAGAGTTTTCTGTGTAAGAAAAATAATTTTTACTAAAATACAGTTTCTGGGCTCTGAACAACGCCTTTCGTGTTTTCCACATAGGAGGAGACTGCCTTGATCCACACAGTCTCACTGCAGTTGTTTTAACTTTGAATTGATGTGGGTTCCTGGTTTAGGAACTATTATGTAATTTTTACCATTAATTTAATGAAGTAAGGCTTTGACAGTTTAAATCTCAAGGACAATGAATAGGCATATGGTCTTTATTTTTCATGAATCCAGATAAATATATTGTTGCCATCTTAGCTGATAGACATTGTTTCTGCAGTGAAAAATGAGGTGACTTCTTCATTGCATCTGGGAACCCTGGAACATCCACAACCTTCCCAAAGTTAAAATGCGTTCGGCCTCAATCTAACAAACACATAAGGGCATTACACAAAGTGATAGATTTATTGTCCCTTACAGAAACTGAACTGCTAAGCTCCTGATGTGAAGAAACGACTGGTACTGAGGCAATTCCATTTCTGTCTCTATCTTTTGGATATTAAACTTGACACTCGGCTGTCATCCATCGTGCCCAGCAGAGAGTCGAAGGGAGCCTCGCCGCAGTTGTCAGTCAGCAGACTCTGAGTCAGCATGCACGATACACAAATAGTTGCTATGGGGTTTTTTTAACCCATTATACTAAGACCAAATGCTAAGCTGAAGGATGAAGTTCCTCCTTTGGTCTTCACCACTACACGTACTTTGTGCTCACTGACATTATCGGTGGTAACACACTTTCCCTGATTGTGGAAGATGTGGTTAAGATCTACTTAACCGTGACTCCTTGGGAGGGGAATGCGGCAGTAGGTGGATCATCTGGACTTAGCACCAGGACAGACTGCAAGAGAGAGAGATCACATAAGCTTCTCCTCTTCCAGGCTGGACGGGAAATTCCATGTTCAGCAGTGGCTCTGGGAGTGATTGAGCTGCTGTAGCGAAACCCTGGAACTCACAGTGGTTCTCAAGAGCCAAATCTAAAGCAGTAGCATGCTTTCCTCTCATGAAAAGGAGAAGAACTCCTAGGTTTTTGACTAAGTGGAAAGCTTCATTAGATATGTATGTTTTGGAAGAATATAGCAGATTTTTGTTGAAAAACAGAACATATGAAACCTCCAAATCTCACTCAACAGAAAGAGATTGCTGATTTGGAAATGGCTCTGCAACACTTATCCTCTTCCTCATTTTATTAAGCTTGGTTTCTCAGAGATGGCTATAGTTTCCCGTGGTACATCGCAGCCAAGGACTCAATAAATGCAGTTTGTTTTACCCAGCAAATAGGAAGACTGGAACAGAAATCTTGATGATCCTTAAAAGGAAAAATAAAATAAGAAAACACTTTTACATCCAGCTTGTAACTTTTCCTAGTTAAAATTCTAGGGCATTTTTCAACAAACCCCTCTTTTTATTAAAGGAGAAAAAAAAATTCACTCTCCTGACATTTTCTTTATACTAAACTTTGTTTCTTCATCAAGTTGACCTAACGTGAAAAAACTTGAAAATTCAGCAAATTGCTTAGCCTGATTTCCATAAGTGTTGTCTAAGGAAAGGCAGCTCATTTGCATGCTGATCCTTGTTTTTCATTCTGTTCTGTTGCTACAAAGCCCTGAATAATACCACAGGCTGCATGTTCTTTGCCTTGTTGAAGCCCAAACCATCGCCTTTCTTGAGGATCATCAGATCTAAGAAGGGTTAAAGCATTATTTGTGTCATATACAGCTTTGTATATTCAAAAGTTGTAGTGCAAATGGAAATGCTTGTTCTTTATTAATTGTGCCAGCACTTGGGAAAGAGCTGGCGGGAAAGATTTCCACTGCTGCTCATCTCACAAGAGATTCAGCTGACTTCTCTGGACAAATGGTTACCCAGAATGACCTTATTACATGGCAGTAATAGGGAATGTTTTTGCATTCGAAGCAGAAGACAGGACAACATGACTAATTGTGTTGGTAGAGTGGCATAATGCTTACCATAAAATAATGATTCCCTTGCACACCAGGGAGCAGGTTAATTAAGGGAACGAAGAATCTTCGTAAAATCAGATGCAAAAAGCAAACAACTTTTTTCTTATATTAAAAAATTAAGGCAATGCAATAGACCTTAATGCATTTGTGTTGCATTTCTTGGGAAATCTTTCTGTATCATGCTTATATATGGAGATTTGAAGACCGGGGTCTGTTTTCATAACTTTCTGCCGTATCATAACAATGTGAACTGGCAGTACGGGTATTTGGCCCTCTGTACCCTGATGTATTGTAAATCTGTTATTTTTGTATAAATAGGTTTCGCACCCTACAAATTAGATTAGAATCTGATCCTGGTTTTGAACAGCAAGTTTCAAATGAAAAGGTAATTTTATCTCATTTGTTAGGGAATAAAAGAGCCCAGAGTGTTGTATGTAGTGTGGAACAAAACCCCAGTAGATTTTGGAGTTTTCTTTACAGAAACCATAACCATCCCGCTCCCCGGAAAACATTAAATCCATTCCAAATTTGAGAATTGTAGATTTTTCTTGCGTTAATAATTTGATTTAAAAAACAGGATCTCAAGCCATGCGAGTTGAATGTTTACCTCACTAAGAAGC
The DNA here is from genome assembly GCA_008711295.1 of Anarhynchus alexandrinus. Lineage (NCBI taxonomy): Eukaryota > Metazoa > Chordata > Aves > Charadriiformes > Charadriidae > Anarhynchus > Anarhynchus alexandrinus. Next base: position 7,118,362 of record VUYV01000012.1, read on the forward strand.
AAATTATCAGTAGAGAAAGCAAACAAGTTAGTCTTTTTTTTTTTTTTTTCAAATAATACTCAATGGTAAATAAAGCTTATTTCCAATATTAAGTCAGGGCTTGATTGCCATGACAGCAGTGGTTATTTTAATGTTTTTGGAACACAAAATGGAAAGAATAAGTGTTAAAATGTAGAAGAGAGGGAGCTCCTGGTGGCATGCTTGGGTTGAGAAAGGATAGTTGGGGCTAGAAGCTTACCTGTAAAATAACAGCTCTTGGTGTTCAGTTGTTGTCCCAGGCTGCTGTCTCTCCTCTATCTTCCACTTCTACCGGTTGCTGTAAGGTTAGACTTGTTCTCCAGCACTGGCTGAGTAACAGTGAATTTGTTACAGCCAGGTCCCTCATATAATTAGTTAGATGCTAAGATGTTGCCAGTGGTTTGGTCTGGATAATTAGTCTTAACTGCTAAGGGACTGTGTTTTGGAGTAAAACCAGACTGTTGTGTTCTCCCTTCCTCCTCCACTTTCCTTGTGCGTGTATTGATCCTCTTTTGTAAGCTGCAAAACAAGGCAGATCTTTATCCACCGTGGTGTTACGTGTGAACTCCACTTTGCTTTGTTTATAGCAGGTGTCAAAACTCATTGCTTTGGGTTGCCTGATTCCACCCCATCAAAACGGGATTGATTGCTGCTTAGAAACATGACTTGCAAGGTGATGCTTACAAATCTCTTTATATTGACATACCTGTGGGCAGTGACTGTTTTATCTTATCCAAAACCACAGTTGTTTCACTGCTGCCTTGTTCTCCTTGTTTGTTGTTTGATAGTCACATACTGTGAATTTCTGAGTTGTACATGTTAAAAACTGTGTGAAAGGAGGATGATCTTTATAATGTTTGTAGAATGCATTAAAATACGGCGTCTGGGTCCTTGCCTGAACTACCAAGTGCCCTACCTTAAAAATGGTAAGCATTTAGATGGTAGAAAACCCTAGTTGTTTTTAGCCTGACTGCTGTCCTTGACAGAAGGTATAAATATTGTAGGTGGTTTGAGTACTCTCATGCACAGAACTTGTTTGTAGCTGGCTTTTAAACACTGTAGCAGCAGATGTGCTGGAATATTATTAAAGAAATGGCTTGGAAAAGTAGTGGAAAAAAAAATTGTGAGTCACATAAGATTCATTATAAAAGTGTTCTCCCATCAAGCCCTCTGTTACTGGACCTGATGTTACTCTGAAAATCAGAATAATAAATTTCTTAGCTCCAAGTTCTACATTGAATTGGTCTAATAAATATTCTACCTTGCACTGCAAGTTTCAGATTTTGTTAGCTGGTTTTAATATTCATCTGTCCAGTGCCTTAGCTGCCTATGTTTCAACTAAAATAAGAGATGATTCAGAACAGACATTTAGAAGGATGTGGCTAATTTTCTTATATTTATGACGTTTCATGAGAGAATATTCCTTTGATTTGCTAAGAAGGGTTGCAAAGTTGAGGACCATAGTTCTTAAACTGAGGATGCAAGAATCTCTTTTTTTTTAATCCACGGGCTCCCTCTCCTGGTCTGGGAGGTGCTTGGCACCAGGAGCTTGATTAATACAGAAGCTAAGTGAAAGTTATTTGCAAATTGATTTAGTGACATAGCGTCAACGGTGTCTCCAACTTCTTGTATGTTTAATGAGAGAATTGTGCTCTCCCTAGTAGCAATAATGAAATTAATATGGGTGTTATGATGAATCAGGGTTGCAGGGCCAGCTTTATCTTATTCAAATGCTGATTAAGACATATTTCACAAGGAGTGAAAGCAATGTCCTACAAAAAAATATTTACAAATAAAATCAGTTAACTTGCATATCCAAATAATCACATGAGCGGATGCTGTATAATTGCACTGATACTTTCATCTTTCTTTCCCTGACACCTAGGTGCTTTGCTTTTACCTCCTACTGGTAATACTACATCTAAATTGGACTATTTGTTTGCTGTATTTGATAGTGGAGAAAAAATATCTTTGCATTAATATTCTTAGGTTAGAAACACGTTAGTATTGTAAATCACTTACCAAATTTGAGGCCCTAGAGTCATAAAGGTAGGTCACCTTGTAGGTACAAATTTTGTCTTTTTAAGAGGTCACTTAATTTGCTTCAAGTTTTCAAGCCCATTTCTAAATTCTATGAAATACACTTCTGGCAGAGTCGAAAAGAAAATTTTTGCGTTTTGGCTTCCCAGTCTTGCTTCTAAGATTTTTTTTTTTAAGCTTGAATGTATTGACATGAACAAATGTTTACATAACTTAAGAAGTGCAACAAATATTCTAGAGTGGTCCTTCCTTTAAAGCTCTTAAAGCATATATATATTGCAGCAGACACAATAAAAAAAATCTCTTCAGCTACAAATGATTGGGACTAGATGTCTTGTAGCTTGCCCTGAAGTGTCACAAACCTCCGCATACTTGGAACAAAGATTTTCACACTAACTTTGTGCTTGTTTTGTGCTGATGTAAGCGACCACAGAATATCACAGTGACTCAAGATACACAGGTCCAAAAAGATTTATTCAGAAGATCTGCAGTACAAGTAGGGGCAGGGCTGACAGGGGGTTTTGTACATTTATGACAATGCATAACTGCAAGTGTGAAATGCTTTCACTTAGAGTATCAGCCTTTTATTCCAGGGGCTGAGCTTATAACAAATATTGAAAACAGTCCCTAGCATTTTCATTCGTGTTAGAAATTGGGTGTAAATTTGTAATAAGAAAGGTGCCATTAGTGAAATACCAAATTCCACAACTCATTCAGAAATGCATTTCTAGAGCTGCCTAATTTAGGTGTTCCTCTCAGCTTCACTTAAAGCAAGCGTTGACAGTTATGTCTTACGAAGCAAAACCAGTTTTGGGAGAACTAATTATAGCAGTTCTCTCAATTTACTTATTATTTGTGCCAAAGATACAGAGGGGGTGAACTCTTCATGTCAGCAGAGGATATAAGATGCACGTGAGAAGTGTTAAATACTTTGCTGCTGAAAGTTGGTCTGACTTACACTAGAGGAGGGAGGACAGTTGAAGTGAATAGAAACAAAACATAATGCATGAGTCAGTAAAGTCTGTATTTCCTAAAAAATTGCTGGGTTTATGTGTACTACATCCACTTAAAATGACAAGTATTTGCTGTGCATTCTTGTTTATGCCACGCTCTTGGTCATCTGCTTCACCATCTGTGCAAATCTTCTATCGTAGCATCTATGAGGTATCTGTTCGTCTTATTTAAGTTTACAGGGATTGAAATTATTTCTGAGCTAAAATATCCAGCCTCTGTAACACCAGTGCTCTGAGCTATGCAGGTAGCTTGACACTTGTCAGTGGACAGCAGCTTTAACACATATTGATTAAATAGGCAACCTGACAGGAGCACAGCACTGTTACATGCTTTACTGACTCCACTGGTACTTTGAAACCGCGGTAATCATTTCACTTTTTGTACCTTCTTCCTCCTCCCCTTCCCCCAATAATTAAGCCTATTTGAAGTTTAGATTGTAAGGTACATTGAGCTAACAATGAGGAGTGACTTTATGCAATGCTATGACTTGTTAAGTCTTTTCTATTAAAGCAATGTGTGGGTTTTTTTCTTTCTTTTTTTTTTCTCTTTTTGTGCACAGGTACTTGGAACACCAAACGAAGATACGTGGCCTGGAGTCCACTCTTTACCCCATTTCAAACCAGGTAGGTTGAAGTACCAAATTCATCCAAATTCTCTTCCTGAAAATACAGTACGCAGGTAACTACATCCCCGCCCACAAGCTTCAAAATGGTCTGGTACGCAGTGCTCAAACCATAATGCACTTTTTCTAGTTGCTTACTTTTTATTGTGCTCAGAGAGGGGATTTTGCTTTTGTTTAATTTCTTTGCTTTCTTTTGCATTTTCTCCTGTTTATTACAGTATGAGCCCTGACCTGCTTGCATTCCTCAGCCACTGAGTATCGTACCTTGCAGATTGCTGGTAGGCTGATTCACAATCAGTATTACTTTTCTGCAGACCATCCTGAACTTTGAGGAATACTAAAGGAAACTAAAGAGTAAAGATGTTGTGAAAGTTGATCATCTGTTAGTACCTTTCTACAAAGGTTCAATTTTTTAATGTGCATTGTACTTGAAGATGTCATATTCTACAACCGTCTGATACATCTGTGTGAGAGGGAGCAATTTGTTCCCTAGAGACTAGGAGGACATGGTCAGCTTCATTGTGCTATATATGTATGCATGCATATATGTGTAATATATATAGTCTTCTGAACTTTTGAGTGGGGGACATAGAAATACTGTTTTTTAAACACGCCAAACAGGCAAATAAGTAGGAGACACGTTGGCTAGTGGTGGTGGTGAAATACTGGAACTGGTTTTTCTACAGAAGTTTGATATCTCCATCCTGTTCAAAACCTGACCAGACAGGGCCTGAGCAGCCTGAACTTGTTGGACCTGCTGTGAGTGGGTTTGGACTATATGGTAGAGAGAAGGTTACTAGATGCTTTCAGATGAAGCACTTAATTGGCTCCCAGTGTATTTTACTAGGAGGAGTCTTCAGTTTATAACCATATGACTAAAGTCTGGAAATAAGTGACAGAACTGACCCAGGAATCCAATTTCAGACGTTTTTGTCCTTGCAGGCCTAAGGTCTCTCAGTAAACTCCTGGTTCTCCTTTATTGCAGATGATAGTCCCTTCAGCTTTTGTCATAAATTGTGACAACCTTGCATCCTATGTCATTTAAACCTAATTTCCAAGTCATCTTTTAAGTTGGACATAAAGAAGAAGATTCCCTTTTCATAGAATCATGGAACAGTTTGGGTTGTAAGGGTCCTTTAAAGGTTATCTAGTCCAACCCCCCTGTAATGAGCAGGAACATCTTCAACTAGATCAGGTCGTTCAGAGCCCTACAGGGGGGCATCTACAACCTCTCTGGGCAACCTGTTCCAGTGTTTCACCACCCTCTTTTAATTTAAAACCATTCCCCCTTGTCCTATTGCAACAGTCCCTGCTAAAAAGTTTGTCCCCATCTTTCTTATAAGTCCCCTTTAAGTGCTGAAAGGCCGCAATAAGGTCTCCCCGGAGCCTTCTCTTCTCCAGGCTGAACAACACCAACTCTCTCAGCCTGTCCTCATAGTAGATGTGTTCCATCCCTCTCATCATTTTTGTGGCCCTCCTCTGGACCTGCTCCAACAGGTCTGTGTCTTTCCTGTGCTGAGGGCTCCAGAGCTGGATGTAATACTCCAGGGGGGGTCTCAAAGAGCAGAGTAGAGGAGGAGAATCAATTCCCTCGGACCTGCTGGCCCCACTTCTTTTAATACAGCCCAGGATATGGTTGGTTTTCTGGGCTGCGAGCGCACATTGTCAGCTCAAGTCCAGCTTTTAATCCACCAGTACCCCCAAGTCCTTGTTGGCAGGGCTGCTCTCAATCCCTTCATCCCCCAGCCTGTATGCATTCTAGCCTGTCTTATTCTTCATATCTGCAGGATCATAGTGGCTTCTTGGGACAGCAAAGAAGCAAGAGATGGGGCAGAGGAGTTGAAAAGGACAAAGAGATCTAGGCAGCTCTCAAAATAAGAGAGACAGAGAAACAAATATATTGTAGGGCTTACCCTGATAGTAACACAAAGCCTCGAGAAAAGAGAAGGCAGACAGCTGTCTTGCACATTGCTTTTCAGTCTGTGTTCTAGTGCTGTCTTATTGCTGTATAGTGAAATGACTCTCTAGTGCTCTCTAGTGAATTAGTAGAACTTTTTTTAACAAGTACAGTTTTTCACTGAAATGCTAAGAATACTACAGTGTTCTTCCCTAAGTCAGTATGTCATTAATTTTACAAGCTTTTGTGTTTCTTATTCTTGGTACTGATTAAAAGGTGAGCATATACACAGAATCCTTAAAGAAATGTTATGGGTTTTAACAGCAGTCCAAAGACATTGTTTTTATCCAAGAATAGTAAAGAGGAGGAGAAAACCTGGACATATCAGTGAGTGCTCTTTGGGTTTGTTCTTGTTTTTATTCTTCTCTGTGATTCAGAAAAGTTTTGAACAGTAGATGGCAGCCAAGAAATTTCCTGGTTTCATTTTTCTGTTTGGTTTCCAAGTGTGTTAAGGGATGTAGGTTTATTACCACAGAAGAACATCAGGAAATAAATCCACAGTAGGCATTTCATTAAATCTAATTTTTATATAGGCATTGTGTTAGACTTGCTTTTATTTTCTTCGTCCCAGACTATGGACTTTGTCAGCTATAAATACATAATATTTATACAAATGCAGAATGGGGACAGGAGGAAGGATGCCTCCAAGACAGAAAATGGTCACTCAGTATTTTCACCATTTCTGCATGGTGTGGTCTTTGTTCTCTCAGGTCCTTTCCACATCTGTGAAGTATGTAGATTTGCAAGTCAGAGTAATTACTATTCTCACGGGCAGTTATTATTCTAGGGCCTGTTAATGCAAAGCACTGAGCTCCTTAATTCTCGTACATGAGTCTGAGAGCAGTCCAAAGGAAAAAGTCCTCTTCTGTACACATACTATGTTCTGCACTCCCTTTGTACCTCTCTATATCCTTCATGGCTTTGGCAAAATGATTTTTTTTTTGTCCTATGGTTCCTTATTTGCTGATTTGAGAAATTACAGCAGTAGAAAGCATAATCTGACTGGACAACCAAAACTTGGCTTACATACTCCAAAACCGAGTAATTGGACTTTATGCTGGTAAAGTGTGGAATGATTAGAGCAGCAAAACATATCATCTCTGGGATCATCCTGGGGTACCAGCATCTGAAGCATGCTCTGCCTAAAGTGCTCTGACCTACAGGATGGGCTGGAATTACACTATTTGCTCATGCCTTTAGGGTCATTGGAGCTTTTTGGTCATGGATACCAGGTTCTCTGTTGCTTCTTAAAAAAATGCTTTCCTTCATGCCATTCTGTGCACAAAAGTTTTCTGGCTATGGTAAGGCTGCATTGTCCCCTTCCACAGATACTCAACCAGCCATGTTCCCCTCCCTGTTGGTCTGAAATTGTTGTTACACCCTGGAGAAAATTTCCTCAGTGTATGGGACTGAAAGACTCTTCTTTCCTGACTGACTTCTGTGGAGCAAAATTGGAGGTTAATGCTTTAATAGTACATTTAAGATGACTTAATCTTTTCCTTTCCTTAGCAGAAGAATGCAGGAGGGAACCTGAAATGTCTTGTCAAATCCAAACCAACTCCATTATTCTTTAAGATTTGTGAAATTACTGCATTAAAATATAGATGGTAGGGGTTAATTAACTCCCATGCTTTGTGTGTCTTTATGAGTTTTAAGACTGGTAGCTGCAAACAGTAAGTACGATAACTTGAGAAGTGCAGAGAGCACTGGTGATGAGGATATCAACATCCACTCAAGCAAGGCCTTGATGCTGTAAACTGAGTTGTGTAAGCATAAAACAATAGGATTTGAACAGAAAGTATCAGTGATAAATAGTTACTAGAGTTTAAAAAATGCTGGGCACGTTAAATGTCTGTGGAGTTGGGAAGACTATTGAGAGTAGAAACAAAATTTCATTGTATTTCTTGTTTGCATACAGACTTAAATAACTAACTTTCATGCTGTGATTTGATAGGGCACAGTCCTGTGCTGCAGAGAGCTAATCACAGTTTACTAGGAGAAACGTCTGAAAAACATGGCATTAGTCTCTTCTCTACTAGAGTGGCCGAGGGTCTGATTATTATGGAAAGCAGCCAGTGCATAAACAACGATGATCTCTGACATCTTAATATGCGGGAACATTTCTGAGGCTGAATAAGAAATGTGTTCCTAAGGCTAGCTGTGGGTGGCTCTACATCATCTAAACCCCTAACCTCAGTGATTTTAACAGCCTGTTAATTGTGAAAATAAAATGGTCATAACTTGTTTTGCCATTTAAAAAGTCCAAAACCAACTTTTATTTTATCTGCCTGCTTTGAGATTTTTGATTACTTTCTGTCTTACAAGTACTCTTAAGTAATATGGGCGATATCTAAAGCTGAAAGTTGGCCTGGTCTTTGACCTTTCTCTGTGCCTCAGCCTTGGTCTTCTCAGTTTGTGTTTGCACCTGTGCACACAGACACACATGCACACATGTCCTGCATAGTACATTACTTAAGGATAATCTAAATAATGCATTTGAAAATCCTGAAATACTTCAGAAGTAACTTTGGGTTACCTCTGTGCTTCACTTTGAAGTTGTTATGATGGCTATCATCTTGAGGGGATGTACTCACGTATCACTAAAGAAACCTAGCAGTTCTCGATCACTGTGAAAGTAAATTATCTGCCCTCAAATAATAAGACAGTTCGAGGAAATTGTGAAAAAGTGTTAGGTGCTATTTCAATAAAATCTTGAGGTTTCATCCAGCTTAGAAGCCCCACGTTACAGGTTATTGGACAGAGACATTGTAAATGATGAACATGATCCTCTGACACATGACTTGGAGAACATGTTTTCACTATTTATTCTTTTGTTATAATACTTTAAGAAATATATATATTTGCTGCACTAAAGCAGATCCAACCACCAATTGTATCACTGGACCAGTGTCTCCAAGAATGAAATGAAAGTAGGCATCTGCTATGTCTCAGCTGCATGAGTGGAGATGAAGCAGTGTTCCAAAAAAAGCTACTTCCTTACCAGTCTTGTGTCTGAGTCTTCCTGATTTTTGAGTATTAGTCTCTACATTGTCATTAAATCTCCCATTTTTCGTAGTCTGGAGTTTTATGTTCTTTTCTTCTCCAGCCATTTCTCCTGGATTCAGAGTTTTGCCCTAATAATTGAGCAAGATAAGCCTTTGGATCAACATCTACACTTAAATCAAGTTTTCACTTTTCCTACATTCTCAATTATTGTTTGGGACTGATGCTGCATAATATCCATCCTAAGAAGTTAAATAGAGATTTATCAGAAAGTACTGTCAGTCAGCAAAGTGGGAGAAGGTAAGACATGGTCACGGTGGAAGATAAATGACGGTGTCCATGAAGAGATGGTAGCAGTCAAGGAGAAGAAGTAACTTGTTGGGAAGGTGGAGAAAATGTGAGAATGCTTTGTAATGTTCACTGTGCCTCAGTTTCCTTACAATACCGTTTCTAGGTGAAAGGAAGTTAAATATTTAATCTTGGGCTGATGGTGTAGGACCCTGAACCTCACTATGTTCAACAGATGACCAAATATAATATAAAGCAATGCACCTGAAAAGTGCCTTTATGAGACAATGGAAACATCTACTAAGCACTGATTTTTAAAAGAGAATTCCTAAAGTCGAGATGAAAAGAGTTAAGAGAAAGAGATTCTCCTTAAGGAGACAAAAAGAAACTAGAGAGAGAAAACAGCATTCATAGGAAATACTGCATAACACGGAGTCTGCCAGAGATTGACAGATACTTCATGGATTTATTAAAAAATCCCGAGTCTGTGACTGACAAAACCACTGCAGAGCTGGTGTTGTGACTCAGGAATTCTGCTTTGCTCCCCACGTGATCAATAAATATAGATTTGGTTTAGAAACATGATCTGCCTACCTGCATCTTAACAGCTGATTGATAGCCAAGTTTTTTCAAAGGATTAAGTCTTCATTTAGAGTAGAGCTGAGCTGAGAGACTAAAATCCTTTGGCACAAACCCATGGAAATACTGTATATGAGGACATATGGCTTTTCAAACTTTCATAACAGTTTTTCCTATAGAGTTTCACCAAAGCCTGTCAACAATTCGTTACACGCTGAATCAATATCTTGTTTGTTTACATCTACACTGATGCCAGCAAATGTTCCCTGGCGATGTGGGAGCCTCTGCTGTTAAACTGTTAAGAGCAGCCTCTGGCATGCCCTTAGCTCATGACAACTAGCACTTCCAAATAATTAATTCCTGGGCATGGTTTGGGAGTTAGAGTGGGCGAGGGACCATTCCCCATAAAAAGAAGGAAGTTCCCACCTCCTTTGTTGGAGGATGGAGGTGGAAGGGTGCTCCAGTAGTATGGACACAGCCGGTGTCTCAGCCGGACAACAGACCCAAGCACATTTAAATTACTGGTATAGATGTAGTATTCAGGAATTTGAGTACTCGAACAAAGGAGAGAGAGAGATCTGTAAAGGAGAATTAATTTCTTTTTTCTCCCCTTTCCTTTAGTTTTGGCAAAATTGTAATATTTGGTGTTTCCTCAAGTTTCTGGTATCCACAACCCAAAGGAAGCAGAGTTGTCAATGTTTTCACCATTCTTTAAACAAAATTTCATTAAACTGGAAAGTTGAAGTAACTACTATATATGCAAGGGAGATAGGGTGAGCACTGCTAAAAGGCAGAACCATTTAATGTAAAAGTCCAGTGACTGAGAAAATGCTGGCTATTAAAATTAGATTTTCTACTTATGCTCAGTAGGGAGTTTAGAAAACAGCATCTATCCTTTCTCTTTATACAGCCTGTGCTCTGCTGAAGCAGGTGCTTTTGGAAGGGAGGGGAGGAGAGGTGAGGGGATGGGGATGGAGGGTGGGGAGTTGAAGTAATTTTTCTCAAGACATTTGGCACACAAAAAAGCAAAGTTTAACTCACGATTATGATAAAGCTCCAGTTGTGATTGAACTTCAGTAAAAACTCTTAATTGCACATTAGTGCTGCAAATAGTGCTTGAAAATTTGCTTGTCAGCATGGATGTTTGTCTTTGTATCTTTAGCAAACATAATTTAAATATTGTTTAATAATAATAATTTAAATATTATTCAATCTTACAATCTAATAGAAATAGCATATGAGTCTTACATATCACAATACAGTGTTAGTCACTTTAGACTTTTAATTTAAATGTAAAGAAAACCCGTTTAAAGAAATCATGCATTAGACTTTTCAAAATATTAATTATGGTGATGTTTAAATATTTGCATTTAAGCTAATCACATTTGGTTTTAAATAGAGAAGAACATTAATCAAGGAATGCAGATTAGCCGGCATGTTTTGATTAACAACATAAAAAATGCCTTGAAGTCAAACTGCATTTTAAGTTCTTTGGTTTAGACTAGAAGCTGATTATCAATAGTGCTAAAAAGGAGCTAAAAAATCAAAATGTAGTCTGCTTCTAATTCTTTATGTAGCTTTTCTTGCTTATTCTGGGTCCTTTCAAGGCAAACGTGGCAAAGGTATAATAGTTCATGTGTTTTTCTGACTGATAAAAGAGAAAAAACCCTTGTCTTGTTTTATGTTACTTAAAATGCAAGTGCTTATTTTTTCAATTCTCACAGCAGACCACTAGTTCCTTCAGTGGTCTGCTAATAAGCTCACTAGTGAGTTCTGCTGAAATTCGCTTCTGTTTGAACCTGCCCTTGATGCAGGGCTGTCAGATGGAGCGTGTTTATCAGGCAGATAATGATGTTTGCAGTGGAGGGCACGTAGGTATGTATGTGGGCGCACAAGTGAGTGTGCATATATAACAGTGCTGCTGTCTAAAGGAAATAAGAAACAGAAAGAAATAGAAATACTGTCTATTTCTATAAGAAATAGAAATACTGTGGTTTCTAAGACTACTTAATACAGCTGGGTGTAATGGATGAGCTTTCTGGTACAGGCTTTTTTTCCTACCCTAAGTCTTCAAGCTTCAATTTGGGAGCAGTTGTTTTAAGAACATAATTTCTTTGATGCATCAGGTTTGTCCAATCAACCAGCTCAAGAAATTTCCTCCCTGTCTTCCCTCTGGTTGCTCACTTCTGCTTCCACTTTGCGGTTGTTATTCCAGTAGCTTCGTTGACGCTGCTGTTTGCAGGGCACAGTCCTAAAAACTTCCTTGGCACACGAGGCGTTGAGTAAGCTGTGCTGCGAGGTCTGGAGCAAAGAGCGACTCAAATCCATTTCCTGCCAGAAGAACATTTTTGTAACTGCACCCCCCGGCATCTCTGAGCACCCCCAGCATCTCTGAGTGGGTCGTGTGTAGTGCCCAGCAGAGCAGTGGGTCTGGGCTCTGAGACTGGGCTCCTGAAGGTGTGGATGTAATATATTAGCCTGCTCCTTTTCTATGCTCTTTCAAAATCTTAAGAATAAATGGTATGCTACGGGAAGATCTTGTAATTGGTACTTCTTTCCAGTAAGGAATATGAGTGCTGTATGTTTGCTCTTATTTATGCAGTCCTATGTAGGGATCTCTTTACACAGCATTTGATTATGAACTTAATTAATCAAGATTTGGCTAATTTGGCCTTTTAAGGAGCAAATGGTAAACACTTAGGTGCTGTGGGATTTAAACAAAACCAAAAATCTCTTCCTTCTTTTGTTTCACATAAGCAAAAATCACCTTTGACTAGTGAAATACAGCACCCATGCAAAAAGCCAGCTCTTTAACAGTGAGACATGGTTGCTAGTGAGGATGACGACTGTATGTTTGAGACAAAAGTGCAGAGGATCAAATTTTGTTTCGCGAATTTGTTCCCAAAAGATTTGCAAATATTTAAGTGTTTGCATAAAGGCAATAAAAATCACACTTTTTACTTTAAATTTCAGATCAGCTTACTGTGTTGGTCTTCCAGTGTTTTAATTCGAAAGGAGCACATTTCAAATCATTCCAGATTATTATTACCTCTTGTATATATACTCACAATTTGAACTCTAAAAATTCAAAATACATCCGAGATCAAATCTTGATCTGTAAATGTACAGTTTTTCAGGTTTCTTTAATCTCAGCGTTGATGAGAGCGAGCAGCTGCCTCAGCAAGACGGTGTGCCTCACGTTCTTGACGGTGGCTTGCGCACACTGGAGGATGGTTGAGTGGGTGGGTGAAGATGTGAGCGTCTGCATGAAATTCTCACATGTGCCTGTTTGCCTTTCAGTTCTGAGGGAGGGGTAGTAAGTTTTTGCTACACGGGGTTTCTTCCACAGTGTTGGACGGCGATTTGGACCGCCTATGCTGCTGCCTTTCATAATCTATGTCAGGCAAAGATTTCTGTCTTGGGAGAGCATTCATGGTCATTCTGCAGTGTTCCCAGGATCTCACATACAGTCAAGATCTGCTGACTGATATTACTATTTTTTATGATCAAATCAATGGGAGCATCTGAAAAACAAATACCAAAGCTATATGCTTGAAAGTCTCATAAAATGTAATTTCGCGCAGCTGGTCAGAAACACCTATGTATAGCTTTAGATTTGGTTGTATTCAATCCATCTAGAAATAAAGGACAGAGGCATTCATACATACAGGTGCATGAGAGTAGTTCACGCTGAAAAGTAACTCAAAAGAAAACTTAGGGATGTAATTGGGAGACTGAATTCCAGTTCTCTCATTAATTGGACACAACCAGGAGATCCTTAGATACAAGCTGGGAGGTTACCTCTTTGTTAGCCTGTGTTGCGACTGCTAGATTGGTGCTCATAGGTGTGTTGTATTGTGGTTTCACAGTTCAGGACTTAAAAATCTGGATCACAATGGAGAAACTCAAGGACAAGATTGTTGTAGCTTCTCTATTCTGGCAGCTCTGAAATAAAAATCAGATGGTTTTGTTACTGTGTTTTTTATTCTCTGAAGAAGGATTAATTCAGGAAAGTACTACAAGCTGGCACGTACATGAGGCTGGGCTTAATTACCACAATAGTCCCATCTAGTTACACTGTCTGAAAGTTAACAGGACTCTGGTTGGAGGCATGACTAAAAAATTGTGTAGAAAATTGTGAGCTGTATTTTATCGATGTGTGATTTCTTTTCTTATTCAGAACTTAAAGCAAGGAGCCTGTAGGATGCTTGCAGTAGCGGGGAAAGAGTTGATATCGATGGTTGGGAGAAATGTGGTCTGCAGTCACACAGCATCTAAATGGAGTTTGAAATTAAGGACTCAGGACTAAAATTTGCCTCTCTATAAGAGAGGGTTTTGCCCTTTCCATGTTTTCCCCCTAGTTTTCCCACTCCCTGTGGGAACCCTGAGGTTTAGAGCAGAGCAGTAGACTGTGTAAAGAAGGAAGATCCCTTTGAGAAGTTTGTTGATTTTGCTTACACGTGTCCCTTATAACACCATTTATATAACTGGTTCCAGTGTATCACTTTTTTAGTAAACAGTCATCTGGCATAGCAATAGTTTTTCAGTTTCTTGCAGAACTGAAACAGATCTTTGGACATTGAGGCCTTAAGGCAATTTGGCCAAGCAGCTGACTCTGTTTTCCTCTCACAGTGAAAATAGCTTAAATTGATTAGAGTGAACCTCTGACAGTCCAGTCAAGAAAATATGTTGTATACAATATTTCTCAACTGTTTTAAGTGGACGTAGCTCTACTGAAGTCAGCGTTGCTGTGCCAGTTTGAACCAGCTCAGTATCTGACCAAACATACTGCAGAACGACAGGTAAAATCAAAATCTGTCTTTCCCCAGGTCTAGGTTAGCTTTTCAGCAATGATTCAAGTCAGTTCAGTTCCCTTTCCACTCAGCGTTTTTTGCACCAAAACAGATTAATGTGCAAATCTGCACTTTATGGGCTGAAGTCCCATGTGTGTCTCGGGCTGGCTGTTGCGCAGCACTGTCTAGCTGCATGCTATTTTTCAGTCCTTTGTCATAAATGAGTGGACAGTGCTATGGTTGGACTATTCATTTATAAAGTACAGAAAGTCTTTATTTTCTTCCAGTTTTTATGGGTAAGTCTCTGCTCGCATAGATGTTCTGAATTCACATTTGTAAACTTAAATTCAAGTGTGAGCTCAGGTCCTGCTAAGGCCAATGCAACTTGGCTCTTAACCTTACTGGACCGCGGGCTTTTCCTCTGGAGAGCAGAAGCTGAATTAGTAAACAACAGGTACAGTTTGAATTGTGATGTTCCTCTCCCTTGTAAGTTTGGGTCATACTCTCAGTGCCAACACGATGCTTGAACTACTTACGACAGAACATGTCCTTCAGTACTGAGTTTTCATTTGTGCTATTCGATATTAAAACAGAATCACAGGCGCTGACTGCAGTGCCATGTTACTGGTACTGAACCATGGCTGCATCTGATAATGATCCTGACTACTTTGCCCGTTTGATTTAAAGACCTGCCCCAGGGCATTGGCACATCTGTAGTAGATGCATTGCATGCAGTATATAATAGGGAGAAAAAGAAATTGGCACTTCCTATAGTTTTAATCTGGATGCCTCCGGTGTGATAGATTATTTTGTTGTAATGTGCGCACGCAGACAACTGTAAGGAAATCTCTTCACTTGCTGCTTTCAGTAAGAACGTACCCAGCAACTTCTTTTTTTCCCCTCTTTAACTCTTATCTTCTGCACTCATTGTGGTATCACGACTTAACAGAAAATAGAGAAAAAAACCCTACTGCAATGGTTTAAATTGTTTTTCCTTTTTATAGTATCCAAGCTGCTAAGTGCCTGGGATAACTGACTTTATCAGTAATTGGAAAGTACTGTAGACCTACTAATTTACAAGATTTAGGATAATGTCAGTAGCATCGTATTCAATATAAATGCTTCTCAAGTTCACACTAAGTAATATGTAGCATTTAAGACAATGAGGCCTATCAGAAATGAGTTCAAATATGTTAAGAAATGTGCACAAAATTGGCAATAAAAATATTTTATTTGGGGAGATGTATTTACAGAGCAATATATTTTCTGTTAGTAAAATGTACCACATGACCTATAATTTATTTCTTACAATATCCTAATCCTAACAACAAATTAAGGTTTATAACACTGTATAACACAGTTCATAAAAATTCAACCTAATAATTTTAGTTTGTTGAGAACTGCATAACAATAGCACATCTGAGAGTTGCTGAGTCGTCTCTTTTCTTAGCTAGACATCCTTCTGACAGAGAAGTCAGCTAGGTGCTACTGTAATGGTCATCTACAGTAGTCAAATATTTTCCCAGAGCAGAAACTTTTTGTTGGTAATACAAAAAAAACCAAACCACCAAAACCAAACCACCACCACACGAAAAAACCTTTCACATTTTAGTTTCGTGTGTTCATCTACATAGAATCATAGAATCATAGAATGGTTTAGGTTGGAAAGGACCTTGAAGATCATCGNATGTGTTCATCTACATCTATAAGCCTTTAAGAGTATGTCTGTGTAGTTAGCATTTGGGGTTCTTTTGCTTGAGTAAATTTAGATACAATATTACATAAGTGATATTTATAGTTTATATTGGTGCTAAAACTAGTTATAGTCACGTAGCTTTCAGTTCCCAGTACATTTGTCACACATTTCTAAGAGGGAGTGATTTCATTGCTTTAACTGCATCATTGTGGTTAAAGCAACAAAACCTGTAAATGTGAAGTGACCCTCGGACACAGTTTGCAGGTCTACCCCTTCCCAAAAACTTCCGATAGTGATGTCAATGAGAGTTGAGGTTTCTGCATATGTCTTTTTAGTTAAAGAAAAAAAAAAGAAAATGGGTATAAGAAACAAAATCATCCACACTGATGTTAGTGCCATAGTTTTGGCACCTTTAGAACTGATTACGTATCACAACTTTAGAACTGCTGTAAGCAAAGTGTACAAATACAAGAATTTGAACGTAACCCCTCCGAAGTTCCATTTACAGTTGTTTTGCACAGTAAGATGCATGCACATGTGTGTGCATATAGATATATAAAAATACTATTGTAACTGTACAATGTGCCTATTAAATGTCATGCTCATGGGTGGAGAGGAAGCAAAATTATTTTTTAAGGTTTCATGGAGTATTTTGTAAGTTCAGGACTTCTTCACAGCAACTAATGTCATCTCACTGGGGTAGCCGGCCAGGGTGAGTACCAGTCTACGTGGTAGGATTTCAGTGCAATGAGGCTTCATGGAAAATGTTATTATATTCTCCAGCTGGATTGCATTTGTTCCTTCCTGAGAGGCACTAAGCTCCTGTTCAAAGAGCTAACAGTACTGGCTCTCCACTTCTGCAGCAGCTTTCATAGCATCTTCCTCTGGCAACTAGAGTCCTACTGCAGAGCAGGCATTTTCTTGGATACGAGAGGGAAAGTACTTATATCTGAACTTAAGAACATAACATTTAGGTAAATAAGCTATCGTTGTACTTGTTACTTCTGCTCATTATTTATATGTGTTCTTTAGAAAATGGACTCTTACGTGGCTGTCATGTTTTGCATGTCCCTTTGTGTCACACGGACCCACACTTACTCTTATGCCTCCTGAGAAGCATAAAAACATGACAGTGAGGTCACAGATAATTGTATTTGTGATGAAATAAAAAAAAAGAATACATTTCAGAAATCTTTTTTTTTTCCCTAGCAGTCAAAAACTACTTTAGAATTAATTGTAAAAATTTCCATTTCTGGTAATGCCACAGTAAATGAGCTTTAGGTCATGATGGTTTGGTTTGGTTTGGTTTGTTTGTTAGTTTTAACAAGTTGGGGTCTTTTTTTGGGATTTGGTGTTTTGTTGTTTTGGGGGTTTTTTTCCTCCCTGTTTGTATGGCAACTGCTTCTATGCTGACTTTCTTGCCCTGTCTTGGGACTTGAGCTGCAGTACAGAGAAAAGATGAAATGATGAAAATTGACAGTAGATACACATATTTGAAAAAAAATCCTTGTTTTAGCATAAATAATTGAATGTGCCTCTTCTTTTTCTTACAGAACGGTTTACACAGTACAGCCCTAAAAACCTTAGACAAGCATGGAATAAGTAAGTTTTGGGGTTTTTTTAATTACTCTTTTGACACTTTAAGGATATGATTCATGCCATGTGAAGTTATCATAGTTAACTTAAAAAGACTCTATCCTTTTTAATTATAGTACAAATGTGGAATTACTGAGGTATTATTCTGCTTCTGCCAGCTTTGAATGTTTTTGAATTGCCAATTACCTGTAAATAGGAAGAAACTGTACAGCGTTGTATTTTCTTCTTGGGGTTGTCAGTTGACAAGAGTATGGAGCTCATTGAGAGATGCTCTGTTATTGCTTTGGGCCATCAGTTTTGAATCTTGTTTTCTCCGTTCAAGTATAACAATTAAGAGATTCTAAATAATATGTTTCAAATCGACTTTTGAGTGTTTTTTCCATGTAATCATCTCCTGTTGCTATGTCCATCTGGTCATTGCCGTGAGTTGATGACCATACTGTTGTATATTTTAATTATCAGGACTGAAGAAAGTCAATGTGAATTCAGCACCTTTTTTTTTTTTTCCTTTTAATGTTTCCTAAATTTTGTCACATTTACGTCAGGTCATCACTGATATAAAGGTATTGTGCTCAAAATCCAGAAAGGTTGCCTCGTAAGCCAGGAATGCTTCACCAATCATGCGTGTAAAGTTTACTAGAAGATTTCTCAGCACATGAAGAAATTTTGTAGACAGGATATTTGGGCAGCACTGTATTGAGTGATTAACATCTTTTATATTTTGAAGAAAGCATACACAGTTTGAGTTGGATGAGCAGGGTAACAGTTATGTCAACAACTTTTCTTGCCAGAAAAATTGTTAGAATTTTTCTCCGCTCTCTTTTGAACAAAATTTTTTGCAAACAAGGCTAAGCCTGTGCTGCACCAGCATTGCTGTTTTCTTATACTCACTCCAAATTTTATTGTTGGTACCAACAGGCTGTCTTGTTGGTAGTTTACCAGGGAGTTTGAGATAAATCAACAGGAGACTGAAGCATCTCCTCCTCCAAGTTCACCACTGAAGTTGAAGATAAGAACTGTTTTAGTGAAGAAATTTCCTTGTTATAAGGAAAAAAGTTACCGATAGAGTAGAAGTCCAAATCCTTTTTCAATATCCTAATTTATTAGCAACACAGTGTGTCTACAGCTCTAAGATTCATAGCATGGTCACTTGCCCAAGGTGTGACGAGGTTTATACTCACTTTTCCATTCTGTTCTTTCTTCTCCATCTGCTCCAAACCGTTTTGGTCCAGTGTTCTGGACTGAAGCACAAAGGCGTTTTTCATTTAAAAAAACAACAACTTTTGAAATTGTGGTTAACTGAGGGAGGAGAAATCTCTTAATGTAACAGGATCGTAGATAAAATTAGATGTTAGTTGTTGGATGTGAAACCATCGATGTTCACCCTTGAGTCAGAACCTGTATTTCTTCAGTGCCAGGTGTCTTTCATGACCCTGTAGCTCATTCTCCGTTACTGCTGGATCCTCCATGGTTAGGAGTAACTTTCGGATTCCTGTAATGAGACACATAAAGCTGGCACTGCAGCCAGTGCAGGCCCTCACAAAGGTTGTCACGTACCTGAGTTAATTGACTTTCAACAGTCTATAGAAAAGTTCCTGGCTTGTCCAGCTCAGACTGGGAGCCTAATTTGGTGGCTTTCGTGGAAGAGTCTATCTCCTGTTTACTCCAGAGGGAGCAACAAGAAGATTAGCATCACTTAGAGTTGGCTTTTGTGAATATCTCAAACAGTTTTGGCAGTTCTTGTGAACCTTGCAGGCATCTTGCAATGTTGGACTCTGCCTCAGTCTTACTGCTTGGAATAATGTAATTCCCTGAAAGTCTGAGCTTTCATTTTAATAAGTAAGTCACTAGAATTGTCTATATTCTGTCCTTTAACAATGAACAAATTTGCAAATTCTTTTTTTTTCTTTGAAAGTAGTTAATAAAATCCAAAAGCTTGGAAGAAGCAATTCTATTACAACATAGACAATTAGATCTGGATTGGGAAAGAGGGACAAGGAAACTAATATTGATGAGAATGTGTTTGCTTGGGGGCATAAATATGCATAAGTAATGTGAATAGATACTAGCATGCTACTCCATCCATTCTGCAGGCATGGACTGAGTGCTTTTCTATATTTTAACAGCACTTAGACCAGCAGTATCTCCTATTTATGAATAAGTACAATAATAGATTTGAATTTTCAAAGTTGCTATCTTATGTTTCCTTCAAGAGCATTGCATGAAATTTCTGTTTTTGTAAAATACAAAAAAAAGAACAAAACCTAGTTTGCTTAAAACAAACCCTCAATCTCTGAGACTTCATAATTGACACAAGTTATGATCACATCACAGGCTGACTCAAATAAGACCAGAGCTTTTTCATTTCTAAGAAACCTCTTCAAAAATATTTATACATTTTCAATGCTCCGTGCATAAAGGATTTGCAATTTTTCAGCATAAATGAAGGGATTGAAAGACCGAAAGCAATGACAATACATAAGAGTTCAGTGCTTCATATGTGCGCTTCTGCTATAATAGGAAATATTCAGTGCCTCAAAATTATGTATCATTTACATTTGAAATGTAAAGGATTTTCTCTTTTTCTAGTGTAAATCTTTATCTGTGTGCTGTATTAGAGTGCTGTTGCTTGCACAGCTGTAGTTAAGGATGTATAAACATTTCTGTTATAGACATCATATTCCCAAGGGTTTATAATTCAGCTATAAAACTTAACACATGGACAAACCGATTCATTTGAGAATTTTTTTTTCTTTATTAGCATGTTTCAAAAAGCATCAATCTCTCATTTGAAAAAAAAAAATTAACTTCCTGATTTAATTTGTTGATGACACAAAAAAGTCCTGTTTGAAATAGAATTGTTTTAAGGGTAGTTGGGATAAACGTGAGAACTAAGATGTGGAGAAAAACATACAGATTTTTCTTTTTAAGTATGTATTGGTTTTCTTACATAGTTACTTCCTCTTGACGTCTTGTTACCTTTGAAAGATATACCTTAAAGAACAGTGTTTATGGTCTTGGAAGTATTTGCATGTGTGCTTAAATTTCTCTGAGGTGAAGCCCTGTTACTGCAATTTATGGAGAGGGGATTGAGATACAAAGAAATTAAGGAATTTGTCACACAAAACCTGCCATAGAAACTGTAAAACAGAGCCCGACATTGAACTTTGTGCTCCCAAATCAGAAGAGAACACCTTTGATTTTCTAAACACAATGAAGCTTTCACCGTCTACTGCTCCATCTTTCAGGCACAGTCTGACCATTTATCTTGTTGATATATATGTTTTGAGGTCCTGGCATGGAAGAGTGCGAATATGGGTTTATAGGTCTTCAAAGAGGTTTACCTCAAAACGCACATTATAATTCAATTTATGTGAGGAGAGGTAACTAGAAGGAAGAATAACACTCTTCCAACATCTACAGAGCCTGCTTCAAGTCTGTAAAGCAGAAGGAACAGAGGCAAAAAAAAAGCCACAGATGGTAGATTGGGGGCAAGATAATTGCACCTGACTGACTACAGCAGCTTCCACAAGATGTGAATTTTAAAGGCAGAGCCAAACAATGGAACAACGAGGGACACAAGCCTGTGGCTCTTTAACTCCCAGTCAAACTGGAAATTAGCCAAAAGTGTGGAATGTAACAGCAACGACAAAGTGAAACCCAGCAGGCTCATTATATAAGTAGTCAGATCCCTAAAATTCTTAAAATAGAATTCGTCAATATTAGAGGCTACTTTTGGGAAGTGTTTGAGGGAAATAATGTAATTATCGCTTAGAGTGAATTAAGTTTGTTGGAGAATTTAACACTTAATTTCTTCACCAACTGTCAAACTGCCTAAGAATTGTGGAGAGGTAAGATGTGATTTGTAAATTTTGTAGAAAATGCTTCTAATGTTAGGAAACACAACTTGCATTGACAGTATCTTCTGTCTATTATGAAGCTTCACCTACATTGCACGACCTAACATATTGTGGAATGTGATTATAAAATACTGGTTTAAAAAGAATTCAGATGTGGTAATCTGATCTTCCTATAGAGTTCATAATGAATTATATTTTCACCTTTTTTCTTCAACTTTTCTGTTCAGTTATATCTACACGATAAAAACTAAGAACAGCTCTGCCTTCAGAATTCAATGCAACCTGTTTCAATTTGCAAAAGCTTCTCCACAATAATAAACCCTTACAGAAGAATAACAAAAGAGAACTAATTATCCTTGTGTATATTTGGTAGGATATAAAAAGCTTTTTCAGATCCTTCTGTCATAATGGTTTGCATTGTGAGAAATTAGCTTGGAAAGAAACGGTGCATTTGAAGACAAATTCTGCTCTGCATAAATAGGACTCCTACTTCATAATTCCCCAACATAGTAGTATTTATTGTATAAATAAGACTTTATCCTCACAGCTAGTCCCACTGCTGGGGATTTCTTCCTCTAACAAGATGGCCTCTGTACTTGACACGTCCCTTGCTGAGGCCAGGGTGTTTAAAAGTTTCATTCCGGGATGAACTGGCCTATTTTGGGAATGTTATTCAGTGAAAACTTCCTGAAGAAACCAAAGTGAGCGAATAGAGATGAGCCCATGTATTTTGAGTCTGTATTTCATTTCAGGCATGACAGAGACTATGGAATTGTTTAGAGCTGAGACCTGGGAAGGACTTAGGGATTTTTTGTTTGGTTGATTGGTTTGGTTTTTTTTAAGAAAATCCTTACCTTACTGGGGTTTTGACTAAAGACAAAACTCTTTTGTGATTGTCACCTTTATCCCCTTCACCTCCTGTCCCTTCACCGGCATTGCTCGTTGTAAATCAATCCGTAGCGCCGCTGAAATTCAAGCTCTCAAGCGCAGAAGGAACAAAAAGCTTTAGTGTTGTCATTGCTAAAACCTTTCTGATGGATAAAATCGAGCAATAAGGATTTAAAACTATACCTGTGCAAAAGGTGGGTTATATGTGTGTGACACTGCGCAGTTCGAGTATGTGGAGGTCGCGCTGGGGCTGTCCCCTCGCTTGCCTCTCGAGGAGCGACGGGGAGCGGTGCTGGGGGGGGAGCCGGGGTGGAAAGCGGACACAAAATTAAAAGATTTTGTCGAAGTATTTGTGATTTAGAGGCGTATGAACCTGCTTCTGTCTCCTGATGATTTGCAGTGATACTGCTGTACTGAAAAAAAAAAAATAAAATTCCTATTTTGTTTCATATTTCCCCTAAATACCCCTTTATCCGCCCTTACCTTTTGCCGGAGGGACCTGAGGAATCAGATCATGACAAAACCTACGGTAACCTGCGACACGGACAAAAAGCCCTTTACCAGATAGGGAATTTATTACACTGTCTTTTCCAAAAAATTACATCTCCGGTGTCCGACAGCCGACAGGTTGCCCCCCCCCCGCCCCCTCCCTCCGCCTCCGGTGCGGTGGGTCGCTGCGGGGGAGGGGGGAGGCGGCGGCAGGGGGCGCGCGCTGCCCGGCATAGCGCGGGGAGGGGGGGAGAGATGGGGAGACCCTCCCCAGGGGCCGGGAATCCTTGATGCGAATATTTTTCCTAACACTGCTTTTTTGCTTGTTTGTTCGTTTGTTTCACTCCTTAGTGGGGTTTATCAAATTAATTTCAGGGTGGTGGAAGCTGCTGGTCTGAACTTAAGTGCCTTTTTTTTTCGTGCCCACGACTGTACATGTACTGTACCCACTTCGTACCCTTCTGTGTGTTTCTGGCACCATAAAGGGGCTCAGCTGCGATCTTGCCAAACGCAAAAGTTCTCAGCCCAGCTCAGGAACGGTTACTGCTAAGCTGAAATGCACTGCAGGTTTGTCAGCTTTATGGTAATGAATTATATGATGCTGATTGAAGGCAATGACTGAGAAAGAGGGTCCAAAGGGAGACCCTATAGCAGCTTTCTTGTACCTAAAGGGGGCCTACAGGAGAGNCGATGCTGACTGAAGGCAATGACTGAGAAAGAGCTCCAGACTTTATCCTTTTGCCAAGGGTCCAAAGGGAGACCCTATAGCAGATTTCTGGTACCTAAAGGGGGCCTACAGGAGAGCAGGGGAAGGACTTTTACAAGGGCATGTAGTGATGAGACGAGG
The DNA here is from genome assembly GCA_008711295.1 of Anarhynchus alexandrinus. Taxonomy (NCBI): domain Eukaryota; kingdom Metazoa; phylum Chordata; class Aves; order Charadriiformes; family Charadriidae; genus Anarhynchus; species Anarhynchus alexandrinus. The sequence goes on from VUYV01000012.1 coordinate 7,142,052, forward strand.
GGGAATGGCTTCAAACTGGAAGAGTGCAAATTTAGATTAGATATTGGGAAGAAGTTTTTCACTTTGAGGGTGGTGAGGCACTGGCACAGGTTGCCCAGGGAAGTTGTGGATGCCCCATCCCTGGAGGTGTCCAAGGCCAGGCTGGATGGGGCTTTGAGCAACCTGGTCTAGTGGGAGGTGTCCCTGCCCATGGCGGGGGGGGTGGAACTAGATGATCTTCAAGGTCCCTTCCAAACTAAACCATTCTATGATATTTGTATTTAAATGGTTCCTTCAAATTGGCACAACTGCAAATTGCTCAAATGTTATAACTTTTATAAATAAGGGGGGACATTATTCTTAACAGACTTCATTGTTGCAATGTTTATCCTGACATTCCATTTACTTTTGCTTTGTTCTAAATTCCCCCTCTTTTGTGTTGCTAAGCTTTGTGTATTGTGTTACATCCTCTTGGCCCAGTTAAAAATATTAATAAACCTTCTAAACTGGACCACAAAAGCCTTTGTCCTCTTTTTCAGAGTACTAATGACTCTATGTTTTTTCATTAGCAAAATTACATTGTTACTGTCCTATACCTTTCCCATTCATGACATCTGTGAAAATACAGTTTGTCTTCTGCAACGTCTAATCCAGTTTCTGGCATTGGACTAGAGTTTGTTGGCATTCTTATCTCTGAACCTATCGATATTTTGGGTTATTTTTCCCTGGAAATAATTGTTTGCAGTTCTCATTGCTCTGTCTTGTTTGTAGATTTTCTGCCCAGACATCTCACTTCTATTAGCTTCTTTGTACTAATTTTTTTGACTTCTATGGTGTTTTCAACATTTAGTTTCATCTAAGAATTGATTCAGTATGCAGTGTATCCCTTAGTCCAGTTCATTAATAAAGATGTTAAATAAAACTGTGACTAACGCTAATCCCTCTGGCACACAGCTGGACACTTCCCTTCCAACTCGGTACATTGCCACTCATCATTACCCTTTGCTTATGGTCTGTCAGCCAGTTTTCAGTCTATGTGATAGCGTATCACATCCTCGCTCTTCGGAGTTTGTCCACAGAGCAAGATTTTTTAGAGAAATTATGTCAAACATTATCCCTTGTCGCTTGGTTCCACCAATGATAAAGTCAATTTTTAAAAATAATCAATTTATCTGATGTCTTGTTCATTAGTCATCTCTGCTTTTGATTGCCATTTTGTCTTAGTTTTTTTTCCTAAAACTAATTTTGCTTCCATATTGTCTATGTTTTATTCCTGTTGTCTATATTTTGCTTCTATATTGTCTGGCAAATATTTGCCAAGATTCTCTTCCTTATTTGAAAACCATGAAGGAAGTGTGTGTATATATATATATTTTTAAGTCCGGTAAAGTACTGTAGAATGCAGAGCAAAATTAGCTAACATTACAGTAACTTATCTACAGTAATAAGCCTGTAAAGAGAAATGAGGAAAAAGAACTAACTCTTCTTGTCTAGTTTTCCTGGAAGGACTTGTAAAAGGTGCCTTACATTTGTTTGCTATCCTTAGTAATTCCTTAAGAATTCCTTAAGATATTGAGACGTATATCAGATAGACATGTTTATTTGGTGTTTCCAGGTATGATTTTTTTTTAAAGTATGTTCTTCATTAACGTTTTTGAGTACTTGCTGATCAACTCTTTTCAGATGTTTCCAGTTGTTCTTTCTCCTTATGCATTTCTGCATGCCAATGTTTTATTAATTTCTCAGAATTATGTTTTTGGTAGTCTGTTACTCATATGTTGCCATAGTGTCTGTGTTCATTTCTTGGTTTGAAGTCTAATACTTTCTGATCAGAGGCACCAGGCATCATTATATCCTCACATTCCTAATTCTGCCCTCTTCCTGGCGTTTGGTGCTGTTGGCCTCTCTGCTGAAGTCTTTCTTCTCCAGATAATGACATTGCTGACAAAATTGAGTCTGTGAGATGTGTTTTAAAAATATGTGTCTGAGCAATTGAAGACATACTGTGAAGGCAGTAATAGAAGTGAAGTAGACCTTACTGCTGGGTCTCTCGTTATTTGTATGTAGCCATTAAAGGCAAGATTTTGCCAAAATGAGAGCCAAAATGATAGGCACCTTAAGAATTGGGCTGGCATTCAAAAGTGCTTAGTGTTAAACAACTGCTGTTGGCTTAAGTGGCTTCATATTTTCTACTGCTTTTTGTCGTGTATTACAGATAATTTTTCTTTAACTCAACAGCTCCTTTGATTCTCATCTTAGGGTCTCAGAAATGTATATAATTTTGGGAGATGGTGCAGACAAGCAATAACTGTAGTAATATGAGTAACGCCACTGCGTTTTTTGCCACCTCTGCAAATAGTTTAAACCAATCTCAAACCCCACGCCGTTTGGCTCTGTTGCCAGCCAAAGACTTACAGGCAGTAGTTAAGATTTCTGTAGTGGTGCAAACATCACAAAATATCTTTACCTCAGACAAATACTTATTTTACTGAATATTATGATGATTTGATGTGGGGTTTTCACCATAATTTTGACCACCACCTTTTCTGTGGTAGGATGGTAATCATAGGTGTTGCCATTCGTGAGAATCTCCTGTGATTGACTCCCAAAATCTATTGCAATTTTGTCAAGAAAATCTTAATTGCTTCCTTTACTGCATTTCTGCCTGTGACACTTCATGTATTTGCCTGCAGATTTCTGACTTCTTTCCGGCCATATAGGACAGAGAAACAAGAATTTTTGCTTTTTCATGCAATTTTCTTGAATTAGTAAGGCAGAAACACATGGCATTGTAGGACACTAGTGAAAACAGTGATTTGCTTCAAAACTTGAGGTTATTTGCTAGCCAAAGAGTTTTCATAATTGAATTTAGTGATTTCTTTCAATAACCTGTTTTAGAAAGTTTGAAGCTATTATTTGAGAATTTGCGAAAGGTGCTGGCTGCGGGCAGATCGTCATGTCTATATGTTCCGTGCCTGCTTGACCTGAGTGTCAAAATGGGAAGAAAGGAGACAATAATCCTTGCTGATGAATTAAGATGGAGAGGTGAGATTATGTATCTCCAGCAATACACTGTGAATAACGAGCCTCAGCACTGGGCTGGTGCACCTGTCATTGCTGGAGGGCAAAGAGGCAAGTGGTTCCAAAGGGAACTGACCTTTTTCTTTTAGGCATTGAGTCAATCCCATATCCTAAGGCACACATTCTGCGTTAAAATTATGATAACTCTCCTGGTATTATGCTGAACAACAGACTCTGGTGAGAATCTATGGAAAAACCCCATAAAATGGTGGCGATGGTGGTTTGTGTATTGTTTTTAATTAAGCCTTTATAGGAAATATATTCTGTAATTTTGAAAGACGTCACTAAAACAGTTAAGTTCTTCTCTGATTAAGATAATTTTAATTGAAGTTTAAAATAAAATTTTGAAATGTTGTTTGTCTGAATTAGCAGCTCGCTGGATACCAAAATGTAAATGACAATATTTATCACTAAATGTGATTCACAAAAAACTGCATCCTTTTAAATAATGTATTGTATTATGCAGTGTATATCCACCGTCTGCTACCTCAGCTGAATTTATACGCATAAGATATGATTTACAAATAGACAACTTTCTGTTAAATTATTCACATCTCATAATAATTGATCTTACGGAGTTGATCTTATGCTGGAGCATATTTGATCATAAATTCAATGAAAGCAGCCACCATCTTTGTGATGTTTGTCCAGCTAAATCCTTCAGTGAATAAAATAATAAAGATGCCAGCTGTGTTTGTTTTATGTTCACTGCCGCAATAGGGGGCTGGAAATATAAATGAATAAAAGCTCTAATTTTTCGTGTTGGATTTATGAACTCAGAATCTTACTGCAAAGAATTCAAATGGAAAAAATAAAATTTTTACTTCTGTCACTTTCTCATAAATGTATTGATTGCTTTTTTAGTTCCTATTGTTTAGGAATCCAGAATAGTTTTAAAATACTGCTATTGTTTAGACCCATACTTACAAAATCCAAGGAAATCTTGTAAAATAGGTGACATTTGTGCTTTTTTCTCTGACACCATTGCAAGTTAAGAATGGGCCAACATTTTTGCATTGCCTTCTTTGGTTAGATTCTGTAGCAATCTTAAATCTCCTTTTACTACTGTGTACTGTTAGTGTGCCTAAAACTAATTTCACCACCCTGACATAAAAAATCATACTCCAGATTATTATTGGCCTTCCTTCAGCATTATGACTTTTGCAGAACAGTGTTTTATTCCTTTTATTTCTTTCATATTTGATCCTTAAAGTGCCCTTGAGTCAAGCTTTATTCTGCAGCCATGAGGGCATGAATCTTCCCTGAGATGTTGACAGATAGTGTTTGGTGAATATCATTTTTCTGTCAGACACAGCCTACGTCTATACTGCTAACTAAAGCAGAGCCAGGGACTATCTTCTGGCCCTCAGGCCATGCGGCAGACCTTAGCTGCAGCTGTACTAAGTAACACTTGGGCATGCATCTCCTGTGGGCTTTGTGCGGTCCCCATGCAGCTGCGGGTGCAATTATTATTTTTGGGGTGTTCAGTATTAGTTTTTAATCCAAAATTTCTGGAATCATAGAATCATAGAATGGTTTAGGTTGGAAAGGACCTTGAAGATCATCGAGTTCCAACCTCCCTGCCATAGGCAGGGACACCTCTCACTAGACCAGGTTGCCCAAGGCCACGTCCAGCCTGGCCTTGAACACCTCCAGGGATGGGGCCTCATCAGAATAACATAAGACCAACGCTGAGGACTATGAGAATTGTATTTTCCAGCATACAATTGAAGGTAATATATTGCACACCCTGCTGGTAGGAGGCTGGTACATGCTGCCTTTTGGGAGTGGTCCCTGGTATGGGTTGTTCCCTGAACTGTGGCTAGGAGTGGTTTTGGAGAACGCAAGTTGGCATGGGCCAAAATAATCCAGGGGGTAATGTGGACACTCCGTAGTTTAGTGGTCAGGCTCTGTCCCTAGCCCTGCTTAATTCGGCTATACAGGCTTCAACAGGGAGAGTCTTACTTTTCCTTGCCCCTTGCACACTTGAGCATATTCCCAGTGAAGTTTTTTCTCTCACAGTAATGCCTTTGTCACCTAGGCCTGAAGCCCTAGGAATGCTTTTTATCTTTCCTTTCCTATCTCATGCATCCCGACTGCTATATACATTTTACAGGGTGTTTTTTTTTCTTTCCAGTTTTTCCAAGATACTTTTTTTCCTTCCCCAACCAGCTCAGTCACTCAGATCTTGATTTGCATAATATACTTCTCATGTCCTCTCCTGACCAACACCTTTCTTCAGATCATATAAAAAGCAACCAGTAAATGCAGTTTATGTTTTTGTGGATTATTTAGCTCCTCTTCCAACACTGGCTGTTTCACTCCATTGTTTTTGAGGTCTTTCTTATCTTTTTCAAAATCCTCCATAGTTCTGCCTCTTCCTCTCTTCTTTCACAAAGCTCTGTATTTGCTCCTATTCCCTACTTTTATGTCAGTGATCTCTTACACATATTTAGGTCTTCTCCTGTCCCCTAGATAATTCAGGCAGACTCACAGCTGCTGTCTTCCTTTCTGGGAATCAGATGGGCTTGTGCCCAGATAGTGCATTTACCAGTTGTTTGCGGTCCTTTTCTCCAGGCTTCTTTTTCTCAGTTTGGAAGCTGCCAGGACTAGTCCTTGTCTGCCTCAAATACCCGCTTTCACAGAAGCTTAATATCCTTTTCGGACCCTAAAATGGGACCCAGGTGTTTATTTACCTGCCCATCCCGATTCAGTGGCAACACACATGACCAGATGTGTCACAGAGCTCTGTGGGAAATCTGACCTTTAATGGCCACTATTATACATAAGAATTTTTATTTTAGTTCTTAAATCGCCTATGCTGATTTATGTCTAAATAGCAGTAACTCCCTGTGTAGCTGTCTCTTTCATGCTACTTTCACAGGTCAGGTTTTGCAAGAATAGTTCAGGATTGAGTCCTTCCCTACTGCAAGCCAATTTCTGAGTGTCAGATAGCGCTGCATCCTCACACATACGTGAATACAAGCACTTAAAATCTACCCGTTTCAGTAACTGATAGCTAAACTATATGGAATTTGTGGTTTGGTCATTCATCTGCAACCTGTTTATAGTTAAATAGGCATGAACTATTGTGTTAAATCCGAGCAGCTTTTTAAAAAGACACTTCAATACAGGAACATGTGGATAAGTAGTGTTTCACTTTTTTTAAAAAAAAAAAATCAATGCAAAATCATGCTACTTTTTCTCCAAATTGCCTGCTAGAGAGACATCACTGTTTTCTCCTTTTACAATGGTCTCTGTGCCTAAGAAACCCTTGAATAATTATCCTCATTTTTTCCCTTGTTCAAGTTCAAAGTCAAATTCAGATTTCTTTTAACAGATTGGCACAAGCATATTCGTCTCTTAACAAGTGTTACCGCTGTTGGTATCAGGCACTGGATTTTCAGTCTGCCAGCTTCTCCCTACTGGAAGGTGACCTGACTTTCCCTTTAGAAAGTATCTGTCTCCATTAATGTAAAGAGAGACAGTGGTGTGCTAAATCAGGAAAGTGAATCTGCAGAAGGAATGGCACCTTCTGCACTACAGTGCTGCTGTGAATGTGGCTGCCCATCCCGTGATCTCTTCTAACGTCACCTGAACTGGGTACCTCAGGGTCAGGGACTTGCAACTAGCTCTGTATGATAGAAGTCTGTCTAAAAGTATAGGTATAATAATACATAATAAAGTATTTTTGACTGCATAGCTTTGAATAGATTGTCCATACGCACTCATTATAACCATCTTGGTCTCCTCCTCTCAATGTTTACTAGTTCTGCATCGTTTCCCTGCCATATCTTAGCTTAGGAGTATAGTTGCAAAAAGACCAGGATGCCTACTTGTGTGTAATTGCTTAGTCTCATTGGGTTCAGCCAGGCAACTCATATACATAAAGTTAAATACATGCATATGCCTGGGGTCTGTCTTCCTGAGCTTTCTAGGCTTGGGGCATTCTCTCTGCCTCCAAATCTCTATCCACCTTTAATGAGCTGTATAAATAAATACAAAGTACTCCTGTTCGTTCCATATCCATAAAAATATATTTTATTAGCTGAGAGGTATACAATAATAGAAAAGATCAGACCCGTCCGATGTTTTAGGGAGCTGTGGGAGGACAGGACAAGTAGCCGCTTCCAAGTGGTTGATGGATCTGAGGCCCCGGCAAGACAGATTTGTAGGTTAACTGTGATAAATGATCTTTGGCTTCACTGACTAAAGCAAGGTCACCCTTCTCAGGGCACTGCCTGCACGCTGCAACCTTGCAGCAAATTCTTGTTGAAGTACTGTGCAAACAGACCAGTTCTTATTTACATTAGAATGAAATTAAGACTTCTCAAACCCGAGATGATAAAATACCGGACAAGAGGGCAGAGATTTATAAGGCAGTGCTAATGTTTATTTACCAGAACTTAGTTGTGTCCTTTTTTTTTTTTTAAGTCTTCAAAAGGCAATAGGCCCCAAGAGACAGCTGGTTTTTCTTTCTGTTGTCATTTAATAAGGGAAAATAGGGGGAATTTTGTTTACTGCCCTAGTGGCTGCACCCACTTGACAAATTTGAAATTCAGAGTTTAGCTGTTTTTTCTTTGGAGTATTTTTTGCTTGGATTTCTTTGGAGAAAAGCAATCCAGGTTGTCGAGGGTGGGAGGAGGAGAAGCACAGAGCTTTGACTGCACTGTGTGCCAAAGGTTTATTTCAGCTATTTCTATGTTTGGGGGGGGGTTTATTCCCTCCTTTTTTTTGGCTTATGTCCAGCCAGGGAGGAAATAAATATGTGAAGAAAGAATGCTATGGAATGTTAACTCCGCTGCCGTATTTTCTTCCTTTTATCATGCCCCAAGATTCAGTGAAGTTGATATAAATTCACCATGCCTTCTTTTAAAAAGCATAACAGAAAGGCATTCTTCCTTTAAGAGTCAGACTGTAAAAGGTGATTTTCTTTCACTCAGTTTGGTTTAAGCCTGTAAAAAGCATTAAGTGAAAAATCTGATATATTTGTTAGGGCATTTATTGCATTACTAACTTATATTTTCAGTTCTCAGTGAAAGGTTTATAGAGAACATAAACCTTGAAGAGTTTTCGTTCAGGATTAAAGATATATTTTCCCCATTTTCTGGTGAAATAATAGCTCATAAAATGATTGGGGTGTTGGTAATTATTTTTAGCTCTATTTATTTTCTAAGGCTATTCTGTTCAACTTGCTGAGGTGCACAAAGAAGGCCTTTAAAAAACGCTGTCCTTGATCAGACAATTCATGCCCTTTAAAGAATTTCAAAATAATCAAAAGCTTCTGATTAGATGTCGCCACCATGTTGTTGTTCTTCATTAATTACACTTACAGCAAGCACAGATCTTCCAGTAAACTATAAATCTAGCATTTTCAGCAGTAATCTGTCATGGTGTAAGTAATACACTATGTCTTCCATAATGAATAGCTTTAATACTGGGCTAATTGGGATGCTGAAAGAATTAGAATAGCTGATTGGTGGTGGCATGTAAAATCAAAAAGAAGTAATTGCAAAATTCTTTCTAGGGCAAAATGGTAAGGCATGTTCTAATTAAAATTTCTTGGGAAATACTTTTTCTGGGAAATATCTGCATCTGAGAGAAACTGCTGAAAACCAAGGGAAATAATATGAAATACTTCAGATAGTCATCTTCCAGTTTAAAGAATTAGTTATGGTACCAGAACATTGTACCCAGCAGTCATGTTGCTTGGAATATCAGAACCTCAGAATTCCCAGGAATTAAGGAAGTTGCGTGATCATATCACAGAAAGCCACGTCCTCAATAGCTTGGAGTATGTTATCACTGGACATATATTGTATATTGGCTGTTTAAATAAGCTTATTTTTCTTATCTCTTTAATGTCTGCCACGCAGACTCCATAGTTCTTGCTTCATGTGATGCTCCAGCATATATTATCCTGGCAAAAAGATAGTAGTGTCCAGTGTAAACCTTCTTCTCTATGAAAATGGTATACAACGAGTGGGGGATATATCTGCAATATTGTCAATGAACAGTATTGGCCATCTTCATGCCCTAAGCTGTCAATCGTTGGCACTGGGTTTCTTTGGAAGGTTTCACAGTCCAGCATATTTACTCTGAGGCATGAGAGCAAGAGCTAGCCTGGGTGCAGCTCAGGCTCTAGAAGGACAAAACGCAGGATAGTGTTCAGTCTGTTGCGTATTGACTGATTCTCTTTAAGCTTAGTATTTAAAGCTCAAATCAACCAAATTCAATTTTTAAATGTGTTGCGTTCTGTAAGGGTTCTGCTTCCTATATGAAGCAAACCTTTCAAGCTGGATATTGCAAGCAGTGTTGTGTTGTAGAAATACAGTAATACAGCTGAAACGGTCAAATCCAGCACAGTGTCAGGGAGAAATAGACTCATATCTAAGTTTTTGTCTTGAGATGCATTTGATGATGACACATACAAATGACTTTATGATCTAGTCATGACTGAGCTTAATGGCCATTATGAAATGTGAATTGCTGTGAGAGGTTGGATCACTTCATTGTCTAGGTTAGGTGTGACCAAATGAAGTTTGACGCCTCGCGTCACTCATGAGCAGTTTAAGTAAGCGTCTTAATTCTCCATTCTGAGAAGTTTAGGAGCTGCAACTATTACGGTTTACCTACTGAGTCAGTAGATTCTTTTAAAAATTTACCAAGTGTATAAAAATTATATACCTAGAGGTAAGTCTATGTTAATTAAAATAGAAAAAAACCAACCCTAGTTGCCTATATTGTTGGAAGCTTCATTTGTTATATTAGCTTTTTTTTATGAAACGCTATTCATCTTGGCTGCCTTCCAGCTAATGGCGTCTGTGCAACTGTCAAGTGAGAATTAGTTCACACAGGTCAGGGTTGTTATTACCTTCCTGGAATGCACTGAATGAACTTACCTCCACAGCTTTCCAAATGGGGGTCTGACCTCTTTTACATCCACGTTAACAGCAATACCAAAGAATCAAACACTGATACTTTTATCTCTGTTCCGTATCCGTGAATACTTATCATTGGTTGTCATGGCTTTTATTTTAATAATAAACATTTTGACCACCTTTTCAGTACTCCAACAGATAAGACTGCTGATGCTGTGATGTGGTAATATAATTAAAAGGGATCAAACTAATTTCTGAATTTCCAAAGACATCATTTCATACACCATTAGAGAAATCGTGAAGGTCTGAAGACTGTGGAGTGCAGTGTTGTGCAGGAGCACAGAGCAGGGACAGATGCTGGGAGCAGCATAGCCACATCAGTACAGGATTTGCCCCAGCATGGCTCATCTAAGGAACCTGAGTGGGATGTTGCACCAATGTGGCAATCTTGCTTCTAGTGAGATACCAAGCTAGAAGACTACAGTTAAACTGATGGCCTAGGGAGCTTGGAGACCATACTTTCCCGCCTTGCACGTGTAGAGAGCTCAGTGGTTTGTATCTAAACTGCTGCCAGCACCTCAATTTTGGATGAGCAAGAGGAGCATTGGGTGTTTGGAGACATGCCTCTCCTAAAGAACGTGCACAACACAGCACAATGTTAGGACTGCTGTTGGCAGCCCCATGTGGGTCTGTGGGATGTTCCCAATATTGAAATGTGGTTCTGGTGGCTGTGTTTGACTGTAATGTTTACTGTATAGTTTGGCCTGAAGTACCTCTACACTGTGCTGTAGAGCAAATTCTGTATTTTGTGATTGCTCAGTAACATGTAAAACCCCGTTTCAGTGAGCCTTCAAAAGCTTTTGTCTCTCTTTGTTCATCAGTTTTCATCCTCAGTACCCTCTGTGTAAAACACTGAGAAAAATGATAACGTCTTTACTCCGTTAGACTCTCGTCTTGAGGTGCTGCTTTATGTCTTCATCTGTATCAAACACTAAAAGCATCGCATCAAAACTTGCGTTCACTTGTTGCGGTGGTTTCATGACGGCTAAATAATCTCTGCAACAGCTCCGTGGAGGCACACCAGGCACGTTAGGGAAGCAGCTCCTGCACACTGGAGCTCACACGTCAGGTCTTTGAAGACGGTAGGTGTTCTCGGCATGGCTGTAACAATAGAAGAGGCTGTTGATTTTTAGTAAAAAGGAAATGTTACTTAAGGTAGGCCCTGCGGATTTGTGTGCAGAGTAGCTGCTGCAGGTAGGGTTGCACGAGTATTCAGAGGTGCAAAACTATCAAGGCACATGAGGGCATGTCTGTATCAGCTGGGCGGAAGAGAATGGATTTGCAAAAAAATCGTTAACTGTAATATACGGTGTTGACACAGTTTTGTGTCAGAACTCAGGAGAGGCCTGAAGGCTGGGGCAAGGGGGAAAGTCTGTCATCCTCAAGTGGACTTGGGTGAAAATGGGGAATATGGCCCTCGTGGCAGTGCGATGGGAGGTGAGATACCGCAGGGACTGTACAGAGACCTTGTTGTTGATGGGACCACGGCATCCTCTGCGAAATGAGCTGCGAGGGTTACCATATGGCCTGTCTGATTTGCACCAAGATGCGAAATTTTTTGTTTATTCTCTTCTTCCCATTAAACTTTAAACTCTGCTAAGTGGAGTGATTGTTCGGGTTAACTGTGGTTTTGTCTTTCAGCACTTCAGGTTGCAAGGGATTACTTAGAATAAAGAAGCAGAGCTGAGAGTTCCAAGGGGAATTAGGTGCCTCACTCCTCTAGGCCATGCTGTAAACGCCAGTCGAGAAATGAATTAATGATACACTGCAAGAGTCGTATCTTCGCATGGAAAATATGCACAGTAAACGATTTTTGCTTTGGGAAGTATTTACCTCATGCTGTTAGGAGTATATAGACAGCATGTTATCTCCATTTGTTTTAATGCCCATTTGTCTTAATTATTAATGTGAATTTGAGCTGCCTTCTTCATTGCATTTAAAAGCAAATCACCCCAAGTTCAGAAGTTCACTGCACATGCCCAAAACTTTTTTTTTCTCAAGAGCTTAAACCAAACTTCAGTGATCTTAGTCATGTTCTGCTTGACCAAATACTGACCTTCCTCTGCAGTAGAAAGATGTTTAAGCCTGTTTTCTAAAATTAAATCAAATTCTTGTAATCCAATGAGATTTACAACTGCTCAAGTCTAGTCAGATTCATATATGTTTAAAGTGAGACAGGTTCATATGGTGTTTGATTTTCAACTTAATCCCAAATACTTTATACAGCCTTAGCTCAAGAAAAACAATGTGCTTCACAAATGTCATCTGAGTGGGTCTGTAAAAATATTCCCAATATTTCTCAAAACAATATCTGCATATTATTTACTATCGTTGCCAAAGGTTTCTCTGTATTCTGCTGTTTGCCACATTTTCTGAAAGTATGTATGCTGTCATGGCTAGTAACTATTTCCCAGTGATTAGTGTGACAGTAAGTGAAGCGTGAATATTGAGACTTGCCATATCATGCATGCCAAGTTCCTATATAGCCCAACTGCTGTGAGACAAAACACGCTATTATGTTTTAGACACAAAGCCATATTGTATGAAATTCCATCCTGTCACATACTGAAGGAGGTGTATTTAAAAATCAAATCTTTTTTTTTTCTTTAGTGCTTTTTGTTAACTTTTCTGTATTAGATACTTAACTACGGAACCCCATCAGAAAATTCAGCCTTTGTCCCCATTGAGGAATCATGTTTCAGACTTACATCAGACAAATTGTTAATGTTTTAAGGAGGAGATTTTAAAGAGACTATTGGCAAAAAAAAAAAAAAGCAAAGAAACAAAACCAAAGGTTTCGACGTTCCAGACCGCTGAGGTTATGCACTAAATGGGTTTCTCCAAACAATTCTGATGTAGTAGATGTAATTTAAATACATGATCATACAGTGCATTTTTCATAATAAAAGAATAGCTTGTCCTTAAACAAAGCAGTAAAATTAGTCATGCATTCCACTAAGGCATCGGTTTTAAGACTGACAACCTTAGGAGCCTTTTGCAGTGTCCACTGATTTGCAGAAGTGACCTTCGCAGAAGACATGGGTTTTGGAGAAGAATTTTGTTCATTGCTGTGCAAAGCTCCATAAACAAAGCTAGAACTTTGATGTAGAACTTTAAAGATACAGCTGAGCCTAGCTAAAAGTGATGATTTGATCCATGAGTTACTTGGATGATCTTCTTCGGCCTGTATTTCACAGGAGGTGAGACTTGATCGTTATGATCCCTTCTGAGTTTAAAATCTATAAATGCTTGGGAACATAATACTAATAATGTAGCAACTGGAATCTTCAAAGCACTGTAGAAACAACTAACACCGCCACCTCCATCACTACTCGGAGTGTTATCAGGGCAGGTAAATGTAATAATTATAGCAGATGGAACTATTTTTGCAGACTGTGCAATGAATTTAGTGTTTTTTCTATTTATTAATTATAAAACTGTTTCTAATTTTGACTGATTTATTCACAATTATTTCATTACTTGATGTGACTCTGTTGCAGCCCTAGATATTTCTGTTGGGTCTATATTGTATTAATGTGTAATCTGCTGATTATTTGATACTTACCTTTGGCTTCTTAATTGATGTCAGTAAACTGGTATCTTTTTTGTTTCTAAACTGGGAAGGTGACTTTGGCTTCCTAAACTGTTCCTACTCAAAATATTTTTTACTTATATTAGTTAATGTGATTTTCTTGCTAAAAAAAATTGTAGCAGTATGCCAGATATGTTGGTGACCATTAATACCGTCAAAATGTTGGGACTACTCTCTTCAAGAGCACCTAGGAACTAGGGTGGCACCATCCGTAATTTCACCTGTAATTCAGAATTCATTAACGGTTGAATGTTCTTTTCTTTTGCTTTGCTGTACTTAATTAGCATCTTCACTATACCTACGGATCGGATAAGGAATGGTACAGTTATACTGGAGGGTAATATTTCACTACTTATTTAAGTGACCTCATTTTTCTGACTTAAAAGTAGCTTTCATTCAAGACAGAGCAAGTTTACTATGGCTGCTGAAAAAGATGCAGCCACCTCTGTGGGGAAAAAAATACATTGGTGAAAGGATTTGCCAGGACCTCTGACCAAATAATAGATGCAGGTGGGATTAGGACACAAGACAGACCTCTCAGACTCAATACAATCACCAATCTATGGGAATTTTGGATGCGTAGAAGAATTAATACCAATTCTCCCTGAATGTTTACCCCTCGTTTTCCTTTCTTTGTTAAGCCTTTTCTCCTGGTATTTTGCTGTGTTCTGTAATGAACTTTACTGTAGTTTTCCAAAAAGTTGAATGAAACAATTTCTACAGTCTTGTAGTTTAAGGAATGTGGAATTAATCCCGTTGTAGAATCTAATTTATACGCAATCACTGTTTCATTCAAGATGCCTTTATTTTGCCATGAACTGAAAATGAAAACAGAAAACTTATGCCCATCAGAAACACTAAAGTTTAGCATCTGTTTAACCTAGAATAAGAATTCCAGATCCTAATCTTGAGGATTCTGTCAGATTATGGATAATGAGAAATAATGTCCTGATGTGGTCAGCACTTCTGGACAATTCATCCCTGGGTAATTTCTGGACAATTATCCTTCCTCTTCTCAAAAAGAGATCAGATAGGCACAGTATTCAAAAATTATATGTAGCATACAGTTGCTAGAAATTAAAAAGACAGCCAGCGGCATATTTTTTGAATCACTACAAATATCAGCATATTGTACATATGACAGTATATAATTTAGCAGAGATGCTTTTGACTTTAAAATTATTTTTTTTTCACACTGAGTGTGGTATGGGCATGGACAAAAAGTTGTGAAAGTTGGGTCTATGACATTCGTGACTGACATAATTTTCACTGTAATAACTTTTTTTTCATTTAATGTTTTCAGTGTTATCTGTTCTTTGTTGCAGAGATAGTTTTCACCTGTGCATGCACTGATCCTTATAAATTATGCCATGTCAGCCCATTATTAAGTATGTGAAAACAAAAGAGTAACTCTGTTTAATCCGTCTTCCTTGAATGGCTTTCCAGAAAGTCAGCTTGAGCAGAACAAAAATGAACATTTGCATGAAACATGCTGTAGGATTATTGATTTTAGAGGATAACACCATGTTTTTCAAATACTGCGGTATTTAGGACTGCAGTCTACTCTATCTGTTTGGGGAAAACACTGGATTGAAAAATAGGAGAGACTTCGGCATTTTTACCTGACAAGAGGTCTTTACTGAGCAAAGGCATGGTTGAATTTACAAAGTTACCGACTAATAATAGCAACACGATGTCAATAAGATTGGGCACCTCTTTTCCAATTGCATATTACAATAAATTTGGTGGCATTGGAAATTTAGGAGGCAGCTGTAGGTTACTAGACCCAAGCCACATCTTGCTGATTACTGTTTTACTCCCTCCCTTCCAAATCTGTTATTTTTAGTTTGTATTTTCTTATAACATTCCCAAGTATATAGCTCCCAGTAAAACAATGAGGTTTCTCAGACTACCCTAGGTAGCTTATAAGAGATAATTCACTTACAATTTAATGTTTGCATTGCATTAACACCTAATGACGAGTCAGCCCCCTGCTGTGTGAATATATGAAAAAATAAGAAGTCAGTAATTCCTGAAAGACAAATGTCTTTATGAAATATGATGCATATGTTGTGTGTTACACGTCATTGGATTTTAAAATTTGATACTTCACAAAGTTGTATGAATACTGCTGTTATTTTAAGCTTGGATGTCATGGGTTTAGATAGTAATAACCATTTTTTCCAGCACTGTAAGTTTTCAGTCTGTCAGTATGCTCAATAAAAGGTAAATGGAAGAATCAAACCAGTTGCTTTCAAGATGCTGTTGCTCATGATCTTTTAGCATACTAGGCAGGGCATATGTGATGTGGTATATTATATGCTCTGTATTTGTAAAAATTATATGAATTCTGAGCTATCAACCCAGAAATAATTCATTAACTCCCTAACCTGAGGAATATCTTTCCTGGTAGCGCTCCCAAACAGACTTTGTCTTTATTCTGGCCAGCAAGACTTGGTGTTTCAACTGTGCTGACTGCAGATGGAATTAGTAAACAGAATAATGAGATTGATTTTCAGAAAAACCTTCTTGTTTGTGTTTCAGGCTGAGCTATGTGAATCACGCGGAAGATCTAGCCTCCAAACTACTCCAGTGTTTCCCAAAGAACAGATTATCAGCACAGGCAGCCCTGAGCCATGAGTATTTCAGTGATCTGCCCCCACGGCTATGGGAGTTAACTGATAGTGAGTATAACCACCTCTGAATCGATTAAAACCAAAGATGCTAGTTCATACAGATGCATGTGTGTATGCTAACCCTCATGCAGACAGCTTCATGGACGTACAGAGCCACACACAAAATATGTGAGTGCAATTGTGTACTTGGAAATTACATAGTTAGCTTGACACAGGAAAAAATGGATTCTTTTTATTTTGCTATCTCTGCTCTGCAGTCTGCAGCCAGCTATCTTTGTATTTGATTATGTGTGCAGCCAAGAGAATTATCTGAATTGTCATAAAGCAAAAGGAAAAATACAATTTACATATTTAGTGCTTTTCTCTTTATAACATACAGTACTTCTTAACTAGCTGCAGCATACAGGATAAAAATCCAGCCCTGTTTGATTCACAAAATCTCCATCTGTTATAACAGTAACCTTTAAGAAAGGACTTGGCATTCGGAAGTCTGAGAAACATAAAGTAGACAATTAGTTAATTTGCTGAATTAGGCTGTGTCAGAAAAGGATGGCAGATGATATTATTGACTAAGAATGCTCTCAGTATTTACATACATCTTTTTATTTCTTTTATTAAACAAAATGTATTCCAGTTGACTTTGCAAAAATGATCCTATCATCGTGTATGCTGTCAATTATGTCTTTAATAATTATAAATCACTTATACTTGTGCATATCTTTTTCCAGTGTTAAAAGCACACTACTGTTTATTCTGGGGAAAAATACTATCACGCATGATATTTTTGATTCCGATCCTGTTATTAAAAATAGGTTTCACAGGGGAATAACGATGAGCATTTTGCTTTAACTCAATGTGGTGAAGAGAAGCATGTTTGCATTAGAATAGTGTATGCTATTTTCCACTTTCAAGCATACATCCATTAGCAAAAGATCTAAATCCAGTACTTTGAGGCAAGAAGTTCAGAAATGCAACAATAGCACGTGTCTGGGTAACTATGGCTGATTTAAAAGTTTGCTTGCAAAAACTGAGCTCACCTGCTGCATATTAATCCACAGTAGATTTTTTTTACTCAGTGTCAATATGAAAACTTTCATCTTCTAAAAGTTTATCATTTCCTTCCCCAGCAGCTGGAATAGTTACATTTTGCGCTGGTTCTGTGGCCTGGCTGTCCAAGTATCCTACTCCCAATTCTGCTCTGAAGAGCACTCTCCCATTTGTAGAACATGAACATTAAAACCAGACCAGGACCACTAATTTTTGTCCATCACCGTCTCTGTCGCAGACCGTGTTGTTGCTCTGCAAATAGATTCCCACTTTCCTCCTCGGCCACACTACCCCACCGCTCAGTTTGCTGACTGCGGTGCTTTATAAGCTGAAAATTCAAAGGATGTAGCGTAAATTAAGGCTGTCTCTGCTGTAACTGATGCAAAGAGATTCATTTCTTCAGAACTAATGAAACATCAGGAATGCCTTTTCCCACTAAATGGAAAACAAAAATCACTCTGCAGCGGTGACATCTCAATCCTTCTGACTGCGTGATTTAGTCTAGCCAGGATTTTGAATTCTGAATTCTGCAGTAGTACTTTTCTGTTAATATGGACTTATTACCCACTTGCCACTTAGTTTATCAGTCAGTGGTTAAATCCAGTTCTATCAGTGAAGTAAATGCCTACACATTATCACTCTGCAGCAGGCTGCCAACAGAGACAGTCTTGTCCTAGTCATTAACAAGCACAATGTATGCAGAACACCAGAGGGGAATTAAAACCACAAAAAATACCTCAGGGTGGTATTTTTAATATGAGAATTTAATTTGTAATTTCACAGATTAAGAATTTTGGCTGCATTAATCCTTTTATCAGCTCACAGCAGGTTATTTGCAGAAGCATAACCATAAGGCGATATTCATTGGCAGAAACACGTCTTTGCATAACGTTAAACATCAGGAGCAGTGAAACCTTTTGAAGGGGGGAGAATAAAGATGAAAAATCATTATATTTTAAAGCAAGGTTCTTCTAAATGCCTCCAGTAAAATTTTGAGTTACAGAAAGACTGTTTCTGTGTCTAGTAGATAATCATTATGAAGCATAAATCCAGATGCAAGAAAGGACAATCCCAGTATCAAATACTACAATCATTTCTATTTAGTATGACTTGGATATACTTGTAAACATATTTACAAAACAAAGAAGTCATATACTTTGGAGAGTTGGGGAAATGTTTACTGTGTAGTGAAATTACCAGTTTTTGTGATCTAGTTCTCTGGGTTAATATTTTACATTGGGAAGGACTTGCTATTTATAGTTAATGAAATGTAGGTGTAAATACATTGAGACTTTATGCACAACAGATGTGTGTGTACACACAAAATCTACTGCCTCCTAATCAAGACACCACTGCAATTTTACAAATCTCTGTTGTATTCATCATGGAATATGTTTTGTACAATTTACGCCTAGTGCTGGATTGCAAATTTGGTGATTTAGCACTAAAAACCAAGGAAAGAGTCTCAGGTGAGGAGGAAGAAAGAGAGAGGGAAAAAAAATCAGTGAAATTATTTTCCATCAGAAAATATTGTTTCTTTGGAATCACAGTATTTCACAAAAGTATGGTGACTCTGCCTACATTGAAAAAGTCAAAAAGAAGTGTTTCACTTTCTCTTCTTGCTTTGACTTTAGTACTATGAAATTATATCATATGTAATATATTGTAGGATAACATTTTGATCTTGTGTTATATTATTAAAATGCATGCAAAATGAGTTTCTGTGAGAAGGAAAATCTTTATTTTTGTTTTGTTTTGTTTTCAAGTCATGGCATCATTTCAATTGAGTTAGAAGTTCAAATTCCAGATGAGCTCTGCCTACCATCTAGCCACTTTCATTTTTTAAAAATATTATATTAAAAAGTTAAGAGTTGTGCCAAAAAACATTCTCTGGGAATACAGTATATTTGATGAAGAGACACAGCCTTCATTTGTTTCAGACGAATCTACAGATTAACTGCTTTTAGTAAATATGCATACTTGTTATTTTCTGTTGAAGAAAAAAATAATCAGTTCCCCCCCCTTTTCTGCTTTCATATTTGAGAGCTTGTATTGATTTGTTTGCGTAGAATGTGTGTTACCAAGGATAGCAGAATATCAAATGCCAGTTGACATGTCTAAAATATGGCGGGAAGATCTTGAGCATAAAACAATAGCTGGGTCTTTTAAAAGCATAGAAATGAAAGAGTAGCTCCAAAAACATATATCTGTGCTAGCTGATAGTGTGAAAACAAAGAAAACTGTTCCAGCCCTGATCTGTTCTTTAAACAGACAGTCTATTAACATTTGCTCGTGCAGTCACGCAGTGACAGCTCTCCAAGGATACATTTATGTGGACATTTGTTCTTAGAAGGTACTAAAAGTCAGTGATTTTTCCCCACCAGTTTGAGGCATCCTAAGTAAAAATGAGGTTTTGTGTCATCAATGTTTGAGTCCTTATTAATTTTCAGTTTTATTGCTGTGATTAATATCATCGTGTCTACTGATAAATAGTTGCCTGGTGTTGTGTGGAACTCTTCAAGGTTTTTCTAGCTTATGCAGAAGGGGGTTGCTTTATGTAAAAGCTTTTTTGAGTTGCTGGGATATTTTTAACAAGCCTAGTTGTCTTTAATAGGTAATAAAATGAAGTAAAGCAAAATACCTCATTTCTACTGGCATCAGGATTTTGAAGATGTAATACGTGATGTCAAATTATTGAAAAACCTTGCTGCATTTTTTCACGTTCCTGTTTATTTGTAAATGCTGTCAGAGATGAAATTTTAAAATGGAAAATACTAATTATATAGCAGCGTAAGGACAAGCAAACATACACGCACCCTGGAAAAAGGATTTTGTTAGATGGATGCAACTCAGAATGTTTGCATCATACAGCTTCCATCATCATGCATGCAGATGCTTTCCAGTGGAAATTTTTACAGTGCTTACTTGCATAAATAGGTGGTATATGTAAAAGCTGTATATATTTACTCAGTGTTGTGTTTGCCATATATATTAACTAATTAATTTTAACTTACTGCTTTTGCAAAAAAAAAAATCAAAGTTTCTGAAGTGCCACTCTTTTTTTGCAGTGTCTTCTATTTTTACTGTACCGAATGTAAGATTACAGACAGAGACTGGAGAAAGCATGAGAGTCTTTGGAAAAAACAATAGTTATGGCAAAGGTGTATCAAACAGCAAACATTGAAGAATACCTATGTTCACAACTGATAATGCAGGTAAGATGATTATTGGAAGGTATATCTTTGAAAATACTCTTTACTTTAGTTCTCTTTAGAGAAACAAAATATAAAATTCTACTGCACGTTTCTTACATTGCTCATGTTCAGGCAGATAATCTGTTTTCACAGTATAGATGGTCAATACTAGGAGTGTAAGTTCCTGGCCTTGTGGGCAGGATCAGTGTCACTGACAGGTTGAAAATACTTCGGAAGGTGGTACCAGCAGATTGAACACTAGGTTGCCTTTAATTTGGACTGATATTTTTTTCACCTGGTAAGATATGGTGAGATAAAGTATCTGTTGCCAGTTCTGTTGTTAAACTTTGGCGCAAGAAGAAATATGATTCATTGAGTAGGCTTGGTAGCCTTTATAGCAGAAGGGTGTTCTTGATGGAGACAGAGGTGCTGTCATGTCAACGGGTTTGGTCTGTATCACTGGATCTACTAGAACTGGCTTTGTTCTTGGATGGCTTTCATTCAATACCCCATCTTTTTAACCCTGGTTATTCAGCAGTGAAATAGTGTGCAATATGACTTCAGATATTCTAAGAGTAGAACAGAACCTGGGAAGGGGAAGCGAGTAGAGAGGCTACTTCCTAACTTAAAGGAAGGGAATGGTGGTTGTTACATCATGGCATTAACTCTCTTCTGACTGTGTGCATCACCCCAGTGTTTGTTCAGTGGGATTTACCACTTGACAGACTCTTCCAGATTAGCAGTATCCTCTTACATAGCTGCTTTCCTTATTGTACCTCTCTAAATAATTTCATACTCAGTGTTTCACAAAATACAGTGCAGATTCATTTCATTCAAAAACCCAGGCCTGCTTTTTGTTTTTATAGTCACGGCTGGTTTTGCATGTTGAGTCCGTTATTGCAGCTTGTTATGGAAGTTCTAGGAGCTGAGATAAAGGCACATGCTGCTTGTGTACCTATTTGAAGGTATAGTCTGATATAAATGTAGTTGATATTCTCATGAAGTCAATATTTAGCTAAGTCTGCTTGTTACAGTATCAGATATAACTTTCTCTAATGAATTATATTCAGTTTTCCTGGTTTATGTTTATGTACAATTTTTTTTAACCCTGTAGTGTTATGGAGGCTGTTTGCCTGACAGGCAGCAACTACTGGAAAACTGAAATGAATAGATTTCGGTCTTGACAGTCTGCCCCAATTTTTGCACATGCTCTTTGCCAGCAAACCATTTAAGATTTTCTAATGTCAGAAATGAGGCTGCCTCAGAGCAGTCTGTTTACATCTTTATTGACAAGCTAATCCCTACTTCTTCCTGGGGCTGTGTCCCTGCAGACATCTCTTCAACCTTGTCTGTTCTAACGTGACATATCATCCATCTAAAGTAAATTTAGAATGTGCCCATCTGTGCTAAAGACCTTTTATTTCTAAGCTTCTGTGCAGAGTCTCATTTCTCACATACAGAATCGCCTTCCTGTTGCTTCCAAACAAATGTAATTTTTCTTTTATACAGTATGCAATAGAAAGTTTGTATTTGCAAAAGCGCATGTAAAATAGCACAAAAGAGAACTGTTTGATCCTTATCACTGAATATCCATTTAAGCAGAAACAGATAATTTTTTTAAATTTTATATGTAAGAAGAAAGAGAGAGCCATGTGTACCTTTGACGTCCATCACTGTACAGTTGTGGCTCTCAACCGCAGCTTTAATACAGAATAGCACCTTTCATTGTGTAAGATCTGGAGGCACTTAACAAATGTTGTAACATGTATACATTATTGATTGCAGTTTTCTGTCATGGCTTGGGACTTTGTTGTGTTCGGTGCTTACAGTGCAATAAAATATCAGTTCTTGGTTGTAGTATTTGACTTGTAATATAAGACAGGGAGCAGCAGATAATGCAGGAAGAGTATTAGTACCAAACAGAAGTCGTCTTACTTATACAATGTAGAGAGCTGAGGATTGATGAGATTAAACTAGAATAGCAAGGGAGGCAGAAGAGATATGGACATGGAACTTGGACCTGGATGACAAATTTTTAGGATTGGTGGAAGCCTTCAAAATGATGAGACCACCACGCAAGAGGAAAGAAGAGTCAGTGCAGAGAATGAAAAGAGTGAAAGAGAAAAAAGACTGCAGTTTTCATAATGTGAGAAGGAGGTCTGGTGAAGGCTTAATCTGAATAGCAGGTGACTGTGATTTTAAGCAGCAGAGTGGTGACTGGCAAGGAGGATGTTGAATGAGTAAAATAGATGAGTTAGGAGCTGAGTCAGTTATTCTAGCAGAGGACTAGAGTTGCATGTAAGCAGGGTAGTAGCATTAGGGAAGGGGTATTTATTATGAGGTATTCAGTTAAAGTCTCCGTTCACAAGCAAAAAGGTGCATGAAAATCAAAAAGAAAGATGACAGTAGCTCTCCAGGGCCATGAAGTTAACAGGTAAGCGAGATGAGTAGAGCTAGAGGGATGGAGGAAAGCAGAACGAGCTGTTAAATTGTCAGTGAGAATGGTCAGATAACATCACAGCTAGTGGGGATAAAGGAAAATTAAAAGGTGCCAATATTGCAAGGAAATAGATCAGATTGTGAAAGAAACAGAGGCAAACAAATACTTCTAGCTTGTCTGCTGGACAGGGCAGGTACGTACATGTTTTACCCATCTTCTTGAATTGACTTTATGGGTGTATAGAGGTGATAGGGGCTGGAATTTTGAAGCATTCCAATACCCATCAGGATGCTATGAAAGAGAAAAATTTGTAGATAGTTGCTCTCCAAATTCTCTGACGTGTGTGTGTGTGTTTCTATTTTTTATATAGTTTTATACACTTACACATTATAAAGGAATTCATTTGAAGACACATGGGGGGAAAAAATAAGGAAGGAACCATCTTCAACCCCCTCCAGAACCTTGATGGTGTGGAAAGAAATTCTAGTCTTATGTCTTTTGTCTGGTCCTTCCTTCCAAGTGTTCCTAATTTCCTTTTTTCAGGGTAGAATAGGAAATAAAATTCAGAGCGCCAACAAAGAAGCTGTGCCAAATCTTGCTGTGATAATTTAAGAAATTATTGCCTCCTGTTTTCTCTCCACAAGCTTGCCAGAAGTTACTGCCCTAAGAGTGCGCCCACTGCATTAAATCCACCTTTCTTTAGGGTCTGGAAAACAAAGAGATCGGGCTTTGCCCGCAAGTGGCTGAGATGTGTGCAAACATCATCATCATCTGCCAACTTTGGAAGCATCAACTTCTGGCAGATTGGTGAAGGAGAGGAGCTAAAGGCAGTAACTTTGTAAATGGCTCCATCATCATTTGTTAGAGCTCATCTACTGTCCTCAGAAATAGCTGCAATGAGCAGCTGAAGAAACTGGTGCATCCCTGAGAATTTCTACTGTCTTTAAAATATTGTAGTGCTTCAGCTGCCCGTCTGCAGCATAGCTGCTTACAAATCCAAAAAACTCCCTGAAATAGCAGTAACCTAGGACGTGTTTCTGAAAACCTGGATAATCCCTGTCAGACCCGGACTACTAATAGGGTCTTTGTGGACTACACTGTGTCATTGTCACGGGCTCCAAGAGAGAGACAACACGTTATTTCAGTGCCCATGGGGAAAGAGCTGACATTTGAAGTTACCGAGGTCTTTTTGAGACTGCTCCCTACTGGAGAAAATTAACAAATATGTGGTAATAAGCTCTGTTTCACACAGAAGAATCCGTTAGCAGTGAATAAGACAGGGCCTTTGGGGGAGAAAGGAAAGAAATCTTTTGGCTATATCCAAGCATCTTTAAAGCTTTGTGATAAAGCAAAACATTTTTATTTTGTGCCTGATGGTTTTCACTGATATTTTGTTTCTCCATGGGCAGGAAGCATCTCTGTGGAAGCATTCCCCATTTCTACACACTTCTACACATACTGTTGAGATATATTATATATATTGCATTCACCCACCTCTGCAGATATTTTATTGAGACATGAATGGACCATAAGAAACTCTAGAGCTGCTTTTTCCTTTGGCCAGTGGAATATATGGGTAGAGCTTGTTCTTCACTGGAGAAGGATGAGTCAAATTGTAATTGAAAAGACAAGGCATTACCCGATACCAGATAGCACGCGATGTTTTCTCGTGGTGATTTATAATCCCCGGTTCCCATTGGCGGACCAGAGACACGAGATGTGTTTCTGGCCTATTGTCTGCTTCCCAGAGCCGGCAGGGACAGCTTCATTCAGGATGGTAACACCATATGCTTTTAAAGCATTTAACCTGTATTACCATAATGAGATCCCCTGGCTTTCTAAATCTCTTTGACAATTCACTGGAGCAAAACAAAAAGTGGTCTTTATTTGTATGGCTTCACCACACGCACATGCATCCGAGCAATCCTGAATTTCAATCGCAGGATGCTGAATTCTTTCTTCTGTGTCCATTTAAGCCAGCAACTGCCACCAGCCCAGCCAATCAAAGGGACGATGGCGTCATTCGGGTCAGCTCAGCTATGTAAAACAGAATAAAGCTGAAGAGGTGACAGTTACCACTATAATAGCAAAAAGTGCTAGTTACTGATTTGGTTGCTTCTGACCAGGGATGTTCAACAGCACAGAATTGTTACGGAAAATTACCTTTTTATCTTTGATAGCTGGAGAGGTGGCTGTTGTTGCATCCCCGTCCAAATAGTTTCATTTTTCTTTGTCATCTTCAGTTTTACATTTACAAATGGTGTAAGAGCGCCTCTTCAGCACTGCTATGTGGGAACATAATTTTTGCCTGCTTTGCCCGTGTCGAGCTGCAGGGAAGCTATAGTCCAGCGGTGTATGTGTCCAGCAGTCAGTATTGAAAAGTCATTCTCATTCACTACTCCCCTGCATTTCCTCTGTCCTGGGTATCCCAGTGTTGCTGAATCACCGTGGAAAACCGTATACTGTGCTTCTAAGTCTTCATCTCTTCAGCTTCAGGGGACAAAACTGTAGTAATTACAGAGGAGAAAGGTCTGCATAAAAGAGAAATTCTGGACTGAGTTACTGTATGTCAGCAAGAACTTGTCATTGTTGATTTAATCAAAAGCTGAGAGTAGCCAGTAGTGCTTTATAGGTGTGAGATCTTGAAATTCAGTGTAAACCCAGCTTGGAAGAGAAAAGCAGAATTATAAAACATGGCAGTTAAGAGTTTAATTTTTTAACCGCGCCTCTGTGTTTTTAATAGATGGATTCAAATAGATGTGTACAAACAGTCATTGTGCTGCTGCAGTTGAAAAGATGGAGGCCTAAGCGCTGAAGATGGGAGGTTTAAATTTCTCTTGCATCTTTTAGTGCCAGACAATGCCTATACATGAATGTTGAGGGTCAGTTTAATTATTTAACTAATACTGGATTTGCATAAATTGGCTTTCGTGAAAGGGCTAATAAGATGCAGTTGTGGTGGGCAGCTGAAAGCAATTTGGGGTTGAGTCCAGTAATGACAGTACTAAACAGAGTTGAAATTGTAACATCAATTTTGTAAAATGTTAAATTAATGTTAAGCTGTGAAAGATAACTGCAGAATCCAGGATATTTTTTCGCTCTCTAGTACTTTTAGTGCCATTATTTTTGTATGTTAACAACATAATGGTTTTATGAGACTGTTCCAGCTGTGCTTTACTTAATATCAAAGAATAAGATCACCACACTGATAGAATATGCCCTAAATGTAACACACAAGGGAAAAACTCCAGGCATTGGACTACATTCTCTTGATATCCAAGAATTTATTATCTTGTTCCTGAAGTCTAAAATGAGAGTATAGACTGAATTTTGCCCTCTATTCAGCCATGAAGAAAAGCCCACTGTATTCAGTAGACTCTGTGCAGAGGGTAAAATGGACTGAGCGACTGAGCAAAGACCTGGCCAATGCAAGGGTGTCTTCATATAAACCCCGTCTCCCTTAAGCAACATGTGGTGCCTGAGGATAGAGCAATCATCCCTACAGATGTACCTCAGGTCCCACAGTATGCCACAGGGAGAGAATCATAGAATGGTTTGGGTTGGAAGGGACCTTAAAGATCATCTAGTTCCCACCCTCCTGCCATGGGCCGGAACATCTTCCAATAGACCAGGTTGCTCAAAGCCCCATCCAACCTGGCCTTGAACACTTCCAGGGATAGGCCATCCACAGCTTCTCTGGGCAACCTGTTCCAGTGTTTCACCAACCTCAGAGTAAAGAATTTCTTCCTGATATCTAATCTGAATCTCCCCTCTTCCAGTTTAAAACTATTACTCCTCATCCTATCACTCCCTGATAAAGAGTCCCTCTCCACCTTTCTTGTAGGCCCCCTTTAAGTACTGGAAGGCTGCTATAAGGTCTCCTGGGAGCCTTCCCTTCTCCAGGCTGAACAACCCCAACTCTCTCAGCCTGTCTTCAGAGGAGAGGTGCTCCAGCCCTCTGATCAACTCTGCGGCCCTCCTCTGGACTCACTCCAACAGGTCCACGTCCTTCTTATGTTGAAGGCCCCAGAACTGGATGCAGTACTCCAGGTGGGGTCTCATGAGAGTGGAGTAGAGGGGCAGAATCACCTCCTTTGACCTGCTGGCCGTACTTCTTTTGATGCAGCCTAGGATATGGTTGGTTTTCTGGGCTGAGTGCACATTGCTGGCTCCTGTTGAGCTTCTCATCCACCAACACCCCAAGTCCTTTTCCTCAGGGCTGTTCTCAATCCATTCTCTGCCCAGCCTGTATTTGTGCATGTGATTGCCCCGACCCAGGTGCAGGACCTTGCACGTGGCCTTGTTGAACTTCATAAGGTTCATATGGGCCCACCTCTCAAGCCTGTCCAGGTCCCTCTGGATGGCATCCCTTCCCTCCAGCATGTCGACTGCTCCACACAGCTTGGTGTTATCGGCAAACTTGCTGAGGTTGCACTTGATCCCCCTGTCCATGCCGCTGACAATGATGTTAAACAGCAATTGTCCCAGTACCATCCCCTGAGGAACACTACTCATTACTACTCACCACTTGGACATGGAGCCATTGACCGCAACTCTTTGAGTGCGACCATTCAGCCAATTCCTTATCCACAGAGTGGTCCATCCATCAGATCCGTCTCTCCAATTTAGAGGCAAGGATGTAGTGTGGGACAGTGTCAAATGCTTTGCACAAGTCCAGGTATATGATGTCAGCTGATCTTCCCTTATCCACCAATGCTGTAACCCCGTTGTAGAAGGCCACCACATTTGTCAGACATCATTTTCCCTTAATGAAGCCATGTTGGCTGTCACCCGTCAGTCCTTCTTTTCCACGTGCCTTAGCAGAGTTTCCAGGAGGATGTGCTCCATGATCTTGCCGAGCACAGAGGTGAGACTGACTAGCCTGTAGTTTCCTGGGTCTTCCTTTTTTCCCTTTTTTAAAAACGGGGGTTATGTTTCCCCTTTTCCAGTCAGTGGGAACTTCACCAGACTGCCACGACTTCTCACATAAGATGGATAGTGGCTTAGCAACATCAT